>CM053597.1:65200014-65217106 GCA_028646575.1 Pseudocheirus occidentalis
GGTGACAGGGGAAGAATTGCAAGAATCTAGTATTTAAAGCTATACAATTAAATGCAACTGGGAAATAATACATACAGGGATGGGGGCAGGGAGGAGCTCCCTGCCCTGCTAGAAAGCTAGAGAGGTGTTGGAGGAGGGCATAAAAGGGAACAGATTGTGGGAGGGGCTTACAGTGGGATCAATGTTCTGGGCTGGGGGGTAGGGACAAAAAGGGGAGAAAATTTGTAAATCAAAACCTTGTGGAAATGAATGATATAACCAAGAAATAAATTAAAATTTACATTAAAAAAAAGAATTAGAGTGGAGCAAGTGGAAGCAGATGACTTTATGATAAAACAAGATACTATTAAACAGATGCAAACAAATGAACAAATAGAAAGCAATGTAAGATATGTCCTTGAAAAAACCACTGACATGGAAAATAGATCCAGGAGAGACAAACTGAAAATTATTGGACTACCTGAAAGCCATGATCAAAAAAATAACTTGGAAAGCATCCTTCAAGAAATTTTCAAGGAAAATTGCCCTGATTTTTTAGAATCAAAGGGCAAAAAATACCTTAAAGAATTCATTAATAACCTCTTGAAAAAGATCACCAAAAGAAAACTCCTAGAAATATTATAGCCAGGTTCTGGAATTCCCATATCTAGGAGAAAATATTGCAGACTGCCAAGAGAAAACAATTTGAATACTGTGGAAACAATATTAGGATAACCAAGGATCTGGCAACTTCTACACTGAAAGATTAAAGGGCCAGTAATATGATATTCTGGAGATCAAGGGAGCTGGGATTAAAACCAAGAATCACCTACCCAGCAAAATTGAGTATAATATTCCAGGGGAAAATATGGTCATTCAGTGAGGTGTAAGACTTTCAAGCATTCTTGCTGAAACAACCAGAACTGAACAGAAAACTTGACATTCAAATACAAGAAGCATGAGAAGGTAAACATGGGAAAGAAATTATAAGGAACTTATCAAAGTTGAACTATTTTCATGCCAATATGAAAAACAATAATAATAACTTATGAAACTTTTCTTAGTATGAGAATAGGTGAAGGTAATACAAATGTGGGTACATACAGACACACATATAAATATATATATATATATATATATATGTATATACATATACATATATATATATATATACCTACACATATGTCTATATAGGTGGGTATATATGCATATGAATACATATCTAAGCATGTGTGTATATGTGTACATAGAGAGTACAGGATCAATTGAATATGAAGGGATCATACTTTAAAGGATGAAATTCTGAGGTGCGAGAGGACTAGAATTAGAGGAGGCAGGGAGAGTCAAAATGGGGTAATCATCTCATATAGGAGAGGCCAGGGATAACTGTTACAACTTTACTTTCATTTACTCTCATTGAATTTGGCTTAGTGAAGGAACGACATAAACTCTAAATGGGGTATCTTGCCGCACAGGAGACTAGAGGGCATGAGGATGAGAGGTGGGATGACCAAGGGGAGGGCAGGGTCTGGGGGAGAGATTTGCTGGAAGCATACACTTCCCTAAAGGGACAGGGTAGAAAATAGAACAAGCAGAGGCAGTATAGGAAGGAGGGACATATAATCAGATTCTCACATTATTACCAATGTGGAGATGTCCTGCGTAATTACACATGTACTTCCTGTATTGAATTGCTTACCCTTCCAGCAGGGGTGGGTGACAAGGGAAGAACTGAAAGAATCTAGAATTTAAAGTTCTACAGTTAAATGTTAAAAAAAAACACTAAATGTTAAAATAATACTAATCTCAAATTAATATTATTCATTACATGTAACTGGGAATTAAGATATACGAGGACTGGGGTAGGGAGACCCTCCCTGCCCTACCAGAAAGTTAAAGAGGTTTTGGAGGAGGA
Organism: Pseudocheirus occidentalis; assembly: GCA_028646575.1. Lineage (NCBI taxonomy): Eukaryota > Metazoa > Chordata > Mammalia > Diprotodontia > Pseudocheiridae > Pseudocheirus > Pseudocheirus occidentalis. The sequence goes on from CM053597.1 coordinate 65,201,909, forward strand.
CATAAAAGTGAGCAGATTGGGGGAGGTTCTTTACAATGGAATCACTGTTTTGGGGTTGGGGATAGGGGAAAGACAGGGAGATAATTTGTAACTCAAAATCTTATGGAAATGAATGATGTAAACAAGAAAATAAATAAAATATTTTTTAAAATTTTTAAAAATTTGCTTCTCTCTGACAAAGTATACAAATGAACAGACAGAATTCTTCTGTCTGACAAAATAACACAAACACAAATCAATATAGACAGAAGAGACAAGCAGAGTCCTGGACAACACAAGTTTCCTCCCTCTCAGTTCTACTCAGTTCCAGTTTGTTCTCCTGCTTGTATATGGTGGTTCTCCTTCTTGTTTCACAATTCCTATTGCATCAGCACATTACAAATCACATTCAGGGCACAAAGTCACTTGAAGAACTGAAACAAAGTGCTAAATACTTGAATAACTGAAACAAGGAGCTAATCACTCCTTTGCTTGCCATTGCAAGGGCAGAAAAGAGTGCTTCTCTTTGCTTGTAAACCAGAGCACAGGCCAGTAGAGTAGTAAACACACTTCTCCTTAGATCATACTGCTTTGGAAGAACTGAAAACATACAGGTATCCAGAAGTATCACTGAAAATAGCTCCACAAAACCCTTGAAGCTCGAGACAGTACACAGCACACCTTCCACCCTGGAAGCAGAGATCTACTTTAATAGAGGGTTAATAGACAAAAAATAGGCTAGGGAAATAAGAAAACAACAGAAAAAGTATTCTGACCAAAGAAAGTTACTGTGGTGACAAGGAACATTAAAACACACAATCAGAGGAACATAACAAAATCAAAGCTCCTTCATACAAAGCCTCCAAAAAGAATAGGAATTGGTCTCAGATGGCCATGGAAGGGCTCAGAAAGGATTTTGAAAATCAGGTAAGAGAGATAGAGGAAAAATTGGGAAGAGAAATGTGAGTGATCAAGAAAATCACCAAAAAAACCAAGTAAATGGCTTGGTAAAGGAGACATGCATGAAAAAATTACTAAAGAAAATAACACCTTAAAAATAGACTAGGACAAATGGCAAAAGAAGTACAAAAAGCCGATAATAATAAGAATATCATGAAAAGCAGAAATGGCCAAACGGAAGAAAAGAAGCACAAAAGTTCACTGAAAAAAGAGACTCCTTTAAAAAGCAGAATTTGCAAAATGAGAAAGTGAAAAATGTCACTGAAGAAAGTAATTCCTTAAAAGTTAGAATTGAAAAAAAGTTACAATTGAGCAAATGGCAGCTAATGACTCTATAAGAAATCAAGAAAAATAAAACAAAACCCAAAGAATGGAGAAAATGAAAGAAAATATAAAATGTCTCATTGGAAACAACAACAACAGCTGACCTAGAAATTTGATCCAGGGGAGATAATTTGACAATTACTAGGCTACCTGAAAGCCATAACCAAAAACAAAAAGGAACTAGACATTATCTTTCAAGATATTATCAAGGAAAAATTACTTGATATTCTAGAACCAGGGGCTAAAAACAGAAATTAAAGAAATCCACTAATCATCTCCTGGAAGAGATCCTAAATGGAAAATTCCAAGGAATATTATAGCCAAATTTCAGGGTTCCCATGTCAAGGAGAAAATATTACAAATAGCCAGAAACAATTCAATTATTATGGAGCTGCACTTCAGATAACATAATATTTAGCCACTTCTCCATTAAAGCATCAAAGGACTTGGAATATGATATTCATGATGGCCAAGGAATTGAAACCAAGAACCACCTAGCCCTAAAAGTAAAGTATAATCCTTCAGAGGAAAGATGGATACTCAACAAAATAGAGTTCAAGCATTCTTGATGAAAAGACCAGAGTTGAATAGAAAATTTGATCTTCTAATAAAAAATCAAGAGAAACATAAAAAGTATCTCAAAAACTAAAAATGGAAATGACAGCTGTCCTGTTTTTAAACATGGTGATGCAACCTCTACTAATTACTGCACAGACTTAAATAACTATATCTGTAAACAAATAGATTACTAGTACCTATTGAAACACTAGAAATTATGAATTTGTAGCATTTTCATTTGATTCTTCATCCATTCTTTTATGGCCCTACCTCATGATGTTACCCACAGTTGAACCATTATGAGTTCATTAAGACATCTATAGAACATGTTCACAAAATTGAAACTAAAGAATAACATCAAGATTTAATTATCTCATTATATTTGTCAGATATCCAACATGGATAACATGGAAGTGTGTTTTCATGATTGAAAATGTATAATTTGTATCAAATTTTTTGCCTTCCCAAAGACAATGGTGGAGAGAAAAGAGACAGAGACAGAGAGAGAGAGACAGAGAGACAGAGAGAGAGAGAGAGACAGAGACAGAGACAGAGAGACAGAGACAGAGAGACAGAGACAGAGACAGAGACAGAGACAGAGAGACAGAGAGAGAGACAGAGAGAGAGAGACAGAGAGAGACAGAGAGACAGAGAGAGACAGAGAGAGAGAGAGAGAGGGAGGGAAGGAGAGGGAGAGGGAGAGGGAGGGGGAGAGAGAGAACTGGAACTCAATTTGCTTTTTAAAATGAATGTAAAATTTTGTCTTTACATGTGAATAAGGGAAAGAAAAACAAATATACACGTATTTGCTGTTTCATTTTGGTGAGTGTCATGCTCTAGGCTTCCTTCTAATTCAAATAGTTCATGTTTTTTTTCCTGAATTACTATTAATCCTCAAATCTAAGTTATCACATTTCTACAATAAAAATCACTTAGAGAACAATAAAACATTTTGAGGTAATTTTGTATTATAAAGGGATCTAATATCAAAACCAATAGATGATAATAAAGCATTTCAAAATTATACTGGTTCTATGAGATTTCATTAAATATTTTATTGACACATTATCCCAATACTGCCAATTGTTAAAGAGCCTTTCCTCTACTCTCCTTCCACTTGAACTTTGTCTCTCTCTCTCCCACCAAGAAATCCTGAAGCTATATGCACATTTTAGGGAAAGGCACAGTAGGAAAAAACTGGTTCTCTCAGAGGAATATAAAACATATATTATCTAAAGCAAAATTCAGGATTTTCTCTCTGTTTTAAAAAATTTTGCTTTCCATGTTAACCAATATCATATAACAGAGTTACTTTTTAAAAGTAGTTTTATAAAGCAGGAAAATGACAAATGCTGGAGAGGATGTGGAAAAACTGGAAGATTAATGCACTGTTGATGGAGCTGTGAACTGATACAACTATTCTGGAGAATAATCTGGAACTATGCCCAAAGGCCTACAAATAATTATATACCCTTTAAGCCAGTAATGGTGCTTCTGGGATTGTATCCTAAAGAGATCATAGAAGTGGTAGGAAGACCCATATGTACAAAAAATATTTATTGCAGCTCTCTTTGTGTTGGCAAAAAAAAAAAAGGAAATTAAGAGAATGCCCATCAATTGGGGAATGGCTAAACAAGTTGTAGTATATGAATATAATGGAATACTACTGTGCTATAAGAAATGGGGAGGAGATAGACTTCATATTTACCTGGGGAGGCTTATACAAACTGATGCTAAGTGAGAAGAGCAGAACCAGGAACAATTTGTACACTGACACAGACACATCACATGTGGACTCTTCTCAGCAACACACAGTTATAAGATAACTCTACAAGTCTCAGGATGGAAGGAGATTTCATTCAGAGAAAGATCTAGAAAGAACAGAGTTCAAATGAAATCTGAAGCAATCTACATGCTATCGTTCTTTTCCGTGTTTGTTTGTTTTTCTTTTTTCTCATTGTTCACTCCTTTGGTTACAACCCTTCTATATAATCAGACTAATGTCCAATGTGAAAGTATTTGCAGATCCTATACTGGATGGCAATCTGCCATGTGTGGGAGGGGAGACAATTTGAAACTCAAATTACTGAATCTTGTAAACTAAAAGTAAATAAACAAATCAATTATTTAAAAAATAGGAAAAAAGAAAATAATTCTAAGAATATTCTCAGGTAATACAAAGAAATTTTCAGACAGATCTTTTTGATTTAAGAAAATCCACCTAACTTACCAAGATTTGTAGATTAGTGTCTATTTTGCACTGTTTATCACCTAATTTCTTAACTAGGCATGATAGCAAACTTTCTGTAAATAATAAAACACTATGCAAAGACAAGATTCAAATTACCCTCACTCATTAATATCTAAAGCATCTATCAAAGCTAAAAAATACTAATCAATGAAAGACTTTAAACAGGAAAAATCACTGTAAGCCATTTGATGCACTGCAGAGATGTAGCACAAGAAGTCTGTTCTGACGGAATGATGGGATATGCTAATGCCTGTAGAAAACCAGAGCTGTAGTTCAGAGCCTAAAAGTTTGAACAAACTAATAAAAGACTGTGTGCTTCCTAAACCCTTAAGGAAAATTTAGATAAAGAGAAGGAGCAGAGCCCAGAATGTCAGTCTTGGTTTTGGCCTTTGATTCTAAGAGTACTTCCAATTAAGGACTTTTAAACTGAAGAGTTCCATTTTCCCATTAATCTTCTAGTAGAATTTAGGGATCAGCTAGTGATACGGTCTGTCTCAATAACCAAAGGTAACCTGGATGCAGACATATAGCTCTACAAACGCGGGGGAAAAAACACGGCTACATTTTATCAAGAGGAACATCTGAGAACTAGTAAAAGGACTTCCATGAGCTTTGAGTTACTCTTTGACACATATGCTCTAATTTTGATCACGCCTTCCCTTGGTCTCTGTATGTAGTTGTAGGAGAATATATCACAGTTTTTTGTGGTAAACATCTGTACCCACTATGCTAACTTATAAAACCAGCAGGACTGGAATTAAAGAGTATTTCAAGTCATCAAGTCACATCAATTTTTGCAGCTCATTTTTTAAAATCCATAATGTGAAGAAAATAGAAATAGAATGAGAATAGCTTATTTCAAGTAAAATTATAATAAAATTTTGTTTCAGTTCATGTAACTGGCCCTTATAATATTAATATGGCATATTATGCATAATTATTTTATGTATATAATATGCATAAAATAATTATATTTCAATATAATGTTAAAACATCCCTTTCTAAAAGCTAATTAAATCTAGCTAACTAATTACTAATCAGCTAATAGTATTGGAATGAACACACTGGAATGAGAGTTTGAGTTAATAGTTTTGGAATAACCACCCCCCCCAAACCCTCAGGGATAACCGTGGGAGCAGGAAAGGATATAGCAGCCATGCTGTGGGAATCTAACTTGCCAATGCCCATGGGGTAAGGATAATGTTGTCCTACACGCGTATGCACTACAGGTATATAAATATAATGCCATATTACTATTACTGTTGATATTATCTGAGTCCTCAGCTGTTCTGAGGCTATACTAATTATACTCTGTGGAAACCACACATTGCAATATAATAACAAAAATGCTCCATTGAATCCAGGCCATTTTGATGTCTTAAAATTACCCAGTATTTTCATTTTCATATACGGATGATGGTATTTTAATGTAACAAGAGACATGAAGAAATAACACATTATGTAAATGTGGTAACAAATATAAAATGATAAATTAGCAAGCTACTATTTAATTATTACTGTGACTAAAACCTGTAGGTGGTGCCATGGCTAATGAACCTGAACTTGTTCTGGTTGACTGCAGTATTCTTTGGAAACATTTCCATTCAATTTGTTTGCTGCTGGTGCCTCTCAGTAAAGTAGATAGCATCTGTTTAATGAGCTCCCACTTCATTACAAAGCTGTACTACTTACTGAGTCATTCTCCTTAAGAATGCAGGCTGTGTTCTCCAGTGTTGTTTTAAAGCAAATACTAATTTATGATTACTTGTCATATTAGGCCATTGAAAATTGTACTCACAATGCCTTGCATGAGCAGAATGCTAATGACCTGATTATGGACTATAGTGATATCTCTTGCTTACACTCTGTGGATTTAAACTCAGATCCCAGTGCAATAAAAATACTGGTTTACGAACAAAAGGGACTGTTTTAAAGGAAAAAAAAACAATTAATAAATAAGCTTTCAAAGGCCAAGTAACCCAAGAATGACCTGATCCACTGTACATAGATCATCAAAAGTGTCTAGTTTTACTGTGTCACATACAAAGGAAGATAAAGAACTATCAGGCATGGTCATTTTCTAATTGAAGCATTGTATCCTTGCAAGTCTGATACTGACATGATGTCTGAAATCTGTATTATATGGATAAATCCTATGAGTAAATCAGAAAATGGAACCACGCATAGGAAAGTCAAGTGTAATCAATATTTTTTTCTGAAAAGCTGTATTTATCTCCATATAATATTTATTTTAAAACATTCCTCATTAACATTTTTATAGCATTCTATTTTCCCATTCAGATGGAAAAATTAGCAAAATGTCTCAGTAGCTGTCTCTGAGCTTATAACTTTTAATTAGCACCCTCTCAATAAATTAAAACTAAGAAAAATAGTCTTCCATCCCTTTTAGGTGGTATACACACATGTGTTTAAACACACACATGTATGTGTACATATATACATACATTTATACATATACATGTATACATATACATATACATACACGCACATATATTATGTTTATTCTGCCTAGGGATTATTTGGTTTGTTTCAGAGTCTGGTGTCCTTGCTGGTGTTCCTTGTGCTGCGAATATTTATTTGAAAAAGTACCAAAATGGCTAGAATGTCAACAATTTATACAGATTTTACTTAAAACAATAATCATGAGGGTTGCTGCCAGAGAAAGAAGTTATGAAATATTCATAATGGCTTTCATATTCTGAAAATTTAAATGTAGTTTTTCAAGAATTAGTTTTAAATTAGCTTAAAGATCACTTTCAAAACTATTTGAACACACATTAAGATAATACAAAATATATTCCTTCTCCATTTCATTTTACCCTTTCATGTATTTTAAAGACAACTTACATCAAGTGTACTCTCCTGAAAATGGCTAAGGAAAAGAAAAATTAATAAATTATAATCCATATTTCTATTTTGGCTGCTGGAATACAGAGATGATTTAATGAGAATGCAACTTGATTTAGAGCCAGCAAATTTCTTTCAAGTTTTCTGACACTTTATTAGCTCTGTGACCATGAGCAACCCACTTAATGTCTCTGATCCTGTTTCCTCATCTGCCAAAATAGGATGAGACTTTTATTACCTGATCCATAAGTATGCTTTACAAAAAATGTTTATATGTGAGTTATTGTTGTAAATTCTAAAATGAGAGGTTGGTCTAGGTGATCTTTAATGTCCTATAAGTTACAAAATTCTATCACTTTAATTTCCTCTAATTTTGATTCAGAAATAACTATAATCATTTGGACTTTTTATATATAAGTTATAAGGGCTTCACAAATGAATTAAAGTTATGCTTTTATCAACATGAGCATTCCCTACAGTGAATTAGATCCCAACCCATTGTCTCTTATACTGTACAACCCTTGCCCAAACACACCTATAAAATGGGTCACGATAGGTGTTACACATAATCTGATAATACATTGTAAAAGGTGTCCCAAAAGTCTTTGTGCAAATTTGTTTTGATAACTTCAGAAATGTAAATGCTACAAACTTACAAAGTTTTGAAAGCTTAACCTTTTTATTTTAAAAAAAAACTTATTTGGTTTGGTGAATTGCCAAAAATACAGTTTTAATTTTCACAAAAAGAGGTCAAATACCATTATTCATAGTGTGTGACAATTTCCAATTTATGTTTCCAGATTAAATATCAGTGGAGATTCTCTTGTTTGTTCACCTCACTCATCATATCTATCTCCATTAGACTTTTTGGTGGGGTCACATCAAAGCAGTCATGTATGCATCAAAACTTTATTTGTTGTATGACCTTAGTGCTGGGATTACAAATTCAATCCTTTATGTTGTGGAGCAGATGCTAACTTTTTTTTTTAAAAAGTTTGAAAATTAACTAAACCGATGTATAGCACAGGATAGTGGATAGGAAAAGTTTTTAATAAGTAATGTCAATATTTTAAAATAATTAAAATTCCAAATGTATGTGTATACGTGTACATTTTTTTCTATCTCTTGTTCATCCAATGGAAGAAGTGACTATTCATTTCAAAAAACATTGTTTTTGCCCTTATTTATGGCTCATTCTAGAAAAGAAATAAAAAGTTATGCAAAGATGAACCAATTTCAACAACATAAAGACATGCATACTAATTTGAAATGTAACTTAATTTGCTTTTCTGAGAGCATTGCTTGTCTATTTGACCTCTGAAGCCAAATGGATTAATTTTGCTTTAGGATACATAATCATGACCCTGAATGAATAAAGAATATTTAGAAAGCATATTTGTATATCACCTGGGAAAACATTCATAGAGGTTTGAAACTTTTTAAAAAACAATGATTGAAGCTAGTTTTTACTTTATCTTAACCTGAAAGATCTCAACATAAAATTCTTGAGGTTAATAAAAATAATATTTTATAATCAATGTTCACTTTTAAGTTGTAGAGAAGATGAAACAAATTCATTTGTTCTTGTCTTCCATCCTTTGAGCATTATAGATTCCCCTTTTTAAACTTATAATGAACTACCACTGCCAAGGAAGGCCACAAATAGCGTTGCAATTTTTCTCTGTGCAATAAGCAAATTGTGTTTGTTGATTTACATGAAGAGGGAAAAAAATCTGCCTCCCCATTTACACATGAGATAATCCAATTTGCTTATTTTGCAAACCAATAAGTAGCTTTTTCCCGTTGGCAATACATTGCTTCCACTTTCTGCATAAGTGATAAAGAATGGAAAAGAATATCATTTTAGAAACAAGGCCACATAATGATGATGCCCGTTTCTTTTTTTTAAAGCAGAGTATATTAAACAAAGAAAAGAGGCAACAGAATTTTTTTAAGCTGATTGAAAAGAGAAAAGACATGGATGGTTGACTTTGGAATTTGTTAATCTTTGTCTCAGAAGCTGACTTGCCAAATAGCTTTTTCAAGCATTCCCATCTGTTACAAAGATGTTCAGTTGAAGTCAGCTTAAAGCTAGCAATGGCTACATCCACTTTCACAGAAAAACTCAGGGAAAAAATCCATCCATGTCAGGAAAAAAAATGTACTACAAAAGTAAAGCCATAGCAGTGGGGGAAAATGAATGTGGTTTGGAGAATGCAGTTGATACATACACAAGAGTCTGAACTGTTGATTCTGTTTTCTGTGCAGCTAATAATAGAGTTCAAAATCAAAAATCTTTCTGAAAGTCTCACATTGTAGTAGACGTAAATGAATCTTTCTAACTTTTTTTAAGATGCCATAAAATCATTGACTCTAATAGACACATATATACCTAGTCATCCTTCCTTTGGAATCATCTTTATTTTAGCATATTCAACCACAAAAACAGAAAAAAAGTGACAAAAGATGTCCAGCTCCCAGAGGAGATATGTAAATAAGACTGTGATGGTAATACCAAAACCTTTCCTTGGCAGTTGCTGGATACTGTGCATAAAGAAAGTGACAGGCAAAACTAATTTGAGGGGGCTAACCAACAACATCCTTCCATGCAAAAGCAACAACCAAGTGTTTCTTTTCCCAAGGCTATTCAGGGACAAGCCAGAACTCACAATATGTTGCATATTTAGTAGGGGAAATGTGATCGTTGATTTTTTTTAATGACTAAAATAAATTTGAGAATGTTAGCAAAAGTATTCACCATGAATAGTTAGTTCCTTGAGGCTGAACTTTAAGGATATATCAATCAAATGTGTCTGGGAAATGTTTTAGTATGTGGGAAGATTACTAAGTAGATTACATTTTCTGGAAACCAACCAAACCTCCAAGAACTAGTGGACAAAAACATGTACCTATGAAGTATCTCACTTCCTAAAATCTTTCCTCTGAAATCAGTTCCTTGTACAGCAGCACCATAGCATCATTTACTGACTTCAGAAATTTGAAAAGAAAAATAATAAATGACAGAGACATCACTTCTCCCACTGCTAAGCACAGAATTTCTTCAACCCCAGGGTTTTCTAGTTCCTTCATGAAATTCACCTCAGGAAATTTCTACTCTTTATGTAATTTGACAGTGAGGACTAAATTGCCCATCCAACTAGATCTGCATTGGTGTCAGTGGTCAATTCTTCTCCCCAGCCCTTTAGACCTGCAACTCTTTGTGGGTACTTCCACTTTTTGGCCCTCTTGTCAGAACTAACATTTGAAACAGTAAAAATGCCCTAGTCAGGGTTGAAGATACAGGCAAAAAATAATAACTGTGTTGAGTAAAAATCTCTGTCTTTCTATGCCCTAAAGTATAATGTAGATAAAGTAATATTCCTATCAAAATGTTAGCAAAACATTAGAAACACTTTAGTAAACAAATAATTTAATTTAAATTAATTAATAATGTGTTCTCTGGGGCCATTTGTACTGTTTGACCCTTTACCCTTAGATATTTCTGTACATAAACTCAGCATGAGTTTCATACTTCCTATTCTTGTCACAAAATCTCTCCATCGTGTACTATTTAATATAGTATGCTCCAGGTGTTCTGTGGTGAATGAATAGTTATATTACTACCTGTCAGACACAATCACACTCTATTCATCATTCTCGGCTGGCTGCATGAAGCTCTGCTTCCAGCATGCTCCTTCTCTATTTCCTTGTTCAAACGTCTGTGGTGCTTTTGGCCCATCTGTCAAGGCTGTCATTTAGAGGGAAAACAGTATCAACGCTTTAAATATATGGAGTTCTCTATTGAAACAGTGCTGTGATTGAACTGTCAGCATTCTCAATACTTCTGACAGTAATTCATGACTGGTCAGAGCTCCATTTAGGTTGCTATTACTACTGTGACCCTTAAGGGTCACACAGGATTTTTCTTTTACAGTTTGGTCTATAAATAGTGCAATTAACCTTCCAGGAATTACAAAATACTCAAATTTTCTTTCCATTTGCTTAAGACTGGTTCCATTTGAAGCTAGGGAAAAGATAGTCTTCAAAACTTGTGTGAAAACATAGGGAATAGCTGTTATTGATAAAATAGAAATGTGTATAATTTGAACATATCTGCAATTCATGCACTGAACTTTTCCCTTCACATCTCTTTTGTTGTTTTAGAACAAAATTATATTTGCTAAAATATCTAATTGAAAAAAAATTGATTTTGAGTCTAAAATAAAATGTGAAAGGACTTCTGTTCATGCTTTTGAAGAAAAGGAAATAGTAGATTTCAGTTATCAAAAACATTACTTATTAAAGCATATTTCTCAAGGTTTATAGCCATGGCCAGAACACAAAGCTAAACACACAAAAAAATCATTATGGAAAGCCATAGCTTATCTTTAATCTTTGGAACACAAGAAGCAATGGGATTTTAGATCCTCAATAAGCATGTTTCAAGAACAAATAAATTACCACCTACAATCTTTCTCTTTGCTCAATAGCCCCTTTAATTTGAGAACCTCATCCTCTTTCTGGTGTTTGGTCATTAAAATGACATTTTCTCAAGGTTGTATATGAAGATTTTAGTAGAACAAAATAAAACAAAATGTATAAAGCAAGTAGAAAGCTCAACCTTCAGCTAAAACTACTCTGGATTCTCTTCTCCTCCCTCTTTATCCACCCTAGATTGGGGATAAGTAGCTATCATTTGCTGACAATAATCCATCCATTTTTGCATCTCTATACAAAGTCTCAGAGACAGATTTTTTTTTTATCTTATTCAAAGTGGTGACTTGGGGCTGGTCCACAAATTAGATAAAGAGTTTTCTTTGTTTGTTTTTGCATTTAAATGACATAAAAAACCCTAAAAGGAATGCAGAGAATCTTGATGATGCTGTTTCCTCTCAGATGGATGTTTAATTTTTTTTTTCCATTTTGCAGGCACATTTAATGAGTCCAGCATGTCTGTTATTCTCGTAGCTCATATAACACAAAGAGATTTTGTTTATTGTACCGTTCATTCAATTTGCAAAGCCAATCAACTTTTATAAATGAGTCATACCAAAATTACATGGCTAAAAGTAACTGATTGTTGGCTCTCGTTATATTTCTCTATGCTTCAGAAATAATTTTACTGAATGCTTGGGGAAGGGAAAGGAGGAGTTAAATTTTGAGGGTATTTTTTTTTCTTTTGGAAGGACAAGGGTACAGGGGAATTGAGCTGGAGGAAGTGTGTGTGTGTGTGTGTGGGGGGGGTGTTTTAATTCATCAGAGAAATACTAAAGAGGTAGCAAATAGTGCCTTTGCTGGTGGGAAAAGAATTTTGTCTTTCACTGACCTTTTTCTAAAAATTCCCTGTCCCACAACAAACAAAACCACACAATTTTCTGGAAATCTTAATTCAGGTAATGCAAATGAATTTAAGAGGCATTTCATCTTACACAGTTTATCAAAAGATAAAGGGGAAAAAAACCTTCCTGTCATGGCCATTGTCTTTCTCTCTCTCTCCCTCTCTTGATTATACTATTACACTCTAAAAGCAAACACCTTTACTTACTCAAAATATAAAAAAAAAGATAAACAAAAGCTATTTTTTTTCAAGTTAAGGTCTATTTTCTTTTTCTTTCTTTTTTTTTGAGATACATAAGGAAAAGAGAAATGCCCAGCAATCCTCAAATTTTTTAATCATTTTGGAATATTTCAGTCTCCTCCACTGGAAGTCAAAAAGCCTTTGTTTATTATGGAAGCAGAGTAAGTGCTAGTCTCATCCCATTAACTGTCATATTGCTGAGCTCTGAGCCATCCCATTTGAGTTTCACAGAGCATTCAGAACTGCTTAATTATGTACAGTAAAAACAATCTGCTGAGAATTTTCCTTTTTGATTACAGGATTCTCTGGAGTCAGAAGTCATCTGCTTGACTCACTCTTACTTGGCACCGGAATAATTCCAAATGACAAAGGTCATTAGTGACTTTTAAAAATTGTAACAAGTCTGAAAAATAAAGTGTTCGTATCTATAGAAAAAATTACTTCTGATTTTATACACTATTTTTTTGTTACTCATTCCTTTGATGTTAACTGAAGAATGTATTCCTCATAAATTATGCCACCCAGTGCTAATTATAGTGTGCTGACAGTGCTTGTCATTACTAAGCCAACTCAAAGCTTTTTGTACTCAGATTTTAATAACTTTTCAGCAGAATGTGACAAAGCCAGGCAAGTGGCTGCTTTTGGTCATTGCTGACATCCTTTTCTTCAAATGTTCTCAATGATTCTATTTTTATGACTATTCGTCTCAATAAAGCATATTTAAACCCTAGAAATGCCATTATATTCATTCAGTAAATATAGGTTGAATAGAAGTGGGCTACACTCATTGTCAGCTTGAGGGAGTTTCTAAAATAAATTTCTTATAATCCTTACTCTTTCTATTATACTATGCTTTCTAAAGCATAGTATATTTATATAAATTTGTATATGCATATACAAACATATATACTCACATCTATATATCTATACAGATAGATATTAGTGAATACAACAGAGATAGCCCTGGTTGTGGAGTTTAAGGAACTAGGTTCAAATACCTCCTATACTTGGGACCTCTTAGAAAGTACTTCTCTCTTTCAATTTCTTCATCAAAAATTAATCTAAATACTAAAGGTGATGATACAGGCTGATAACAATCCCCAGAGTAGTCTTGCCTATTTAAGCTTGAACTTGGAGAGGGTTTAGGCCATCTAGTAGTATAAATACAATATATGACAAGTGTTTGTTACTGAGTTTCTATTTTGTTTATAAATAGTATTTTATTTTTTCCAATTATATGTAAAAATACTTTTTAGCATTCATTTTTATAAGATTGTGAGTACCAAATTTTTCTAACTCCCTCCCTTCACTCCTTCCCAAAGAAAGCAAGCAATCTGATATAGGTCAAAAAGTGTAATAATGGAAACATTTCCACATTAGCTATGCTGTGAAAGATGAAAGAACAGAAGGGAAAAGCCTCCCATCCCCCCCCAACAGTGAAAAATATGCACTGAGACTCCATAGTTCTTTCTCTGAATGAGGACTGCATTTTCCATTATGAGTCTTGGAGTTGTCTTGAATTTTTACTCCCACAAAAAAGTTGCTATAAATATTTTTGTACATGTAAATCCTTTTAACTTTTTTTTTATCTCTTTCAGATGTAGACCAAGTTGTGATATTGCTAGATCAAAGGCTATAGATGTATTTTTCAGGTCAGTTGTTTTTCCAATGATGTATTCTGTATCTTCTATTATTTCATTCCTCTTATTTAATTTGACAGATTTTTGATTTCTAATAGAGTAATTAGTTTCCATAGACCCAATTTTAATTTTTAAGGAACTATTTTCGTCACTGAGCTTTTGTACCTCCTTTTCCATTTAGTCAACTCTACTTTTTAACAAGTTGTTTTCATCACTGATTTACTTTTTATTTAACCAGTTGTAATGCCATGTAAGAGCAGCTTCCCAAAAGAATGCTACTGTGAACAGCTTTTAAGGTTCTGATTACACAGTATAATGAACACTATATTTATTCAAGAACAAATCAAAGGAAAACATTCACAACAAATCGAGATACAGTATTTTTTCTTTTTAAATATTTTTTTATTTATCTTCTTGTTTACATCATTCATTTTCATTACATTTTTGAATTACAAATTTTCTCCCTGTCTTGCCCCAGCCCCAACCCTAAAACAACAATCCCACTGTAAAGCCCTTCCCCTGCTCTGCTCTCTTACTTTCTGGTAGGGCAGGGAGGGTCTCCCTATCCCAGCCCCTGTATATCTTAATTCCTAGTTGCAGGTATTGCAGAACTTTAAATTCTAGATTCTCTCGATTCCGCCCTTGTTACCACCCCCACCGGAAGGACAATCAATTCAATAAAGGCTGTGGATGGGTGATTATACAGGACACCTTCATAGTGGACATATTGTGACAGTGATCACCCATCTCTCCTTCCTATTCCTCCCCCACCCCTTGTTCTGTTCTCTACCCTGTCCCTGTCCCTTTACTGAAGTGCGTGCTTCCAGCATCCCTCCCCGAGACCCCGCCCTCTCCTCTGTGATTCCCCCTCTTATCCTCATGCCCCCTACTCTCCTGTGTGGCATGATGCCCAGTTTAGAGTTTATGCCATTTCTTCCCTAAGCCAAATTCAACGAGAGTAATTAACAATAAAGTTGTGACACTTATCCCTTGCCTCTTCTCTATGGGATGATTAATCCCATTTTGTCTCTCCCTGTCTC
>CM053597.1:65217206-65233513 GCA_028646575.1 Pseudocheirus occidentalis
TCTCACTCTGCCTCTGTCTCTTCTCATCTTCTAGTGCCCCTCAGAAATCTTCTTTTATGTGCATTTTGTGTCTACTCTAGTAGAATATATGGGCAGAGGCTGTTTTTGCTTTTGAGGTAGATAGGTGGCATAGTAGATAGAACTCTGGACCTTGAGTTAGGAAGACCTGAGTTCAGAAACAGCCTTACTGGCTGTGTGACCCTGGGTAAGTCACTTAACCTGTCTCAGTCTTCTCATCCATAAAAATGGGGGTAAAATGCCACCTACTTCATAGGATTGTTGTGGGGATTAAATGAGATAATCATTGTAAAGTGTTTAGGACAGTACCTGGCTATATAGAAGTGCTATTTATGTTAACCATTATTATTCTTATCATTATTATTTTGTCTATACAGTGACTAAGGGGATACTTGAAACACATTTGTTTAGTCATTACAGTTGTGTCTGGCTCATGAATTCATTTGGAGTTTTCTTGGCAAAGATCCTGGAGTTGTTTGCCATTTCCTTCTCCAACTCATTTTACAGATGAGGAAACAGAGGTAAACAGGTTAAGTGACTTGCCCAGGGTAACACAAATCATAAGGGTCTGAAACTGGATTTGTACTCACATCTTCCTGACTCCAGCACTGGTGCGCCTAACTGATACATAAGAAGTGCTTGTCAAGTGCCTGGTGATTGATTAATTCAGGCAGAGCAAGAGTAGAAATCACACAACTCTTATTTACCACCCAGCTTATTCTGTAGCTATTCTGAATATGACAAATGATTTTTAATGATATTTATAGAAAAATAAGTCATGTGAATCTTTGAAGAATTCCTCCTCTAAAGGAACACTGAAGAGGAGAGCAAGGGAATAGTGTACCTTAAATGATTGGTGCCATGCCCCAGACTCAAAATCGCCTTTGGCAGGGTTGGAATGGCACTCTAGTTTGTTTTGAGGTATCTTGCAAGGCAGGAGTCAGAGAAGCCTTCCTTGAGAACTCGGTGACCAGATGCTTTTATAAGGTTGCTCATGTTACCAGTTCCTCCTTAGTGATCTGCAAAAGTAACACTATAATATAGCAGGCACTGCGGAAGTATATTATAAAGGGAAGTTTGTTTATGTTTTTTTAAGAACCATTATTTTCTAGTAACCTCTCTTGGTTGTTACAGTACACTGATTCTAGGAATTATGCTCCTTCCTCTCTGGGCATCTTAAACAAGTGTAGCTTTAAATGGAATGTGTTAATTACATTTTTGAAAATTTAGATGATGTTTAGGACCATTTCCTATTCATGCAGAAATATGAAGGATGGATATTTTTCAATCAACTGGCAATTCTTAACATTGTTTGTATCATGGACCCCCTTGATGGTCTAGAACATAGGTGCAGAAGCTGCGGCCCTGGGCCACACATGGCTCTCTAGGTCCTCAAGTGCGACCCTTTGACTGAATCCAAACTTCACAGGATTTGTTCTATGAAGTTTGAATTCAGTCAAAGGGCTGCACTTGAGGACCTAGAGGTTTACATATGGCCTCGAGGCCACAGGTTCCCCACCCCTGGTCTAGAGAAACCTTTGGACCCCTTCTCAGACTAATCTTTTAAATATGTTAAAGAAAATACGTAGCATTACAAAACTAATTGTGCTTAAATGAAAAATCTATTTTTACTATTCTAGCTCATAGACATCCTGAAATCTAGTGTTCTCAGATTGAAAACCCCCGCTCTAAACAAAAAAGTTAAAAAAACAAGGTCCTTCCCTACTTCCACCACTCTCCTCTGAATATATGAGTATAAAAATTGAAAATGAAGATTTCATTTGATGCCTTTTAGGAAAGAAAGAGTATTTAATATTCAACATTTTGAAATAGGACCAGGAAAAGTGGGCAAAAATTATATCTCTCAGGGTTCACAGAAAAATTCATGACTGAAAAAACTTTGAGCATAAGTTAGTATTTTAACTGTATATCTCAAGAAAAATAACTGTATGGCATTGGGAATTCTTGGATTAATGCGGATCATTCTTCCTTGGTATTTTAGCAATAAAATATAGTGTTGGATTAATATCTAACACATTTCTGCTTAAATCAACTTGAATGTATTGCCAACTACTTTTCCTAAATTCAATTTCTTTGAACACTCATGTGATACAGTATCTGTGCTTTGTGGTTTGAAATTGAGCTACCACAAAACCATAAAGAGAAGGTAACTTTACTGGTCCATGCTATATATAGTCTGAGGGCTTCTGATCTTAGTGCTGCAATAAACTTGCATGACCTTTGGCAAGGAAATTTATCCTTATTGCCCTTACTTTTCTTATCTGTAAAATGGGGGTTTTGAACTAGATATATAAAATCCCTTTAAGAATTTATGATGGAAGTGGTTCATTGGATAGAGCACCAGCCATGGAATCATGAGGACTTGAGTTCAAATCTGGCATCAAACATTTAACACTTACTAGCTGTGTGACCCTGGGCTAATCACTTAACCCCCTTTGCCTTTCAAAAATAATTGTGATTCTCAGGACAAAACTAGCCACTGTATCTATCCTTTGTGTACTTACGTTGTAAAACCTGTGATTCCCCTTTTTGTCATTCAGTCATGTACAGCTCTTTATGACCCCTTTTGAGGTTTTCTCGGCAATGATAGTTGAGTGGTTTGCCATTTTCTTCTCCAGCCCATTTTACAGATGAGGAGCAGAGGCAAGTGACTTGCCCAGGGTCAAAGAGCTAGTAAGTGTCTGAAGCCAGATTATAGCTTACAAAAGATGAGTCTTTCTGATTCCAAAACTGGTGTTCCATCCACTGTGCCACCTACCTGAACCTAAATAGTTTATTCCATATCAACCCTCAGTGACTATAATAAAAACAATGAATGGGAAGAGCGCTGGATCAGGAAATAGAGATAGGCTCTGCTAATCTACTTAGTAGCTTTGTGTCTTTGAGTCAATTATATGCTTCTGAGCATTATTTTCTACATCTGTAAAATGGACACATTTTAATAACACGAGACATTGCTTTTCAAGTCATTTGACAGAACCACAGGATCATACACAAGACATTTTTAGGGCTTCCTTGGGGGCAAAAGCGGCATCTCTTTTGTTTTTGCATTTGTTTCATTTTTTCCTTTGAGCGTCTGGCACACAGTAGGCACCAAGTAGATGTTTATTGATTCAATTTGAGTTCTTACCTCAAAGGACTGGTGCAAGATTCACAGGAGATATGTTACGTGAAGTGCTTTATAAACAATAATGCGTGTCCCCAAAGTGTAATTTTAAAGTACTAAAGTTATAAACCCTGTATAAATACCATCTATTTTATTAATAATATTATCTAAGAGCTTTTAAAAGCTTTATCTGAAAGCTCAGAGAAGCTGTGACTTACTCATGATTACAAAGCTAACAAAAAGGAGACAGTATTCAATCTATTATCATTGTTCAGTCGTTTTGGTTTTGTCTGACTCTTTGTGACCCCATTTGGGGTTTTCTTGGCAGAGATACTAGAGCAGTTTGCCATTTCCTTCTCCAGCTCACTTTACAGTTGAGGAAATGGAGGCAAATAAGATTAAGTGACTTGCCCAAAGTCACACAACTAGTAAGTGTTTGAGGCTGGATTTGAACTCAGGTCCTCCTAACTCAATGACTGGTGCTCTATTTGCTGGACTTTCCCCAGTTCTAAGCCCCGCAGTCTATTGTCTATGTCACTCTAACTCTCTTCATAGGTTATCCACGATGAAAGAAACTTTACTCCTGGGTACATTTTTCACATTATTTAGCACATTTCTAGCTCCTTCTGCCTTCTAGCTAATATGGGTTCATGGAATGAACTAATTAAATATTTCTTTGTATAAATGCTATGTAATTTTGGATGGGGACTGTGAATTCACTGATGGAGGGAACTCCTAGCAGAGGGATACCTATTAGTGAATGTTGGTATTTTCTGTATAACTTAGAAATTTACCTGGCACACTGAAAGGTTAAGCTCCTTGCCTAGGTTTGCAGAACCATGGTAGGACTTGAATCCAGGTCCTTCTGACTCCAAGGCCAATTCTCCATCCATGACTACCTGTACTGTGTAATTAGAATAGGAAATGTGTTGAGGGTTGAGACAATATGCATTATAAAGCTAAATAGGAATGATTGCATTTTTACCTTTTCCTTTTGCAAGTTGAGTGGAGAAATCAAGGAAGTTTGGCTGAGAGAGTGATAAAGCATACCCAGTAAATATTCATATATATATACGTATATATATATACATATATATACATATATGATAGATAGATAGATAGATAGATAATGATTTCATAGCATCTTGTGGCATTTTCTGCTCCGCTTTCCTGAGTTTCCTTTTCCTTGCTGCTTCTCTTAATTTGAGAAGCCCAGTTGTAAATCAAATAGTGCTCTTGAAGGTGACCAGAATCCAGTTGTTTATGAATCCTCTGGCACCCTACAAATGCCACAGCATCAAATGGATGTTTGTCTGTCTCAAAAGAGCCCTTTCTGCTACCTGTTATTCTGCTCAGGATGTCAATTCTTCCTAGTAATTCAGAACTAAATCCCTAGCTAGACTCTCAAGGTGGTGCATGATTCAGTTCTGGATTTAAAATGAGAGTTCTTAGTACTGACAAAGTATAAACAAACATTTCTTTAGCTCCAATTGTATTCAGAATATGTGTCCTAATATCTGAGGAAATTTATATGAGAAAGGACTCCTGACTTCATGGTGCTTACAGTCTTCTAGGAGAATAGGATCCCAACAAAGATAGCAGTGCATTGAATGTTGCCTTGATATCTCAACATATCAGTAATATCATTAATGTGAGTAGTCCCTCCACCCATGAAGATTGCAAACCATCCTCAACTGCCAGTCTTATATAACTCTTATTCATGTTCTCTGATATCCTATATCCCATGTTCTCCCATCCACCATAACAGAAACTATCCAGTGTGGTAGGAATCTTTATCTAGATACTTTGACATAGTCTGACTCTCAGTGGAACACATATATTAGCTTCCTTTCCTCTTGTTATATGATGGACTCACCTTTTTTCCCCTGCTTATAGTTTTTTTTAAATTTATTTTTATTTATTTTGTTAAATTTTTTCCAATTACGTGTAAAAAAATTTAACAATTATTTTTTAAGTTGAGTTCCAAATTCTCTCCATCCATCTATCCTCCTTCTTTGAAAATGCAAACAAGTTCATATTGATTATACATGTAAAGTCATATAAAACATATTTTCACTTGAGTCAGTTACATTTTTTCTAACAATGTGCTTTATACCACCTCCCTTTTATATAATTCCTCACATCATATTTATTAGCCTGTTGCAGTTAGTTATGCCCTATTCCATATACCTCTTCAAAAAGTTCCACATCTTAAGCCTTATCATGTCATGGAGGTCACTCAAGGTTTTTAAAAGGCATAATAAGGGAGTCCAAACTCTTCCAGGTTCTATTGTGCTAAAAAGACTTCAAGTAAGGTCCAGATAACAGATTTATATCTGTTTTCCAAGAGCCAGGCTATTAGCTAAGAATGGAGAGGTTTATCATCTGGCCATCATCATTTAGTGATGAATTCTTTGGCCATGATCACCCAGAGATAGCTTTAATATACAATATTAAATGATGAGCAAAGTGTTGCAAAAGAATGCTCTGTCAAATCTGAAAGGAAAGATTGTTATCATTCCCTATCCTTATTGGGTAATTTTTTGCTAGTATTTATTCTCTGCATTATTTTTTCCCCCTACTGTGAATCTGGGTCTTGAAAAGTCTTTTCCCAGGGGGAGAGGAAGGCATGAAGCATTCAGCAACTAGAATACCAGGAGATAGATGGAAAAAAAAGACCAAGGAGCAACATTTATTAGTCCCAGAATACATCTGTTATTTCCATCATACCAATGATGTTGGAGCCAAGGATTCTCAAAGACAAGAATTGAGTGGAAAAGTTACTGAGGGTGGTGGTTTAAATGGGAAAAGAAGTCAAGTTGTGGATAGTATTCCACGTTGGGATTAGCATGGAAATTTCTAACTTAGAGAAGAGGATCATGGTATATTATAGTTTAGAGAGTACTAAAACTACAATCAGTAGATTGCACTTCAAATGTATATAATTATAAGTTGTCATTATGGCCTACTGAACTACATGGTCCTAAGGTTATGTGGGTTCAACAGATTAGAGACCCTAAGTGTTCATTTAAGATAATAAAAAGATCAGTTTTACTGCACAAAATAATTGGGACAAGCCATTACAAGAAGCTAATGAATTCCCTTCTGGCTAACCAAAAAACAGGGAGACCCAGGCATTTTCCATTTGTTTCTTTACATAGTTCCTTGTAGTGCTTAATACTAAAACTACTTTTTAAAAGACAAAAGAGTTTATAAGGTGTTTAGGGTTAATGAATCAGGAGAGTATAAACAAAGGCAGAGGAGATGGAGGTCAGGTCTTCACAGCTGGTTTAGTAGGTAATGCATATTTAGAGAAAGAAAAGGGTACTATCAAAAATTGGCAGGTTTCATTAGTGAGTCAAATCCTGCTGTGTGCTAGTAGAAATTATGGGGAGTGGAGAGGCAGAATCTATGGAATTACAATGGCCTTGGAGTTCTAAGAAAAAAAGGTACCTTACTGATTTAATCAAGTAAGACCAAAGGAAAAAAAAAAGATAGATATTCAGTTTAAATAAAGACTTAATTACTGTAATGGTAATTAGTTTAAATTTGAAGACCCTTTTTTTGTTATGTCAAGTAAGCAGGTACTTAGCCCTTTGTAACTAAAGGCTAGGTATCTCTGTGAAAGAAACAGAAGGCATGAACTCTGTCTCCAGTTGCTGATATAACAGGAAGGGGTTGGCTGAGACAGGAAACCAGTGTGTGTGTGTGTGTGTGTGTGTGTGTGTGTGTGTGTGTGTGTGTGTGTGTAAGAAGAGCCCCAGAGACACAGTCAGAATTAGAATTGTTCTCCTGGCAGGCTCCTGGTAGAGGAAGTCCTGGAAACTGGGCTGCTACTCGCTAGACTGAGAACTGAGTTGGAGTTTTCTTGAGACCAGAATCTAGTGAAGCCTGAAGCTGGTGCTAAGAAGGCTGCCTGGAAGTTGTTGCTGCTGCCACCTGAAAGGCTGGGATTTCTTCTAGGTCCTAGGGCCAGCCAAACTACTGGAGGGCTAAAGAAGCATGACCCAGATAAGACTGTTTGTGGCTTGGTTGATCCTCGAGTTCCTGGGAACAGAAATTGTGAAGGTTTCTAAATGTGCTGGACCTGTGAAGTTCCTGTGAAGTCAGGAACTGCCTGTGAACGTCAGTGTATAGCAGGAACTGCCCAGAGGACTGGACAAGAACATGGGAGCTGTCTGCCTCTGAATCCAGGTGGCTGTTTGGTGGATTCAGGTAGGAGCTGGGACCATGGAAGGGTATCCAGGGAATCTGAGAGACCACCCCAAATCAAGCTGAAGAAAAGGCCTCTCCTTGGATATTGAATGCAGTGGTGAAATTGTAAGTTTACCAGAGACTGAGGGGTGGGGGATTTGTGTAATTTTCTAATGAATGTATTTAGTGATTAATGATACTTAGTGAGTGATTGCTAGATAAGTGACTGATTAAGTTAACCTATGATTGCCCCATGAGTGGAAGAATGACTATTGCATTTTGAGATGACTGAATGACTGAGTAAGGAGGCAAACCCCCTTAGGGACACCAGATGATTGTTCCTTTGTTCTTTGTTCTAAATATTGTGACCACTTTGGTGAAACCTATGTGGCCATTCCAATGATAAGGTGTTGTGAACACTATATTGTGATTTTCTGTGAGAAGATGTATTGTTGTGTATATTTTATCTTGATTTGTTGTGAATGTTTGTGAATGTTTATGGAATGGAGTGTTCATTATACTGTGTAATCAGAACCTTAAAAGCTGTTCTTTTGGGAAGCTACTTGTGTATGATGTTACAGTTACTTCCTACAGTGCATGTTACTATGACAGCCAATTGTGAAATATAGTATCTGGAAGGGACCTTCAAGATAATCTCCCTCATTTTAGAGATAAAGAAACTAGCTCAAGATCACTATATAGTTAATAAATGGTAAATTCTAGAACCCAGTTATCTTATTTCTCCTTTTGGTATTATACTTCTTATTTGGTGCATGCATTAAGAATTGAGGAGATGTTATGCAGAGTTTCTCATCACTGTGTCCAACTTAATACATAAGGGTAGTCTACACAATGTTCTTGATAATCAGGGATTATTCTGGTATTTGTAGTTTCATTCTGTTTTATGTATGGCACAACAAATTGAACTCTGGACTTAAAGTCAGAAAGATCAAAGTTTGAATTCTGCCTCAGATAATTAATGTTCACGTGACTCTGGGCAAGTCACTTAACTTCTCTGGGCTTGGTTCCTCATTTATAAAATGGAAATAGTAATAACACCTATCTCACAGAGTTGTGAGAAACAAACAAATGAGCTGACTTATAAAAGCATTGAAAACCTTAAAGCATGACATACACACTAGTTATTATTATTATTATTATTATTAACATTAATATACATACACAAATAGAAATATTTATATTTGTATACATGCCATTCTTGCAAGTAGCTATGCTTTGGCAAGAAAACGTCATTATGAAAAGAAAGTAGAAGTAAGCTAACAAATTATGCTGGTTTCTTTAAAATTTTCTGGCCACAAGAAAGTCTTTCTGGGAGGGCTACAATTCTAAATCAAGTCTTTTTCCTGTCTCGTCATTAATAATACCCTATAACATTCAGAGACTCATAGGGTCTAGAGCTAGAACCAATCTTAGCTATCACCTAGGCCTACTACCTTTTAAGAAGTAGCAAAAGCAGAATTTGAATCAAAAGATTTTAAATAAAATACTCCCTTAAGTATGTGAACCTGCCTCCTTCACAGTCCCCATTTCCAAAAAGAAAAAACAAATATCTAATGTTTAATAATTTAGATTAGAAGTCTGGGTGCATGCGTCTCCCTAGCCCCTTATAGAGAAGATATCAAATCATTCAGAACTGATCAGCATCAAGAGACTTTGAAAAATAACTATTAGTAAGGCAAATATTATTTCACACTTATACTCAATTCATTTTAAAACATTAACTCATTAGAGTCATAGATTTTGGGATGGAGAACCATAAGACCACAGACATGTCCTGACTAGTATTATTGATTCCAAAACAATGCATGCTACATAAAACAATATTACAGGAGACAATTTTCCAGTTAGCTTTACAGTTAAACCCCAATTGGTGCAAGTAATGGATTCCATGAAATGATGGCATTATTCAAATACACACTACTTATGGTTATAACTATATGTAAAATATGATGACTTATTCCAACCCCCATGGGACTGTGCAGGGCAAATTCAAATACTTTTTACCATTTCAAAAGATTCATTATTTTCACTCGTAGAAATCCAGCTGTATTTCTCAGGCAAGCTATATAGACATACAGCAGAAATTTCAGTTTTTCCGTAAGATTTGATAAATGGCATTGCTACAAAATATTGTTGGTTGAGAACACAGTAGATCGTGCCTATAGCTAGGCCAATAACCCGATTTTACAGATGAGGAAACTGAGTCATGGACAGGTTTCATGACAGCCAAGTTCACTCTGTTAGGCAATGACAAAATCAGGATTATAACCCAAATTTTTTTCAATCTGAGTCAAACACTCTTTCCTACTACATTACAAAACCTTTAAGAGTTCAATATTGTAGTTATCCTCACTTTTCCATTTTTCTATGATTGTACTTCACATGTAATTAGTTTTGCTTTATAAATCTAAGAACTTTCATTTTCTTTTCTAAAATCTAAATCTAAAAGAATTTTTTTTACTAAAATCTAAATCTAAAAGAAATTCCAATTAGTAAGTCATTACTTATTCCCAGTTTACTGCACATGGTGTAGTATGAGGTGCCAGTGAAATTTAATAATAAATAATAATAAATAATAAATTTGTTATTAAGGATTTTTATAGCATTTCATACAGTTTAATCACCAAATAAACAACCATCATAGCACCCTTATGGATTAGCTAGATTTGAAAGACAACATGGTATCCTACAAAGAGTCATTTCTTTGAAGCTTTGAAAAGCTTTTAAGTAACTTAGAAGCTAAGAAGTCACTTAGAAAGAGTAGAGGGAGATGGGCTGAGCTGAAATTTGCCCAGCATTCTGGCTAAAATAGCAAAGGTCCCTTCTTCATTTACTTATGCAGAATTTAAAAAGAGATGTCCCATTGATCTAGCCTGTTCACACTCACCTGTGGTAGAGGTACGATAGAATAAACATTATTTCATATCTGTAGGAATAATGAATGTTAGCTGTTAATTTAAAATACCTGTTGGGTATCTGCAATGCTAAATTGTGCATCCTACCAAGAGCTAATGTTATTGTTGTTTTTCTTATTCATCTCATTCTTTTGATCTTTTTTATGGTGTTGAGCCTGAAATTGTGTTGAAAAAAGTCAATATTCCATTATTATTCTTTTATGTTTAATGGTATAATATATTATTTATATTTAATATGAATATTAAATTTAATGTTTAATTTAATGGTGCTTAGTAAATTCTAATTGATGACTTACAAATATGAGGATAAAATAGCTTTTAAAATGGAATAAAAGTGTTAGTATATTATTATCAAATCACTACCCTTATTTTTTATTTGGGGTTCAGATAGAAATAGATCTGGGACAAATCACTATTTTGTTTGTTCTTTTATAATTCATATTCCACAGACTTTTGCACAGGTGGATCAAATAACTGCTTTTAGTAATTGAATAAAAGCATTGGGATATATGCTCATCCTCTGTAAGATAATTATAAACATCCTTTGTACAACTTCAGTAGCAGACAGTAAAAAAGAGTTGATATGTACTTTGTCCTGTGTTCACTTGATTTTGATCTACTCTGTTAGTTTTCTATATTTTGGATAGATTTAGTTTTTTGGTTCCATACAGCTTGGAGGTTAGGAGTATTTGATTATGGAAGCATCTATTCAAGTCATTTTTCTTAAGTTTTTATTGATCAGTGTTATATCAAGTGGACAACAGTTCAGTCTGTGATAATGGTTGGGTTCCAATGAAGTATATTTGTTGATTTCTCCAGGACATTCTGACATCTGTATTTATATAGATTGTTGTTGTCTCTATCACTCTTTTATTTTTCATAACTTTCATTAAAGAAAGATAAGAATCGTCTGGGTATAGTTCTAGCCACCAGATAACATCTTGCTAGTGTAAAATTGGGTACAATAGGATCCCCCATAAAGACTACAAATGGTGTTACTAAATCTTTAAGAGGGAATGGAATCTTGGAATGACAATTTAGCTCTCATTCTGTGAGCGATCTGTGAGGACACTGAGTTTAATTGGCATTCTGTTCATTGTTATGGCTGAAGAGAGGATATAGAAAAAAGGACTAAGATGACATTTTCTGAGAGAACTGAATTTAATTATTATCTTGTGATGAAATAGGAAGAAAATTCTCAAGACGAGACTTTAATTAGTATGCTGAGTGAACTGAATGGTAGGACTATGTTTCCAGAACAGAGGAAATGTCACCAGTTTTAGTGATGATCATAGTGATTTGCTTTGACTTTATTGTTATTTTTCTCACCCACAAATACATTTTAAAACATATCTTTTATTTATTGTATGTTATACTATTAATAAATGGAAGAGCCAGTATCCTTGATATTTCCTATTTGGCAGGACTGGGGGGAAGGAATAGTTCATCTAAAGTTAGAAATAAGCACACTTCATGAGAAGAGAGGTTTATTTCACCTATTAAATAGGTAATATTTGGTAAACTAAGGTGGAGTTTAAGAGACAATTGGTTGACTAATGAGAGATATTTCAGTCACAGGTTTGAATATGAAAATATCAGGATACAACCCTTGATAACATTAGAACCCTAGCTGAAAAGAATAAGGAAAATCAGAATAGTCAGTACAAAGAAAGGTAATCCATTTTGACTAGATTTGGGTATCAATTTGTCACCCCTATTATGCTAAATATTCAATAGGTATTAAATTTTTAGATTGCAGTGGTATACTGTATATTTTCTACCTTTTCTTTGCAAAACCCAAATTGATTACTAAGGCCAAATTCCTTAAAGATAATATTTCTGTAATATTTCTTGGCAATGACCATTTCCTTTCAGGAACTTCTCTTTTTCTACAAACAAGGCTGTATTTATTAGTTACTCATTTACTCAGTGTTTCTTTGTTGAAGTGCTATAGGTTAAATTCGTGTGTATATAGCACACCAAGGGTTTGGGGGTCCATTCCTGTATCTTAGCCATTTCCTAGTTTCCATCTGAAGGCAAACCACTTGTGATTACTTCTGACAAATCCAAAGGCATGTGCCTCACAAGCAAAGGGACTGGGTTGTTATTATCCTTTTCTATTATTTGGGGAATTGATGTTTACTTGTTCCAAAAATATTTTTGTAGTAGTTTTTTTTTACTTATTTATCATGTGATTTAAGAATTATCCATCCTCTTCTTCTTTTAAACGAGGAAGTATTAATCTTTCTCTGTCTACATCAGGGTATTAGGACTACTGTCATTAATATTGTATAGGTTTTTATTAGGATACTTTCCAAACCTGTTATCTGATCCATTTTACAATTCTGAAAGTATATAACAAAACTGGTAATGCATAACTTTTCATTGCTTTTAATGTGTTCTTGACATTTAACTGCAATTTAATTTAGCTTTTTAAGAGTGCTAGTATATTCTTAGTATATTTAGCAATAATCTTATCCATGATATTTTTATGCTAAATTTGTCTTGTCTGTTACTATTTGTATTTGTCAAGGTATTTGTAGATATTTCCTTTATCTATTAGTTTAATTTATGCCTTCAGGTTCAGTAGTTTTTAAATTAAAATGAAATCAAATAATAAGTAAAAATTTAACATTTTAAAATTAACATTTTAATTTTAATGTGATTTTTACATTCAGCCTCTACTTGAAAAATGTTAAGGACTTTACATTTACATTATATTATTAATTTTTAAATTTCATTTTATTTTTTATTTGGGGCACAAAACAAGTATTTCCACAAGGCAGTACAATAAAAAAGAAGATTGCACATGAAACTGCAAATCTACCGTGTACTACTTGATCCCTCCAAATATACAACAGTTAACATATTTCTTTTTTCTATTTTTTTCTCCCTCCCCCAAGATAGCTACCTTTAGAGACAAATAGCCATATATGTATGTATGTACACATGTAAATTTATTCTATTCACATTTCTATTTATCAGTCCTTTCTCTGAATGTAGATAGCATCTCTCTTCACATGTCCTTTATTTTTCATTTCTATATTTACGATAGTCAAAATGACAGTCACTTAAAGTCATTCTTAAAACTGTATTGCTGCCACTGTATACAATGTTCTCTTGATTCTGCTTACTTCAACTCGTCATAGTTTTGTGCAAGTCTTTCCATGCCATTTTAAGATCAATGAGTGCATCATTTCTTATAGCATAGTTGTATTCCATCACAACCATAAACCACAACTTGTCCAGCCATTCCCAGTTGATGGGAATCTCTGCAATTAGCCACCACAAAGAGCTACTATAAACACTCCATTTTTAAAGTTATAATTGCTATTTGTGAATTTGCCTCTTTCTTAGTCTTACTCACAATTTTCTTTCCCTATCCCTGTTACCTTATTTTCTTC
Organism: Pseudocheirus occidentalis; assembly: GCA_028646575.1. NCBI lineage: Eukaryota > Metazoa > Chordata > Mammalia > Diprotodontia > Pseudocheiridae > Pseudocheirus > Pseudocheirus occidentalis. Next base: position 65,230,886 of record CM053597.1, read on the forward strand.
CCTTTCCTTCTTATCCCTCACTTCACCCACCCCTCTCTACACCCTCCCAACTTTAATCCACACAGCCCTCCCACAGTCACCTGGTCCTCTCCTGCCCCCCTCCCAAACCTCAAACCAATTACTAAAGAAGCTGTTTGATGTGTTTTTCAGTGAAACCATATAGCTTATTACCTTCCATGTATATTTGTTGCTTTGTATGTTGTTTTCTCTTTAATTTGGAAGCCATATTTAATTCTGTCTAGAAGAGATAATTATAAACTTAGACTTATATAATACTTTATAATTATAAAGTATTTCTCATACGTAATTTCATTCAAGCTTCATAATATCTCAATAAGGGAAGTGTTCCAAATAGTATTGATTCCATTTTATAAGTTGAGGTAATCAGGCTCAGAAATCTTAAGGGATTTGTTCAAGTTCACACAACTAATAAGTAGTAGGGTTGAGGGCTAAACACAAATTTCCTGTTTCACTATCATGCTGCTTCTCCATCTAACTATGTTTAGTTTTGCCTTCTCTATTCTAAAAGTTGGCTGTGTGTTTTTAAAAGTAAAGGCTTCTGACTGAATATCATATGTACATGAAAGTATATTTGTATATCACAAATATGTTTTCATTTCATTGCTGAAGAACTAAACTCAGCAAACCTTTTTTTGGGTGTCATTTTTAAACTCATCTATTTTTTTTTTGCTAAGTTTTTCATCTGACCTACATAGTTGAAGGATTTATTGGAAGTAGTGTCACCATATTTGCAAAGAAGACTGTACTTTGCATTTACTTCCATTCCTTTCCATTCATCTTTTATGGTCAATACCCAATAATGATTAACAAAAGAAGCCAGTGCTTGCTGCTCTGACTTCTTGGTGAAACACATTGTAAAGCCAAACACAAGTAGCTTTTCAAGGTTCTGATTACACAGTATAGTGAACTCTCTATTTATTCAGTAACAAATTAGAGCAAAACATTCACAGAAAACAAAATACAGCATTCAGAATGTTTTAACTCACAACTTACCACTAAAATGGCCACATAGTTTTCACCAAAGTGGTTGCATAGTTTTAAACAAAAGATAACATTCATTTAGTAAGTCCTTCATTTAGTAAATCCTGAATTCAGTCACCTTTAAGGAGGCAAGCCTCCTTAATTGACACAAAGTACAAAGGTTCAATTAAGTTATAATATAATTAGTCACTACTAGGTACCCTCTTAAGGGGTAGAGGAAAGTACAAAGACCATCCACGACTAGGTCACAATTAAGTTACAATATCATCAGTTATTACTAGGTATCCTCTTAAGGGGTAGTGGAAAGTACAAAGGCTATCTACCCGTAGGTCACAAATAAGTTACAGTCTCATCAGTCAGCATTAAATACTCGAGGAGAGGTCTTTTCATCTTGACTCAAGGCAGGCTCTCAGTTTCCATAGTTCCTCTTCATGGTCCCAGCTCCTACCTGAATCCACCAAACTTTCACTTAGGTTCAAAGGCAGGCAGTTCCCAATTCCTTGTCTAGTTCCCATTCCATATTGAAGCTCACAGTGCCCAGTCTACTTCAAGTCCTTCACAGTCTCTGTTCCTTTGAAGACAAAGCTTAACAAAGCCACAATAACATTCATCCACATTGCTGGCACCCTTATCAAAAATCACTTTCTGTCTGTGAAATCAACATAGACCCAAAACAGACAGAAAGAGTACCAATGCCACAGTCATACTTCCTCTGACAGCTCAGCTGACCCTCAGAAGTCTTTGGCAGCTCTGGCTGGTTATCAGAAGCTCTCAACATGAGTTTGGCTGGCTCTCAGAAGAAGCTCCACCACCATAATCTTTGTTCTCCAAATCAAAATCACTTTCTGGCCTCTCCTCCTCAGCCTCTATGTGGGTTGCTCCAAGAAGTTTTGACCTCTCTCAGCTTGGGCTTTTCCTTATATATGATATCAGCTCCTCCCTGTTCATCCCCTTCCTGTTACATCAGCAAGTCCATCCCACTGTGGGATTTACAAGTTCTGAGTCTTAGTACTTAACTTGAAACTATTTGCTAAGGACCTATTAGCTTGCCAATACAAGGTGATCTTCAAATTCCATTGCATCATTTCCTAGACATAGAATTACATCTATGGATTGTTTTTGTTAAAACCATGGAATTTTAATATCTTTTACACAATTACAACTCATGTAAGAACAAAATTTAACCTTTTCGTGATGTTTAATGGTCCTCATTATGAAAACGCCCTTATTATATTATGTGGTACAACAGTTATGCGTGTTCTTTAGAGTTTTTTCTGTCCCATCTCTTTAAGTTAGGTTTTCAGATATTTCATAACCTATTGTCATTGTGACTGCCTCTAATAGTCCCTCTGTCTCTCATCTCATTTACAATTTCCTCATCTGTTCCTTTCTAGAACTAAGTTTTTTAATGTCCCCTACTCCAACTCTACTGTGAGATGGAAAAAGACATATAATGAATGTAATTAATTTTTGATTGAACTTATAAGCTACTCTAAATGATCTCTGAGGAGTAAAATAAAACTTTGCTCAAGGCCTTGTTTATGGATCTTTCAAAAGCCCAAAATATCTTCTTATACTATCTACCAGGAGCTCCCAAGCTTGTGTGTGTGTGTGTGTGTGTGTGTG
>CM053597.1:65234013-65244755 GCA_028646575.1 Pseudocheirus occidentalis
GACCACCACTCAAGACCACAATCCAGATCCAGGCCACTCAACACAAGAGCCCTTGGCCTCGATGGATTGCTTCAGCCCCCCTGCTATCTGCAGGCTGAGGGCTCTGAAGCAGCCCAGTGGAAGCCGCTGCGGTTCTCAGCCATTCCTGTTGCTACAGCCACCTCCTGCTGCTTCCTTGCCCTGGGAGCAGTTTGGCCGGACCCGCTCTTCTCCTTCCCAGTTAGCAAAATCCACTGACCCTTCTCTTAGTCTTTTTTTCTTCTGGACTGATAGATGTGGTAACTGTGCCTCCAGTGCAGCCGATCTGCTCTCCTATAGACGCGGCTCCCGGCCCGATGCCCCAGGGCTTGACCCGGCCCAGGTTTCGGCTGAGGGTCCCAGACTGCTGCGAAGAGCCCTGCCTGCTTCGCTGCCCATAGCAACAGATGTGCTTTCTGTCTTGTGGAGAGTTTTGGAGCTTGAAAATCTGTTTTAGAGTCCCATTTTATGAGTTTTTTAGCGTGCTTGTGTGGGAGCTGTGGTGCTTTGCTGCTTCTACGCCGCCATCTTGGCTCCGCCCCCCTCCCCAATTACATGTTAAAAAAATTTAAACATTTAAAAAAAAGTTTTGCACTGAAAATTCTGTCCTTCACTACCTTCAACCCTTCATGAGGTGGTAAGGGATCTGATATACGTTATACATGTTCAATCATGTAAAACATTCCATATTAGTCATTTAGTGTGAGAAGACTTGAACCAAAAAAAAGAATGAAAGGAAGGAAGAGAAAGGAAGATAGAAAAAAGAGAGAAAGAAAGAAAGAGAAAAATAGTATTCTTTGGTCTATATTTGGACAATATCAATTCTTTCTCTGGAGGCAGATAGCATGTTTCATCATGAGTCTTCTGGGATTGTCTTGGATCATTATATTGCTGAGAACAGCTAAATCATTCATAGTTCTTCATTGTACAGTTTTGCTGTTGCTGTGTACAATGTTCTCCTGGTTCTTCTCACTTCACTTTGCATCAGTTTATATAAGTCTTTCCAGTTTTTTCTGAAATCCTAAGCATTTTAAAAAATGCACTTTAAAACATTTGGGGTGTGAGGGGAAAGAAGGAGCCCACCGGATCAACCAGAATGTCAAAAAGATCTGTGATAGACAAACAAAAATGTTTAGAATCCCTGCCACAGAGAGAGTACAGGTGAATTGTATAGCAAAACTGGAAAGGTTGTTTGGGACCAAGTGGTAAAGGCTGTAAATACCTAAAAGAGGAGTTTGCATGTGATCCTTGAAGGTGGTAGCAAGTCACAGGAGTTTACTGAGCAGGAGAGTCACAAAAATTGATGCACTTTAGCAGTTGTGGATGAACTGGAGAAGGGGAAGAGAAAAGGTAGAGAGACTAATTCGGAGGCATCTTCCTTCTCATATTCTCTCTGTCCCTCCTCCCTGCCCCCATTCCTACCTCTTTGTCTTTTGCTGTTTCCTCTACCTGAGATGTCACTTTGCCTCCAGTCCATCTATCTTAAATTTGCCAGGTTGTTAGCTCAAATTCTGCTCCTTCCATGAAGACTTTTTAAATTACTGCAGCCTATATGTACTCATATTTTTTCTTAAGCTATGGAATAGTCAATCAACAACATTATAAAGCACCTAACATGTGCAGGCACTGTTCTAGGTGCTGAAGGCACAGGGACAAAAATAAACAGCCCCTCATCTCAAGGAATTTACATTCTATTAGGTAGGGTGAATGCGATTAACACTTGAATTTGGGTATCAAATTGGTAGAGGGAGTGTTTAACTCAGTTCTGTTTCTAAAGCATGAAAAGATTTTACTTAGTGTTTGATTCAATACCTTACTCTCTGTTTCACCTGAGTAAATCTTATATATTCCCATTGAGACCCTAATCCACATGAGGACAAATACTTTGTCATGTTCTTTCTGTTCCTTAAAGTACCTAATAAAGTCTTGGGAACTAAATAAACACTTGGCTTGATTTAGATATACACAAATAATAATATAACAGTTAGTGTTTACATAATGCTTTAAGGTTTGCAAGGCACTATACTGATGCACAACTGAATTCAATTCAATAAACATTCATCTAGTGCCTATGACGGGCAAGGCATCTTGCTAATCACTGTTGCCTCACAATAACTTGAAGAGGTAAGTACTTTCATTGTCCCCATTTTACAGATGTGAAAACAGAGACAAAGAGAAGTTGAGCGACTTGACCAAGGTCACACAGGCAGTAAATGTCTGAGGTAGGATTTGGGTTTGGGTCTTCCTGACTCTAGGTTTAGAACTCTATCAACTATGTCACCCAGCTGCCAAATACTATACCTTATATATACTGCCTCCCACTGCCCGAAGTCCCACATTTCAGAACTTGTGAATAATAAGACAACCAGGGAGTTGGAGCAATGTCCAAAAAAAGAGAAAGAAATATGAGAGTAATAACTCAAAGTCACCCAGGGATAATTGAATCATGACACCTTATGAACTGTGCTGGATTTAGTTTAGTAAGACAGATTTAGTTTCCTGATCTCTTGAAATTAACCTCCAGTCTGACAAGACTGGGGCTGGAATAGCAAAAAGGCTAGAGATGCTTGATCTTTGCCAATTGAATTTTTCATCTCTAATTTCAGCCATTGCTTATCAGCTGTCTTCATTGACAACTTAAGCTATTTTGCCTGGATAGATTTTCCTTTCTTGCTCTTCTTTTTTATGAGATATGGTGAGTGAAAATAATGCTCCCTTACTGTACCCATGATTGAGGCGATAAGAAATGGATTTTTTAAACATCTCTGCTCATTCAGAGTAGTTGAGAAAAAAAGGAGTTGACATGAAGATTTCACTCATTACTCATTTTCATAAACAGGCATTTAGAATAGCTAACAGAGAGAGTGCTGACTACTACTGTGTGCCTTGTTGTACTCCCTAGTGGCCCTAGAGGACTTCCCTGTTCTGTTGTTAACAATCTACCCTTGTTAGCCTTGGGTCTTTTCACCTGGAAATTACTTTGTGGTTTTTATGTTTACTTATCTTACTTATTTTGTGTTTATTTATATATGTACAACTTTTCCCAAAAGAATGTAAGTTCTTTGATGACTGGGGCTATTTAATTTTGTCTTTGTGTCCCCTGCGCCTAACAGTGTGGCTGGCACATGAGTGCCTGTTGAATTGAATTGAAATAAACAATATACACAGAGGCTTGTGTGTAAAACACTGTTTAGAAGCAACATGAGACAAGCCAATTTCCTACCCTGAGTGGAAACAGTGCTCCAGTAGTTCAGAATTATTAATTGTGAAATGCCAGCAGAGTTCTTGGCTTTGAATATGATACCAAAGAGACTCTAGCCCTAGGGTTTTTATTTTTCAAACTAATCTTCTCAATTCCCAAGAACCTTGGAACTGATATTCTGCTGCTGATGGACAATAGCATTCAAATGCTGTGTTTGTTTTCATATAGAGATTTGTTGTCAGCCAAAGAATTGATTTCACATGTTAAGTAGGGTCTATTGTTGACCGGTGGAAGAGGTGACTGAAGATATGGATGGATAAACTTCCCAGTCTTCTAAAAGAAATAATCTACAATTACATTTTTTTCCTGATCCTTTTTTTGGCTCATACTTCCCCCTTTCTGTCTCAGTGTGTCTGTTCCTGTGGAACTTGGAATCTGAATTCTTCCAAAGTTGACCTCTTTTCCATTATTTTTGCAGTCATCATGTAAATTATTCTCTTGATTGTACTGATCATTTCACTCTTCATTAGTTCCACTTTTTTTTTCTTCTTTAAGGTTTAATAGCTAAATTGGGGTAAAGAGTTTTGGAATATCATGTGTGTGTGTGTGTGTGTATATATATATATGTACGTGTGTTACATAGATGTGACATATGTTTTTCATTTTTAAAGTGTATATAACAGTCCATGCTTTCTTATGTAACAGGAAAGATTATCAAGATTTTTAAAGTCTTGAAAAATAAAAAAAGCTACTAGGACAAACTCAAGTTGAGGACATGCCAAAGTGGAAAACTTGAATCTTGGCAGCTTCAAATTTTGTATAAATCAGAATTGCTGGGTAGCACGGAAAACTTTTTCTACATCTTCATGCTAATTATTTTTTTTTCTTTCCTTAAAAAAAAAAGAACTACACAGTCTGAAGATTGAAGCAAACTATTTGGTCTCTCTCATTTGTGTTTTGTTTTGTTTTGTCCCTTCTTTCTCATTGTTCACCCCATTGGTTATAATCTGTCTTTACAACATGACTAATGTTCAATGTGAAGGTATTTGTAGAACCTGTATTTGATTACATGCTGCCATGGGCAGGATGGGGAGGAGAGAGAGGGCGAGAAAATTTGAAACTCAAGGGATTGTGGAACTGACTGTGGTAAACAAAAAGTAAATAAATAAATTTAAATAAAATAAAATGAGGGATTTGGATTTTTAATGGCATTTTCTATGGAAAATTTGTCAGGATAATCATTTTTTCTTATTTTATTTTTTAAATTAACTTTTGTTTATTTTTAGTTTACATCATTGATTTCCACAAGATTTTGAGTTACAAAATTTCTCCCTGTATTTCCCCTACCCACCCCCCTAAAACAGTGATCCCACTGTATACCCCCTCCCCAAATCTGCTCTTTCCTATATCCTCCCCCATCACCCCTCTGACTTTCTGGTAGAGCAAGATGGATCTCCCTATCCCAGTGCCTATATATCTTATTTCCCAGTTGCATGTAATAATTATATATATATATATATATTTAACATATAATTTTAGAACTTTAAATTCTAGATTCCTTCCCTTCCTCCCTTGTTACTCATCGCCACTGGAAAGACAAGCAATTCAAATCAGGCCATACATGTCTAGTTATGAAGAACATCTCCACAACTGACATATTGTATAACACTGATGATATTTCCCTCCTTTCTATCCTGCCCTCCCCTTGTTCTATTCTCTACTTTGTCCCTGTCCCTTTAACAACCCTCCCCCCCCCCCCCACCTGCCTTCCCCTCCATCCTCTTCTTTTTCCATCTGGCAAATTCGACTTTTTAAGGCATTCTTCTCCTCGTTGGCTTTTTTGGTCTCTTTTGCCATTTGAGTTAGTCTGTTTTTTAAGGTGTTATTTTTTTGGCTCACTGAAAATACACCTAAGGACCACCACTTAAGACCATGATCCTGATCCAGGCAGCTCAAGGCAAGAGCACTTAGCCTGTGAATGATCATTTGCTTCCCCCTGCAATCTGCAGGATGAAAGCTCTGAAGCAGACATGTAGATGGAGGCTCCTGCAGGGCTACTGCTTTGGACAGCTTCTAACTCTGGGGGCAGTTGGCTAGAAGCTCTCCCCTGAACTTAGCCAAGTTCTACTGACCTTTTCCCTTTGTCCTTGGCTCTTATGGGTTGGTAATTCTGGAAATCGCCACAGCTGTCAGTGATCCACTCTCCTGAAAGCTCCAACCAGGGCTTCTCCTGCATGGCCTGGGGCTAAAACCACACGGGGCTGGGCTCTGCTCCCTGCTTGCTGGGATGAGCCTTTTCTGTCTGCTGGGCTGCCTTCAGCAGGAACCTTGTTTCTCTGTCATTTTATGAGTTCTGGAGCTCTAAAATTTGTTTAGAGTCATATTTTATAAGTATTTGAGGTAGTTATCATGGGAGCCATGGAGTTTTCCTGCTTCTATGCCCCAGGATAATCATTCTTGATCAATTTTCTACCACTACCACACAAGTCAGAAAGTCCATTTTATCTCATTCAAATGCTTGGTGTTTGAAGTCCTTCCTTTGCAATCTAGCTCCAAGCTTCTTTTCCAAACTTGCTCTCTCACTGTTCCCCTATACAAGATCATACATATAGCCCTGGAAGGGGCCTCAAAGGCCTTGTCGTTCAGCCCCTTCCTTTTATAAATGAAGAAACTGAGACACACCCATTGAGGGTAAATGACTCAAACAATTTCCTATAGGTAATGAATGACAGATCCTGAATTTGGACCAGGGTATTTGATTCCTCATCCAGCATGCACACTTATCTCTGGTTTGATGTACTCACAGTTCCCTGATATACCTTTTCTCTTTCTTGTCTCCATACTAATCCCCCAAATTGCCTCCTTTCTGACCATCTAGATCAGTGGTTCTCAACCTTCGTAATGCCACGACCCTTTAATACAGTTCCTCATGTTGTGGTGACCCCCAACCATAAAATTAATTTCGTTGCTACTTCATAACTGTAATTTTGCTACTGTTATGAATCATAAGGTAAATATCTGCTATGCAGGATGCATTTTCATTGTTACAAACAGAACATAACCCACAGGTTGAGAACTGCTAATCTAGATCATACCTGCACTAAAAAATCTAGCTTGAATCTTATTCTGTTCTTTAAGATTATGCTGACCACTCCTGTTGGGAGTGATTTTTCCCTCATCTGGATTTTAGCACTAATAGAATTAAAAGGATTTAGAGATGAGAGGCATTTTGGAGATTACCTAACTCAACACTTTCATTTTAAAGCTTCACAAGCCAAGGTTTAGAGAATTCACAGAATCATACATTTAGAGCTAGAAGGCACTTGAAGACTCTTCTAATCCAAGGTTCTTTTTACAAGTAAGGGCGCAGTGACTTACCCAAAGTCACAAGATAGTAAGTAGCCATTCTAGGTCTAAAATTCTTTCCTATCACTCTAGTTTTAAAGTTCTTTCTGCTCCACCCTGGTACTTTTCCATTTCCTGCCTGGACTACTCATCTGACAAGTTTTACATGCTGCCTTGAGTACTTAGTTGTTTTCATGGATGTGCCCTTTGTCTCAATCTCCCAAACTGAAAAGGATCCTCCTTGAAAGAAGATGTTAGGTGTTCTATAAACACTTTTAAGTGACAGATGAACAGCATATGTTTCAGGGGGACTTGGGATTAGGGAAGGCTACATTTGAGTCAATGGAAAATTGGAAAAAAAATTATTCCTGAACAATTTGGAAACTTGATCTCCAGGCAAAAGCACAGAACTTACCATTGGATTTTAGCATTGGCTTTTTTGCTAGCTAGCTATGTGATCTTGGGTAGATGACTTTGCTGATACTATTTTTATTGTTTAGTCATGTCAGTCATCTTTACCTCCATTTAGTAGTTTACTATTTCCTTTTTCAGCTCATTTTATAGAAGAGGAAACTGATGTAAATAGGGTTAAGTGACTTGCCCAGGGTCACCCAGCTAGGAAATGTCTGAGGCTAGTTTTGAACTCAAGAAGATGAATCTTCCTGATTCCAAGCTTAGCCCTCTATCCATTGTGCTATCTAGCTGCTCACTTAACAACTAAGCTTAATTAACTATTATGAAGTTGTTTCTTTTTTTGTTTTTGATTTTTTTTAGAGGGGGGAAGGCAGGGCAATTGGGGTTAAGTGACTTGCCCAAGGTCACATGGCTAGTAAGTGTTAAGTGTCTGAGGCTGAATTTGAACTCAGATCCTCCTGACTCCAGGGACTGTGCTCTATTCACTGAACCACCTAGCCACCCCTGAAGTTGTTTCTTGAGCTATAAAATGAGAAGATAGAACTAAATAAAGCCTCAGTAACATTTTAAGGGAGAAGTGTCATTTTTGGTTTTTATTTAATTATATTTAGTTATAGCAAATTACAATAGCATATATATATATATATATATATGTATGGTGCCTTAAGTTCTGTAAAGTGCCTTACAAATATTATCTCATTTTATTCTCAGAACAGCCTTGGATAGTAGGTGTTATTATTAACCTTATTTGACAGATAAAGAAACTGAGGGGGCGGCTAGGTGGCGCAGTGAATAGAGCACCAGCCCTGGAGTCAGGAGTACCTGAGTTCAAATCCGGCCTCAGACACTTAACACAAAAACTAGCCGTGTGACCTTGGGCAAGTCACTTAACCCTAACTGCCCTCCAAAAAGCAAAAAAAAAAAAAAAAGAAAGAAACTGAGGCAGACAATGTTTATATGACTTGCTGGGGTCACAGTTAGTAAGTGTTTAAGGTCAGGCTTAACCTCAAGTCTTCCTAATACTAGGTTCAGTATTCTACCCCCTTCATCATCTAGTTTTAAAAATCCTCATACTTTAATTGGAAAAATGGAAAATGACAAGGGTCAGCCATTTAGCTTCATGCTGTCTAAACCCAAGTGATCACCACATGGCAAAAAATGAAATTCAATTGAGTAAAGAAGCAAAAATAATTAATTAGTTGATGAGAGGTCTGGACTACATTCAAGGGCTCTGTTATGCAGTTTTTTGGGGTGAGGGATAAGAAATCTTCACCATAGACATTTTGGTCCCTTTGTGTAAATAACTACAAAGAAAACAGGAAATGCTCAAAAACTGGCAAGAAAAATTTTCCCTAGTGAAGAACATTTGGAGCAGGGTCTATGCATCCTGCAGTGAAAAGAAAATTGACCTTAGTGTTAGAAGACCAGAGTTTGAATTCTAAGTCTGATGAGTTGTGTGAACTGAAAGAAATCACTTCCCTTCTCTGAATTTGTTTCTATATCCATGAGATGGGGGGAATAATACCCACACTATCTCACAAGGTTGTTGTGAGCACTAAGTGTGTTGTAACCAGTAATGTGCTGGTCAGTGTTCAGTAACTGACTCTCCAAGGGGAAAAGTACCCACAAGACACTTTAAAGTGTATTCTCTATCATTAACATTTTCTCCACTACTTTTTAAGGTCTAGACGACTGATAAAACAAAAAAATCAAGCCCTTATTTGTAGCTTTTGTCAGTTTTTAAGGTCACACTGGAAATTTAATGGCAGCTCCCTGGAACCACTCTGAGCTGACTCCAGCACACTCATGCTTGTAAACATCAAGTGCTATATAAATGTAGGTTATAGGGTGGCTAGGTAGCACAGTGAATAGAGCATCAGCCTTGCAGTCAGGAGGACCGGAGGTCAAATCCATTCTCAGACACTAAACACTTACTAGCTGTGTGACCTTGGGCAAGTCACTTAACCCTAAATGCCTTGCTTTCCCCCTCCAGAAAGCAAAACAAACAAAAAAAGTAGGTTCTGATTATGATTGTTGATCTTTTTCAATGGGCGTGAGGCAGACATTCCAGGACTGAGTTAAAAGCTGGATTTACATGTAGATGTATTGAATGGTATGATTAATATCTCCAGAAGGTTCTCCCAAAGATCTTTCTCAATCTACCCCAGAATGTGATTTTTTTTGCCATCAATTTTTTAACTATCATTTACCAGTTACCATCCATCATTTATCATCATGACCATTGTTTGAGGTTAGATATTAAAGATTCTTTAAGAAGTTATGTTTGATTGAGATTAGTCAGTTGACTAGCATTTAAGAAGCACTTATTATGTGCCAGACATCGTGCTAAGTAAGCCTTGAGGATATAAGGAAAGGCTAAAAACATCCCATGCTCTTGAGGAGCTCACAGTCTTACGGAGGAGACAACTTGCAAAGAGTTCTGTAGAAAGATGATACATACGAAGTAGATGGGGGTAGGCTCAGGGAAAAATGCACTAAGATTAGAGAGGACTAGGAGAGGTTTCTTACAGGAAGTGGGACTTCAGTGAAGACTGTGAGGCAGCGAGACGGTAAAGATGGGGAAGGAGACAATTTAAGGATGGAAGAGCATTTCACACCTCCAAAGGTCCCATTTATTGCAACTTTGCCAAGGCAAGAAGACAACTGAGGACCAGGAAAAAAACAAAACTGCTGGGCAGCCAAAACGGCTGTTATCTAGATATCCATGACATGTACACATTATGTGAACGCCATATATTAAATGCAGCAATATTTGTTGAGTACCTACTATGTCAGTGTACTAGGTACTCCAGCTAAAGCTCATGAACTGCTTAGGCCAATAGTTCTTAATTTGAGATTTGTGGACTTACTTTTAAAAAATATTTTGATAACTCTATTTCAACACGATTGGTTTCTTTTGTTTTCTTACATATTTTCTACATTTAAAAACATTATTTTTGGAAGAGGTCAATAGAATTCACAGGACTGTCCAAGGGGTCCATTAAATAAAACATATTAGGAACCTCTGTCTTTGGCATTCAGTTAAAGTCTATTTAGTATCATTTTAATATAATATTAACAAGCTTTAGGTTTTAGTTTCCCAGTTCATATGAAATTAAAAGTATAGTGGGGCCATGAGTATTTGCCATCGCAAGAGCTGTACCTCCAGTGCTTTCTGGAGTTTCTTTCAGTTTCTTCCAAGTTGGGATTACTAAAAGTAGAGTCATTTTAAAATATTTTTTCAGAAGGTTGCATATATATCAAAGATTCTTTAATCTCTGCCCCCCCAACTACCTACTAATGTACTTGAACATAGACTAGACTTCTATTAAGTGGCTTTTCCACCATTAATTAAATTTCATTTTTTGACATGTGAGGATCACTTGGATTTAGGTAGCAGAAAGCTAAACAGTTGACCTGAGGATCATTGTCACGTTCCATTGTTCCAGTGGAAGTATTGGGATGTTTAGAGCTAGCAAGATAGAGCCAAAAGGGTAGGCATAGGATACTTTTCATGGACTGGCTAAATGGCCACAAAGGAAGGTGGGAAATTGGAAGAGGGGAGTAAAAGAGAATGAAAGGAATCCTTCAGAACTCTGAGACAATGGAAATTCTGGTTGAGGGTGAAGCCCATGGGAAAATTCAAATTAATGCAAATGGAAGTAAAAATGAGAAACTTCATGGGGCATAGCAAATAGAACATAGTTTTCAAAGCTATTCAAGAAGGCTCTATTTGCAACTGTGCTGTGGGACTGTACTTAAT
>CM053597.1:65251849-65288914 GCA_028646575.1 Pseudocheirus occidentalis
GGTGCCAATAGAAAGGGGCATGGAAGATCTTCTGATTTCATTAACATTACACCCACAGATGCCAAAGACAACTTAGTAGGAGAACAGGAAAGGGCTGTCTCACCTGGGTGCAAGTGGAGCACAGTTCAGGACAGTTAGGCCTGGCCACAGCAGATCAGGAGCAGGCCTTGTGAGTGACTGAATTAGCAAGGGCGTCAGTAGCAGCTGCTTTTGGAGCTCTCAAACTACAGTTGGTAAGGGTGTTGAACAACTGGTGAGAAGGAGATTATGGTGTTTTTTGCTAGCACTGAGGCAGGACTTTGTTGTTTTGCCCATACTCAGATCCAGGTCACAGTCCCAGGTGGTCGTTGCAGGGTGAAGAGGAGTGTACAAAGTAACAACAAAATTGTAAAATGATCAGCTGTGAAAAACTTAACTGTTCTCAGCAATACAATGACTCAATACAACGCTGAAGGACTTATGATGAAAAATGCTAGCCAACTCCAGAGAAAGAACTAATAGCGTCTGAATGTAGATTGAAGCATACTTTTTTTAACCTTATTTTTCTTGAGTATTTTGGTCTATGTTTTGTTTCACAACATGACCATTATGGATAGGTTTTGCATGACTACACATGTATAACCTATATCAAAATTCCTTGCCTTCTCAGTAGAGTGGGGTGGGGAGGGAGGAAGGGAGAGGATTTGGAACTCAAAGTTTCAAAAATGAATGCTAAAAATGGTTTTTATATGTAACTGGGGAAAAATAAAATACTAAATAAAAGCTAAAAAAAGAGGATCCCTGACACTTAGCACATCTGATCACAATGGCACATGATAGGGGCTTAAGAAATGTTTATTGCACTGGATTAGAAGCCAATTTTATTGAAATAATTATCAAAATACTAAAAAGTTAATGGACCATGACTAATGTGGAAATATGTTTTGCATGACTTCACATGTATAACCTATATCAAATTACTTGTCTTCTCAATGGGCGGGGACAGGGTAGGAAAAGAGGGAGAGAATTTGGAACTCAATTAAAAAAAACAAATACTAAGAATTATTTTTACATGTAATTGGGGAAAATAAAATATTAAATTTTTCAAATGTTTGTGAAACCCCAGGTTAAGAACATTTGATCTAATACGTAGGTTTGTTATCATTAGGGAGCAGGGGAAAGGGAACAAGGAGGAGAAGACAACCTGTAGCCTTCTCTTCTCATGGTGGTCTGGGTCAGAGGGGATCCAGGAAAGATAAGGGAAATAGAGGTAGGGAATATCCAATTAATGATGTTAGCTAGCCAGACTACTAGATGACTGTCTTGAAACTGAAGCAGACTACTGAGTTAAATGACCTGGTTCTCTTTCTTCCCCAGGTCACTTGTCTTAAGATGCTTATTTTCTCCATATACTTTATATCTTGGATCAACAAAGTCATTGCACATTTTGTTACAGATATAGTTTAAGAACTGATTTTGCTATATTAGCCTTGGAAATGGAGGCCGGAGTTAAGGTCACAAAATTCAATAGTATTTTTTATATTGTTTGTTTTGGGGAATGAAACAGAAAACTTTGATGTGGTGAGTGTTTAGGGAAAATTTTAGGTGAACCTTAAAGTATTTTCTATTTAATTTATTCATTTGGAAAATGAGGATAATACTACCTTACTAGCCCAAAGGCAAGTGGCTGGACCATATATCTTGGGGTCCTGGTCAGCTCTAAGGTCTATGATTCCATAATTCTAATTTATTCTGATCTGAATCTTAATCTGCTATAAAATTCAAGAATTTTTATGCTATTAGAAAACAGCTAATGGAAAAAGGACCACAGAGATCCTTCCTTCTAGTCAGTCATACAGCCTTAAAACCATAAGGTCATCTTTGACTATTTCTTCTTCATCACTCTGCATCCAATCAGTTACTAAATCCCATAGATTCCCTCTCTGCCACATCTTTCAATCTGGTTCTCTTATTTTCGTTCCCACTGCAATACATACTAGTCCAGGCTGGACAACTTGTTCTGGTGTCTTAACTGTTCTCCCTGACTCCAATATCTCCCTTTTCAATCTACGCTTTACATCACTGTCAAAGTAATTTTTTTATACATACAGTGCTAACCCACATGCTCACTCGCATACTCAGAAATCTCCAGTGGCCCTCTACTGCTAACCAAATAAAGGATACATTTCTTGTTGTGGCATTCAAAGTCTACTACCATCTGACTTGAACTGACTTTTCCAATTCTACTTCAAATTCTATGTTTGAGTCATGCTAAATTACTCACTGTTTCCTTCCAACCCAGTGGGCTTTCCCTGGAAATTAAGAAAAACAGTTAAGTTAAACCAATCAACACAATGACTGTATCTGACAACATACGCAATATATTATACACCTATACATCCCCATTCCTCCAATACAAGGAAGAAAACCTAGCACTTTTCCACAGCCAATAGTGGTCTTCATAATTACCTTGGTACTTTTTTTTGTAGCCATCCTGAATATTGTTCTCCTGCTTCCTCTTACTTTACTCTCATCAGTTAATACAGCCTTCCCATGTTTCTCTGAATTCCTTATATTAGTTGCTCATTAGGTTGCAGTAATATTTCATTACACTTCTATACCACAATTTCTTTAGCTATTATTTCCTGAAATTTATTATGTGGTACTTTGTTGCTTGTACACACAACAGCTCTTCTTGGCTATAAAGCTCTTTGATGTCAGTGATGACCTTGTTTTTCATCTTTGCATCCCTAGAACCTGGCACAATGTTTCTTAAGTGCTTAATGAAAGCTTATGGATTGCTAAGGTTAATGATGATCAGAACGATAAGGTTAATCCCTCTGCAAAAGATTAACAGACTATGGCTATAATACAGATTTTTTCAAGAAATCTACGATCTTCTCAAGACCCAACTTAAAATTTTACTTACCTTCAGAGAATCTGATAGGCAGGATTATCTCAAGAACTATTTCATCATGAAAAAAGTTTTACTTTCCAGTTTTCATGGGTATACTATATATGAAAACCCTAAACATATCTAGTCCAGGGATCTGATTTTTTCTTTTAGGGGTACTGAAGAAGAGGTTCCGATCCATGATTTAACTATAAGGAATTTCCAATGGATGTGGGAACTTCCTCCACCAATACAAATAGCCAACTTGTCTGTAATTTATAGGCATGAATATTCTGAACTTTCATGATGTGTAACAAGACCAAATAGTTCTTCCAGACTTTCAAATAATAATTACTTATTATTATTACTGTTAAGAGCTAGCATTTATACGGTGTTTTAAGGTTGTGAAACACTTTACGTATATTAGCTCATTTCATCCTCACAATAACTCTATGAGGTTTGTGTTGTTATTATTGGCCCCATTTTACAAAGTAGGAAACCGAGGCACAGGAAAGTTAAGTGAATTGTCCAGAGTCACATAGGCGATAAGTATCTGAGGCAAGATTTGAATTCAGGTTTTCCTGATTCCAAGTCCCATAGTATCTATAGCATCACCTAGTGGCCTTTCAAAAATTATGTGGATGAGTTCTAACTAGAGAAATTTTAACTGCCGTTTTTACTAAGTAAATGTGCCTTTGACACTCAAACTTGGCAAAAGTAGGCTGAGATAGAAAGTTATAATCTGACATGAGTTAATTGGAAGAGTAGGAGAGTGATTTAAAACACTAATTTCCTTGATATAGGAAACTCCCAATAAGGAAATTCCCTTTACTAAGGCATCAAGGCTACTTTTCTCTAACTTATTGTCCCAGAGAGCAGTCCGAGGGTGCTGAGAGATTAGGTGGTTTGTCTTTGGTCACACAGGTTATATGTGTCAAAGAAAAGATGTGGACTCAGATCTTCCTGACTTCCCAGTCAACTTCCTATAGATTACTTCATGCTGCCTTTACAGGTAGGGTCCTAACAAGACCCAAATAACCTGAAAGGATACTGGAGCTCTGCTTTTAATTAGGAAGGCAGTAGTAGCCTCAGTTTGATCATTCCAAGTACTTGTTAATTGCAAACAGATTTCTGTGGATTGGTGCTGCTATCTGCCCAGAGAAATTATCTTTGTTTGTTGACTTTTGGATGATTCCCACAGTATGACAGCATAATGAGTTCCAGCATTTCTTAAAATACATTCTTATTTCTTCAGTCTGCCAGAGGTTTGAAACCTTCAACCTGCTCACTGGGGATAAATGAAGCAACTCAGGTTGTCAGGCAGAAAGACAACAGAAGCCAGAGACATTTTACCAATGTTTGATTGAGATGTGAATGTTGAAGTGCCAAGTTCCTCTGCTCCCCCAAAGAAAGTGTTAGGAGCTTTACAATTTGACCTCTTCCCCATTAGAACCTGCTACTTTCACCTAGCATTCATTAAGCATCTGCTATGCATCGGGCACTGTGATCAGTACTGGCCAAGCAAGTAAGGCAGAAACAAACAAAAAAAACCAGTTCCCAGTCTCAAGGAGTTGACAGCTTAATGAGGGAGACTTCATGTAAACTTTGCTCTATTTATAAAAACTGAAGCATATGTTTCTCACCCTTTGAAACAACTTCTATTTCTTCAAAATGCATCCATTGTTTCCAAAGACCAAATTTAATGCATTAACCAGAGGAATTCAGTTAAATTCAACAGGCACTTATGAAGTACCTGCTATGAGCTATGAGCTATGAGCTGGGAATATGAGGACAAAAATGAAAACTGAGGGAAAAAAACAAACTTAAAAAGGCAACTCTGGCTTCAGATCTTTAGGAAAGTGGAACTCAATAAACACAAAGGCTGTTTGCCTTTCACAGAATCCTGAACCCTTTCCTTTTGTAGGGAGATCCTATCTAGGGTATTCTTATAAGTCTGAAGGTCATCCCAGGTAAAGGCCCACCAAAGACAGAACTGTTTTAACTATGATATTGGGTTTAAGCATTTTATGGTCTGTGGGGTTTTGTTGTTGTTGTTCCTGCTGCTGTGTTAAATAAAGCTTGTCCTATATTCAATGTATTATTAGCTTAAGTGTTTGCATGGTAGCCGAGAGACCTTTAGCTTTTTTATAGAGACCTAGATATGAATAATATTCTGAGGTTGTCAGGGGAGACCCTGGGAAAGGGCATGATCCAAAGAGAGTAGTTTGTGAGAAGTGAACGGCACTGAAATATTTTGTGTAAATGAAAAATTAGAGTTCCAGGACACGGGTTACATCAATAATTATGCAAAAGCTCTGTGACTATTTAGTTTGTGCATGGAAATGAAGAATGTAATATATTTGGAAAAGAGAATGAAGTCCATTCATGACTAATTTACTGAATATATTTTCAATGAAGAACAATAATATGTAAATTAGAAAGGCAAAACCAATCACTAGCATTAATCAACAAAAGAACTAGGAATCACGTTACTCTAGAGCAAATGAAGAGGATTTCAAGTGCTGCTGATTCAGATTTGTGGTAAGAACCAGGAAAACATAGATCCTACTTCTAAGGGCAATCCAAGTATATTTTCCTGAGACAGAGTTTCTACAAAGCAGGTAAAAAAGAATAAAGTGCTGGCTGTTGGTGAACTTGTGAACTGATTCAACCATTCTGTAGAACAATTTGGAACTATGCCCCAAAATAATACAAAATTACATATACCCTTTGACCAAGCAATACCACCACTAGGTCTGTATCTCAAAGAGATAAAAAAAACAAAAAGGAAAATGACCTATTGTAATAGCAATCAGGTTTAGCAGATACTTAGCACTTATTAACTTAGGGCTAAGTATGGAAGGTGTGAGCCCTGTCCACTGCTGAGAAGGCTTGAGCTCCCCTGTTGACTTGGAAGAAGGCTATTGGCTGAGACAGGAGGCCAGCACTGTATATAAAGAATTCTAGAGACAGAGAGACAGAATTGGAATGTTGCTCCTCATGAAAGAAGATTCATGGAGACTGAAGCCAGCTGAGAAAGAGAGAGAGAATTTCTCTCCCAGCATCCAGAAGCTGACTGAGAACTGAATGGATTTTTCCTGAGACTAGAATCTGGTGAAGGCCATCCAGAAGGCTGATATTCATGCTGGGTTCTAGGGACAGCTGAACTGCTGGAAGACTGAAGAAGCATGACCAGGATAAGACTTTGTTTATTCATGGTCTGGCTGATCCTTGAGTTCCGGCAAGAAAAGTGGTGAAGGGTTTGAGATGTGCTGGACCCTGTGAACTTCAGTGTGTGCTGAGGACTGCCCTGAGGACTGGGCAAGGACCTGAGAGCTGTCTACTTCTGAGGACTGGATGAGAAACTGGCAGCTGTCTGCTTCTATATCCATGTGATTGTTTGGCAGATTCAGGAAGGAGCTGGAACCATGGAAGGGGATCCAGGGAATCAGAGAGACCTCCCAGAGTCAAGATGAAGAAAAGGCCTGTCCTTGGATGAAACTGAGGTTTGCTGGACACCAAGGGGTGGAGAGTTTCTGGTTTTCTAGTGAGTGTACTGGTGATTATAATAATGATATTAGTAATTGTGAATCTAGATTAGTGACTGATTAAGTTAATGGTTGCCCCACGAGTGGAAGATTGATATATTGTGAATCGATTGAATGAATGAGTAAGTGAGAAGGGTGTCCCCCTTAGGGAAACCAGATGATTATTCTTTTGTTCCTTGTTCTAAATATTGTGGCCACTATAGTGAAAACTGTGTGGCCATTCTAATGTTAAGTGGTTATGAACACCATATTATGACTTTCTGTGATAAGATGTAATGTTGTGAATATTAGATTGTGAATGTTTACCTTGATTTGTAATGGAATAAACAGAGTGTTCACTGTTACTGTGTAATCTGAACCTTAAAAGCTGTTCACAGTAGCATTCTTTTGGGAATCTGCTGGTGCATGGTGTTACACCAATATGTACAAAATATTCATAACAGGTCTTTTAGCGGTTGAAAAGAATTGGAACTTGAGGGGATGTCCACTAATTAGGGAATGCCTGAACAAGTTGTTGTTTATGATTGTGATGGAATACTATTGTGCTATAAGAAATGATGCACAGGATGCTCTCTGAAAAACCTGAAAAGAGTTACATGAACTGATACAAAATGAAATGAGCAGAACCAGGAGAACATTGTATATAGTAATGTTGTATGGTGATCGAATGTAAATGACTTGGCTATTCTTAGCAATTCAGCGATCCAAGACAATTCTGAAGGCCTTATAATGAGAAATGCTGTCCATCTCCAGAGAACTGATTGAGTCTGACTACTGATCAGAGAATACTTTTGCTTTATTTTCCTTGTTCTTTTTTGTCTTTGTTTTCTTTTACAACATGACTAACATGGAAATACGACTGCACATGTATGACCTACTTCATATTGCTTTCCTTCTCAATGAAGAGGGGAGGGAAAGAAAGGAGGGAGAGACTTTGGACCTCAAAAAATTTTTTTTAATGAATGTTAAAATTGTTTTTACATGTAATTGGGGAAAAATAAAATACTAAATAGTAAAAGAAAAAAATAAATTGCCAGATTAGGAAAAAAACAAAGAGAGGGCAAAATCCTTCACAGGAACTCCAAAAACAAGTTCCATGTTTTTCCTGGCTTCCCAATCACAGTAAGTAAGCTACTGAAGTAATATCCCTAAAACACAGGCCCTACCATATTACTCCCTTATTCAGTAATATCCAATGGCTCCCTATTATCTCTAGGAAAAAAAAAAACACTTCTACTTGACTGTTAAAGCCCTTAATAGCCTATATCCAACTGGTCTTTGCAAGTTTTTTATACATTAATTCCCTTTAAGTAAGCTATGGTACACCCAACTAATAGCTTGCTGTGTTTATTTCACATACAACATTCTAACTCTTAGAAGAAGGAAGAAGAAAGCATTAAATTGGCAAATTAGTATTTATTCTAATGAGGGCATCACAAAGGTCATTTGAATAGAGAGATTGGAATATGAAGCAAGGGGAAGAGAGGATTCTGAATCACACTTTTTTATGGATTGTACAAAAGAGAAGAGGAGGCTTTTACCTTTTAGAAAACTTTGATAATGGTCTTTTCTTTCTTTTTTTTTCTTTTTGGAGGGGGGAAGGCAGGGCAGTTGGGGTTAAGCAACTTGCCCAAGGTCACATGGCTACTAAGTGTCAAGTGTCTGATGCTGCATTTGAACTCAGATCCTCCTGACTCCCAAGCAGGTACTCTATTCACTGCACCACCTAGCCACCCTGACTACGGTCTTTTAAAGAACTGAGAGAAAACAATTATAGGAAAATCCCATGAAAGGGGAACCAATTTGCAGAATACCTTGAAAGAAGAAAAAAGTAGGCAAGGGCAAAACCAAAACTATAGGGCATAGTTATGGAGCTCATTTAAACAATAATATGGGGTAAAAGGAGGATTGGGTTGGATGCTGAAAAACTTTTATCTGGGAAAAAAGAAATGAGGGAGACAGATGGGGACAGGGAGAAAGAAAGGAATATGGATTAGGCAGCTGAGGAGGGCATAGGGTTTGTGAGAAGAAAATGCAATCAGATTATTTTGAGTAACAAACTGAAAGGGCTCATTATTATTAAAGTAACATAACTAAGTTTGGTGAAGGAAAGCCCAGATCTAACAATTAGGCTTGTTTGAATGGTGAAGGACTTAAATAACCCCCCAAATAGAAAAGACTGGTGGACCAGATTAGGTAAGAGAAGCCAACAATTTGCTGCTCCCTCTATACTAATTCTCCTGGTTTTCTCACCAGCTCCTATAGAATCAATTGCCATTTCTAAGTGAAGGATTCTTGGGGTCAATTTATCCAGCCCCAACCTCTCCTCTGACATTCAATCTTTCATTTTTAATGGGCTATTGGACACCTCACACTGGATGGCTTGAAAGAACCTTAATTCAACATTTCTAAAATCAAACTTATTATTTTTTCTTCCCTAATCCTGTCCTCTTCCTAACATCCTTATTCTTGTCATTGATGCTGAGGGAACCACCAACCTTTGAGTCACCAGGCTTGGGATGTAGGTGTTGTCCTTGAGTTCTCGCTCATTTTCACTCCTCCCTATCAGATCAGTTGCCAAGTCCTTCCATTTCTATCTTCATAATGTCTCTCACATACAACCCCTTCTCTCCTGTGGTATTGCAATCATGCTGGTTGTATCACCTCAGGTCTGGTATAAAAAGCTTGTTTATTGGTCTCCCTAATATGTCTCTCCATGCTCCAGTATATCCTCTAACCAACAATCAAAGTAACCTTCCTAATGCACAGGTCTGACCATGTCACACCCCATCTGACAAGTGACTAAAGGATATGATTTAAAAGAAATAAGCTATCAAAAATCATATGAAAAAATGTTCTAAGTCACTAATAATATGAAAGTATAAATTAAATCATCTGAAATATCATCTTTATCTCCCAAATTTAACAAAAATGCTAGATACAGAAAAGTAAATGTGAAAGGGATTGCAAATACACACAGTAATTCACTGTTGGCATTTCTGTAAATTGGACCATTTGCCTTGGAAAACAATTTTGTATTATTCAAGAAAATTTATGAAATTGTTTCTACCTTTTAAGCTAGTGATCTCACTGATAGGTTATACTCAAAGAGATCATCAAAAGAGTGAAACCTGTTTTATGTATACTTGGTCTGGTTTCCCTTTGAGGGAAGAGGGAATTTGTCTTTCGTATTTGATTGATCTTGTGCAGGGTTTCTTAAAAATTTTTTTTGTATCGTGAACCTTTGACAATCTAGTGATACCTATGGAACCCCACAGAGTAATGCTGTTGCCTACACTCATAATTTGGGAAAATTATAAATTTCAATTAGAGGTTCAAAAATAAAGATGTTATTGTTTTCCCATTCAAGTTCCGAAACCTACTGAAATATATCCATGAATTCCTAGGATTAGGAGCAGAAGTATTGCTTTGACTTCCTTGCACCTTAAGACATGAGAGGCCCAGCTTATGGAAAGATAGTTCTCAGAGGTTTAGAGGAATTGCCTCTCCCAATAGGGACTTGTTTCTGACTTAACATTGTCATTGCTGTGGGAAATGTAGAATTAAGCAGAATAGTATTTACTCTGGTCAAGCAACTCAGAGTTATATCCTTTTTAATCTTATCATAAATAAAGTTGCTTATATTACATTTTATGGTTCATGAGTGATTCATCGTATTCATTCCTAACCCTGAATTGTTGGATTGTTCTGAATTAGGCCTGGACCAATTTAGGACTAATTTAGCATTAGTCATCAATAATGGATTGCAATGACTTCATGGTTAGTTTAATGGTTGAAGTGAGAGGAGAACAGTGTGGAATAAAGGGAACCTTCTATGATTCTTGATGGCCAGATATGGGACTTTTCTTTCCACTGTTCTAGCCCTTATAGAAGCATATAAGGAGCCTTCTCAGTAAGAAAGAGGAGACCCCACTATCCATATAGGATCATAATGGGGGCCCTTATGTACTTATGTAATAGCACAGTTGAAAAGACAATAGCTGAGGAGATTAGGGACTTACAGACTAAAGGTGGAAAGTATATTCTCTGATCCAGAGGTTTTGCTGGAAAATGTACTGAATTTTAGCAAAATAATCATGTCTGGCACCACCACATTATAGTAGTGGATCTCAATGTACATCTTTCAGAACAAGACAAATCCAACAAAAAATGAACCCCCTTCCCTGATAGAAGTTAAAGACCTGAATAGAATTCTGGAAAAAATTCAGTATTCTTCAAAGTGAGAATAGAAAGGAACATACATATTATTTAGCTGTACCTGGCACCTTTCCCAAAATTGATCATGATTATAAAAATTAGACACTAAACAACTTAATTGTAAAGAACAGATGAGTTAAAAACAATAGATAATTTTTAAAAACAATGACAATGAACAATCTACCAATATTTTTGCAATGTAACCAAAGAAGTTCTCAAGTGAAAATTTATATCTTTAAACACATGAACAAAAGAGAGAAAGAGCAGATCAATGACTTGGGCGTGCAACTAAAACAAACTATAAAGTCAACAAATGAAAAAAAAAATTAAACATCAAAGTACATTTGCTAAAAATCAAAGGAAAGATTAATAAAAACTGAAGGAAAAAAACATAATTTAACAATGTAACTAGCACCTGTTTTTTTTGGGGGGGGAACCATAGCAGATAGACCATTAGCTAATTTGATTTTTTAGAAGAAAAAACCCTAAAGAATTTATTAAATTATTAAATTAAATTATTATTAAAGAAACTATTTTCCTCAATTACATGCTAACAAAATTCACAATCTAAATGAGATAGATGAATATTAACAAATATAAAAATGCCTAGATTGGAGGCAGAGCCAAGATGGTGGAGTAGAAGCAAACTTGGAGTGGGCTCCCTCTCCAACCCTTCCAATACATGTAAAAAGATGACTCTAAACAAATTTTAGACCTACAGGACCCACAAAGTGACAGAGAGAAACAAATCTCCCACTGAAGTCAGCCTGGAAGGCCAACAGGAATGGTCTAAAACACCAGACTAGGAGCTGAGCACGGTCCCACATGAGCCCCTCGGTTTTGGTCCCAGGGCAGCCCTGACCAGTGGCACAAATCAGCCAGAAAAGACTTCAGGAGAGTGAATCACCAGCAGCTGTGGTGGTTTCTAGCCTTCTCAACTCATAAACACCAAAAAGAAAGTAAAAAGTCAGTGTGGAACTCTGTTGGAAGAGGGGGACAGAAGAGTGTGTTATGGCCCCTGCCCCTGGGTCCAGGAGTAGCAGAGGCATGGTGGCTACAGCTGCTGCCACATGGCTGCCTCCAGAGCTCCTGTCCTGCAGATCATTGGGGAACCAATCAACCATTCAGAGGGTAATCACTTTTACTTTGACCTGCTTGGATCTGGATCATGGCCTTGGGTGGTAATGTTGGGGTGTGTGACCAATGTGCTATAGAGCTTGTGGAGGCTGTAGAGAGGGCACCCTCCTAATAGCTCTGGCCGCTGTGAAATCCCCAACAATTTGGGCCACAGCTCTGGAAGCAGAGTTCTACTGTGGCAAAGAGCTCAAAAATCAAGTAATTGACTGGCAAGATGAGCAAAGAGAGGAAGCACATTCAGACCATAGAATACTTTTTTGGGGACAAAAAGGATCAAAGCATGTAATGGGAGGAAGACAATGGAGTCAGAACTCATGCATCAAAAGCTTCCAAGAAAAATATGAATTGGTTACAGGAATGGAGGAGCTTAAGAAGGATTTTGAAAATCAAGTAAGAGAAGTGGAGGAAAAGTTGAGAAGAGAGATGAGAATGATGCAAGAAAATTGTCAAAAGTGAGTTAACAGCCTGCTAAAGGAGACACAAAAATACACTGAAGAAAATAACACCTTAAAAGATAGACTAGTTCCAATGGCAAAAGAGGCCCAAAAAGACAAAGAGGAGAAGAATGCCTTAAAAAGCTGAATTTTCCAGATAGAAAAGATGTTTCAAAAACTCACTGAAGAGAATAATTCCTTCAAAATTAGACTGGAGCAACTGGAAGCTACTGACTTTATGAGAAATCAAGACACTATAGAATGGATCCAGACAAATGAAAAAAAAAATAGAAGGCAATGTGAAATATCTCATTGGAAAAACCACTGACCTGGAAAATAGATCTAGGAGAGATCATTCAAAAATTATTAGACTACCTGGAAGCCATGATTAAAAAAAAGAGCCTAGACACCATCTTTCAAGAAATTATCAAGCAAAATTGCCCTGATATTCTAGAACCAGAGGGCAAAAGAGAAAGTGAAAGAATTCACTGATGACATCTTGAAAAAGCTCCCCAAAAGAAAACTCCTAGGAATATTATAACCAAATTCCAGAGTTCCCAGGTTAAGGAGAAAATACTGAAAGCAGTCAGAAAGAAAGAATTTGAGTATTATGAAAACACAATCAGGATAACACAAAACCTAGCAGCTTCTATATTAAGGGATCAAAGGGCTTGGAATATGATATTCCGGAGGTCAAAGGAGCTAGAATTAAAATCAAATATAACCTACCCAGCAAAATTGATTATAATGCTTCAGGGGAAAATATTGTCATTCAATGAAATAGAGAATTTTCCAGCATTCTTGATGAAAAAACCAGAGCTGAACAGCCAATTTGACTTTCAAATACAAGAAGCAAGAGAAGCATAAGAAGGTAAACAGGAAAAAGAAATGATAAGGAACTTACTAAAGTTGAACCATCTATATTCTTACATGGAAAAATGAAAATTGTAACTCACAAGACTTTTTTCAGTATGAGGATAGTTGAAGGGAATATATATGTATGTGCAAATTGTTTTTTATGTGCAACTGGGAAATAAGATATACAGGCACTGGGGCATAGAAATCTATCTTGCCCTACTAGAAAGTTAGGAGGGAAGGATAGGGGAGGATATAAGAGAGAACAGATTGGGGGAAGGGGGTATTTTGTAGGCTCACTATATTGGGGTGGGGGTAGGGGAAAGGCAGGGGAAAATTGTAACTTAAAATCTTATGGGAATGAATGTCAGAAACTAAAAATAAATTTAAAAATTGGAAAAAAATGCCTAGATTAACCTAAGAAATAAAGGATTTAAATAACCCAGTCCCAGAAAGAAAAACTGAACAATGCACCAAAAAGCTCTCAAAAGGAATTAAAAAAACCTAGGATCCAATCAATATACAAATGAATTCTATCAAACAGTTAAAGAATAATCATTCTTTAATTTTCTTTCAGGATTTCTTAATTTCAGGATTTCTAAGATGCTTATAGGAACAGGAAGAGGTTCTCCTAAATTCCTTTTATGATGCAAATATGGTCTTTATATGTAAGCCAGGTCAAGTTAAAACTGAGGAAGAAAACTAAAGATCTATATAACTAATGAATTATGCAAAACTTAAAAAAATACATCAGCAAATAGACCAGAGCAACAAACCACAAAGATTTTATAATATGACCAGGATGTAATTTTACTAGGATTATAGGATTGGATAACTATTAAGAAAATTATTAACATAATAGCCTATGTTAATAATAATATCAAATACCATAGAATTATATAAATATATAGGGAATAAGTTTTTTATAAGATACAATATCCATTCCTATTAAAAATGCTAGAAAACAAACTTAAGTATAAATTGATCCTTAATGTACATAATAATTATCTAAAACCAAGAGTCAGTATTATGAGTAATGGGAATAAAGTCTTTTCCATTAAGATTAGGAGTAAAACAAGGATATCCATTTTCATCATTTCTATATAACACATTAATAGAAATGCTAGATATGGCAATAAGAGAAGAAAAATAAATTGAGGAAATAATCATAAGCTGAGAAAAAGGAGAATGATCACTATTTGCAAATCAAACAATAGTTTCCTTAAAAATACTCTAGGCATAGGTTCCCAAAGTGGGCAATACCACCTCCTATGGGGCTCTGGAATGATCCACGGGATGGCAGCCTTGGGTGCAATTGGAGGACACTGAATTAAACATAAGAGAGCAATGGAAGCATAAGAAAAGAAGAGAAGAAAATTTTGAAAAACTGTTCATACATGTTTCATCTATTGTATGAGAGAGTTAAAGTTGTAGTGATTACATTGTTTTCCAAATAAGCAAGTTATAACCAATCAATGGTCAAATCCTCTGACAGTTCTTAACAAGCAAGCGTTGGCAGGCAATTGTGTAGTGTATTGTTGGGAAGTCAAGCATGAATTCTCAGGAATATATGTGTGTAATGACTTCTTTACAATATGATACCATATGGTTACATGATGCAGTATCATGTCATCAAATTTCAATGTGGGGAAAACTCCACAAATTTACATTGTTATTAAATTTAATATGCACCTTTAAAATTTTTTTGAAATAACACAAATTTCAAAAAACATTATAGGGTTAAAGGAAGTAGATTTAGGGGGGTATTGAGTAATTTTTTAAAGGGGGTAGGCAAAATCAGTTTGAGAATCTCTGTGAAAGTCAACTAAAATGAACTGAAATATAATTTTAGCAAAACTGTGAGATATAAAACAAATTCACATATATCAACACCATATCTGTATAGCCATCAAAACCCTATAGGAAGACATAAAGAAATTCAATTGAACCTAACTACAAAAAATGTATAAAACACTTGGGAGTACACCTACCATGATACATACAAGAACACAACTATAACATACTTGTTTACAGAAATAAACATACTGAAATAATTGGAGAGATATTAATTGCTTATGTGTAGGCTGAGTCAACATTATAAAAATGACATTTCTCAATTTAACTTATTTATTCAATGTCATACCAGTCAAACCACCAAAGGATTAGAAAATATAGCTAGAAAAATAATAATAAAATTGATTTTTAAGAAAAAAAGATTGATAAAGCCAGTGGGAAAAAATGGAAAAAATTAAGAATGAATGAGTTATAGCAGTAACAAATATTAAACTATACTACAAAGCAGCACTCATCAAATGATCTGGTACTGGTGAAGAAAGAGCAAATAATGGAACAGATTAGGTATAAAACATACAAAAACAAATGAGTAACAGTAACTTAACATTTAATAAAACTAAAGCTATTGGGAAAGAACTTACTTTTTTTAAAACAAAAATTTGTGAGAAAGCTCAAAACCATTCTAAAAAATTAGGTGTATATCAACATCTCACATCATATGACAACATAGCCACTGAACTGATACATGATTTAGACATAAAGGATAACATTATAAACATATTAAAGAAGCAAGGAAGAAAATATTTTTCAGACTTATGAATTGGGAAAGAGATCATGACCAAATAAGGACAGAGAGGTTCACAAAAGATAAGATAGATAATTTTGTTTGTATAAAATTAAAACATTTTTAAGAAACAAAATCAATGAAACTAAAATGAGAAGTGAAACAGATGATCTTTGCCATAAGTTTCTCCAGCAAGGGTCTCATTTCCAAAATATATAGAGGGAAAAGACTAAAAACGATACCTCAAATGCTAAATGGTCAAAGGATATAAGCTGGCCATCTTCAGAGGGAGATTTATCAGTTATCAAAAACCATATTAAAAAGGTCCCCAGTCACAAATAACTTGAGAATCCAAATTAAAGGAACTCTGAGGTTGATAAAGTTTTGTCAAAAAATGAAACTGACAAATGCTGGAGCTGGTACTAGAAAACAGTCCCATTAATGTACTGTTGATGCAGCCATGAATTGTTCCAACCATTCTGAAAAGTAATTTATAACTATACCCCCAAAGTTACCAAGATGTGCATACCCTTTGACCTACAAGAGATCAAAGAAAAGGAAAAAGTACTTCTTTGTACAAATTTATTCATAGCAGCTCCTTTTTTTGTGGTGACAAAGAATTGGTAACTAAGGAGATGCCTATCAATTGGGGAATGCCTAAACAAATTATAGTAAATTAACATAATGGAATATTATGCTTTAAGGCAGACTTCCCAGGGCCAGAACACATCACTAATTTCTAGGAGGGTAAAATTCAAGGAAGGACCTTGAACAGTCTAATTACATCTTCTTCAATAGACTTATCTGACTGTCGATATGCTAACTAGATTCATTCATCAATGTTTAGTTTACTCTCCTTCCCTCAAAATACTCTCTGGGATCTGGTGGTTCTAAACTCCTAAAAGTTCATATTTCGACTTTGCCTACTATCCTCAACTGCCCCTGCTTCTACTCATGCTCAGTCTCCTCATCAAAGTCCCTGTTCAGATTTGCCTGACTTTCTACTATGTTATCTGGAATTCCTCATCTAAAATTAAACTTTCTATCATCTTAAACTCTTTTCCTTTCTCACTGCTTACGTCTTCTGGTACTCACTGACATCTAGCATTCACTGAGATCTGGCTCCCTCCTCATGATCTTGGCCACTCTTTCCAGTACTTGGCCATTCACTAATATTCCTGACTTATTGGTCAAAAGTGAGGAAGTTTCAATATTCCTTACTCACCATTATCTTTTCTAGACTTTTTCTTCCACTACAACTATCACTCAATAGTCACACTTCCTTCTTGTTATTCAAATTTATTACTCAGTCAAGATATTGGTTGCTGTTATTAATCAACAGCCAAGATATTCTTCTTTCTTTAATGAATTCAGTTCAGGACTTCCCACTGTCTCTCTCTCCAATTCTTTCTTTCATATTAGGGGACTTCAAAATATGTACTGATGCTCCCTCAAATACTCCTAAGTTCTCAGGTCCTCAATCTACTCAGTTTACATTATATATCCTTTAATTACAACTTAAGTTTACACAGAAATTTTTTTATCATTCATTTTCCCCTATGTCTTATGACTCCCAGTCTGTTTTTCATTCTCCCAAAGGCATTCATCCCTCAATTCTAGGCCATTGCCCTTGCATTTACTACACTCTCCTCTCTTTATTTGAACTCTTTGGTGAACAAATTCAACTCTAAACTACAGTCTTGAATCCTTTGCTCCCTTATCCTATTGTTGATCGTAGCTTGCCACACTCCAAGCCTGGATTATTCTCACCATGTACATTCTTCACTCTTACTCCTGTGCTGTTGAGTAAAGCTGGAAAAACCATGCTGATTGGGTCCATTAAAAATTCATGCAATGTAATCTTAATTAGACCCTCACTTCTAGGCAATCATTTCCCTGTTCCTTTATCAATTCACTATGTTACTGTCCACAGCAGCTGTTTCAAATCTTATCTGTCCAAAGGATCCATGACACTCCTTACCTCAGACTCTCTGCTGAGGACCCTAACTCACATTTCATGAGAAAAAAAAACTATTTGCTATAAGACTCCTCATCTAATATTACTGGGATATTTTCCTCCACTCTCCTCCTTCACTGTGATCTTAAAGACCATATTTTTTGGTAAGATCAACCCTTCTACATTCAGCCTTGATCTGATCTCTGTGAGTAGGATGACCCTAGTCTCATTCTCATCTGTAATCTTCATTCTCTCTCTCTGTCTGCTTGTTCCTTCTCTGATGTTTACAAACATACTCTTGTCTTATCCATCCTTAGGAAAAAATCACTTGATTCTAATATGACAGCTAACTATCATCCTGTATCTCTCCTCTTTCTCTTCTTCAGAAAACATAGTACTTCCCTCTTCTTTCCCTCTCTCTCCTCTCCTCGTCTGCTCTCCTCTCCCATTGCATCCTCACTTCTCCCTTTTGTTTTCCTTTCACTCTTCCAGACTAACTGCAATTTGGTTTCTCGTTTCATCATTTAACTGGACCCGCTTTCTCCAAAGTTACTAATGATCTCTTAATTGCCAAACCTCATGGCCTTTGTTTGGTCCTCATTCTTTTTTGTTTTACCTCTCTGTATATATAATGTATTATATGTGTATATGTATATATTACACACACACACACATATGTATGTATATGTATACCTCTCAGTTCATGTAAGTCTTTCCAGGTTTTTCTGAAATCATCTGAATTGTCATTTCTTATAGCACAATAATATTCCATTACAATCATATATCACAACTTGTTTAACCATTCCTCAATTGATGGATATTCCTTCCATTTCTAATTGTTAGCCATCACAAAAAGAGCTGCTCTAAGTATTTTTTGCACATATAGGTCCTTTCCACCCTTACATTAAAATAATAAGTACTATTTATCTAAAACCATTAGAAAAAAGCATTCTATGTAATGGGGATAAACTAGAAGCCTTCCCAGTACAATCAGGGATGCAGCAAGAATGCCCATTATCCTCTCTATTATTCAACATTGCACTAGAAATGTTAGCTATAGAAATAAAAGAACAAAAGGAAATTGAAGGAATTACAATAGGCAATTAGGAAATGAAACTGTTACACTTTGCAGATGATATCGTTATACTTAGAGAATCCTGGAGAGTCACCTAAAAACTACTTGAAATTATTTAGCAAAGTTAAATTAATCATTGGTTTATCTATTTTTTCATAATAGCAGTTTCTAGTTTTATTCATTAGTCCAATGGTTTTCATACATTCAATTTAATTGGACTATCCTTTGACTTTCAGGTTTTCCAATTTGGTATTTATAGGGAGTAATTTAATTTTTTCTTTTTTTTTTGTTGTATGTTCTTCTGTTTATCTATTTCATTGATGTAACTGATTAGATATATAAATTTCCTCCTAAGTACTGCTTTGGATGCATCCTGTAAATTTTGGTATGTTGTCTTATTGTTATTTTCTTCAATGACATTATTTATTGTTTCTATGATTTGTTCTTTGACCCATTTATTTTTGTGATTAGATTACTTAGTTTCCAATTAATTTTTAATCCATCTTTAAATTGCCTATTATTTATTGTCATTTTTATTGCGTCATAATCTGAAAAGGATGCATTGATTCTTTCTGCTTTTTTGCATTTGCTTATGAGGTTTTTATGCCCTAATACACAGTCAGTTTTTGTGTAGAAGCCATGCATTGCTGAGAAAAAGGTATTTTCCTTTCTATTCCCATTCAATTTTCTCTAGAGATCTATCATATCTAAATTTTCCAGAAGTTTTTTCTTTCCATAACTTCTACCTTGTTTATTTTTTTTGTTAGATTTATTTAGTTCTGGGAAGGCAAACTTGAGTTCCCCCACTAGTATAGTTTTATTATCTATTTCCTCCTATAACTCGTTCAGCTTCTCCCTCAAAAATTTTGATGCTATATGATTTGGTACATATATATTTAGTACTGATGTTATTTCATTGTCCATGGTACCTTTTAACAAGATATAGTTTCCTTCCTTACTTCTTTTAATTAGATCTATTTTTGTTTTTGCTTTGTTTGAGATCCTGATTGCTTTCTTTTCTTCTTGATTCTTTTATTTTAGCTGCCAAAGGATTGAAATAACTGTCAGCAGCACTTAAATTTGTTGCACTGTGGTAAGGCAGTGGTCACCATGCCCTAGTGAAAGCTCTGCTAAGGTTACCAAAATATCTTTTCAATAGTAAATAGCATAACTTGGATATACTCTTTGATTGATCTAGATTAGATTTATAATTTTTCTCCCCCAAAAGAAAAACTACAAAGGTATCAGAGCATGATGTTTATCATCATATGTATGTGTATGTATGCACACACATATAACACTTTAAAAGACATGAAGTAGATGTGAACTGAACTGTGAAGAAAAACAGAACTGAAGAGTACTGACTCAATGAACCCTAAGCCAAACTTTTTTACTAAAACAGAAGGCAAACAAAAAAACCTGCTTAAAGTCTGGTGAGATAGTCTGAACTGAACTGAAATCTATAGATTAAAAAAACACGATACTGAATTAAAACTGAAATGGAATATCAAAATATTTTCCAACCAGATCTGAGCCAAACTCATATTTTACTGGTTCAACTCCCTTAAACTTACACAAGGATAAGTTATCAAGCTTGTTTTACCATTTGAGTTCACAGGACTTGGAGGACTCATATTCTCTGCCCAAAATACTGCCTTGCTCTGTATATTTCTTATATTAATACTTCTATTTTTTCCTGGTCTGTTTGCCTCTTCTAACTGTTCCCCTTCCTTATCTTATCACCAGTATTTTCTATGAAATTATTCTCACATCCTCTAATTCCACCAAATATTATGTTTTCTTTGTATTAAAAAATTTCTTTCTTTCCTTATAAATAGCTAAAATGGCTATGAGATCTCAACTTTTAAGTGATATATATTTGTCATTTGCCTAGGATTTTTTTTGTCATTTCCAGTCCTTTCCAGAAATCATCAAGTGACATAAGCTAATAATAGATATTGGATTGAATTGGATGAAGCTTCCCCTCCTTTCCTTCCCCCTTTTTACTGGTCTGCCTAACTAAACCATAACTCTCCTTTCCTATTGCCAGTCTCTCAACAAAGAAGTTTGATCCTATTGCCTTTCCTGTGGTTTCAATAGATAACATGCATGTTGTCAAACTCAAAGATTCAGCCTCTAGGATTCCAACCTTAGGGGGATGAACCAAAGAGTAACAACAGTCTTGGAGATTTCAAAATAAGACATTGTTCTGGGATGTATGATTTAGGAGTCCACAATCCACATCCCACGTACCCTGGCAAGTTAAAATATTGCCCTGGCAAAAGAACTCCATTAAGCATAGTTATTAAATGACCTGCCAAAGGATGCCTAGTGATTCTGATAGATTGCCAATACTAATGGAAAACTTAGTTATTAGGGTTCTAGTCCCTTCTCACATCAGAGGAGCACAGGGTCACAGACTTAGAGCTGGAGGGGTCCCTAGAGGTCATCTTGACCAAACCCCTCATTTTATAGACGAGAGAATTGAGGCCAAAAGAGTTAACAGTTTCCCAAAGGTCACATAGGAAACAAGTGGCAGAACAGGGTTTGAAACTTCAGATTAAAAATCTAGCCTTCTTTCCAGTAAACCGCGCAGTATGGGGCATCAAGGATTCTCCAAACAGTTAGCTGCCATCTAGAGACAGTTTTAGGACTCATTTATGGGACCCATACGGATTCTTGCTTGACTCTTCTGACTCACCAATCCTGTCTCAGCCCTGTCTATGCCACTTAATTTATTGATTTAATTAAACTCAACATTTATTAAATACATCCTCTGTGTAAGAGAGAACGTTTTAGGCAATTCTTCACCTGAGATCTATGACTTTTTCCCAGCTAGCCAACTCTAATGGGGCATGTCTAACCCTGTTATAGCCTATGACTTTTCTCAACCACGATTATTCAGTTTAAACTCTTGCCTGTTTTGGCCATAGTTTTTGTTCTGGTCTCTTTTTTTAAAATATACATGCTTGGTGATTGTTTGTTTTTAAATTAACTGTTGTGTTTATTTTTAGTTTAGACCATTCATTTCCACAAGATTTTGAGTTACAAATTTTCTCCCTGTCTTTCCCCTACCCAACTCCCCCAAACAGCAATCCCACTGAATACCCTCTCCCCCAATCTGCTCTCTCCTATATACTCCCCCACCCCTTCTCTGACTTTCTGATAGAACAGGATGGATCTCCATACCCCAGTGCCTGTATATCTTATTTCCCAGTTGCATGTAAATAATAATAGTATTTTTAAAAATTTTGATTTTAAAACTTTAAATTCCAGATTCTTTCCCTTCCTCCCTCGTCTTCCACCTTTACCAGGAAGATAAGCAGTTCAATACAGGTTGTACATGTGTAGTCATGAAAAACGTTTCCATAGTGGATATATTGTGAAAGACTGACTATAATTCCCTCCATTCTTTCTCCCCCCACCTATTCTATTCTCCACTTTGTTCCTGTCCTTTTACAAAAGTGTGTGCTTCTAACTACCCTCCCTCTGCAACCTGCCTTCCCCTCCATCATCTCCCCTTTCATCTCCTTCCCCCCTACTCTCCTGTAGGGCAAGATATCCAATTTAGAGTGTATGTCATTCCCTCCCTAAGCCACATTCAATGAGAGTAAGGTTGACCCATTCCCTTTTGCCTTCCTGTTCTTCTCCTCCATTGTAACAGTTATCCCTGGCCTCTTCTATATGAGATAATTTACCCCATTGGTGATTGTTTTAACATTGTAGACTGCTTGACCCAAACCTTAGCCTTCCTGATCTGTGTCCCTGCTCCTTCAATTGAGAAGTATGTAGTCCAATGGTATACATCCTTTGCTCAAAGCAAACTAAAACACAGTACCTGTGACATAGGAATAGTGGTTAAAGCCATCTTAGTTGCAAAATCATGAAAACAACAGTCATAGACAACTATTTAACCTTTATCTTCAGATTATAAGTTCAAATCTGACCTCAGACACTTAATGACTCTGTGACCCTGAACGAACCACTTAACCCTGTCTGCCTTAGTTTCCTCATCTGTAAAATGAGATGGAGATGGAAATGACAAACCACTCCACTATCTTTGCCAAGAAAAACACAAATGGGGTCACAAAGAGCAGGCCACAAATGAAATGACCAAACAGCAACAAACTGAGGAAAGATTTCTTCCTGAGGGCACAATTTCTATAACCATCAGCATGTCAGTCAAATAGCCCAAGTCATGAAAACATATTTAGGCTGCAGAAGACAAGCATAATGGCTTTAGTACAATATTTGTGCCTCTCTCCTCTGCCACATTGTCATCCATCTGTTTTGAGCATGTTTCTCTTTATTCTATTCTCCTAATCATGCCTTTCCTTTCCTTTTAGTGTCTGTTTTCAGCACATTCTACAATTTGATAACTATACATTGACTCCTTATGATCTAAGACAGATAAAAAGATAAATAGATAAAGTCCTTTTTCTGATGGAATTTACAATCGAGGAGAAGAGAATAAAACTGATCTACAAAATATAATTATAATTTCAAGTGCAACAAGCACCAGAGAAAGGTACAAAGTAACAACTGAGATTGAGTATTATATCCAATTCTACAGTCTAATCATGGTTCACACAGAAAATATGACAAATAATGAGTGAGGATGCTAACAATTGCCTTTTTTTAGGAGACTAACATTTACTGAAATAAGACAAATCTATCAGTATTTTTATAGTAACTTATTCTCAGCATTGATGACAATGGAATTATCTCATTTAGATTCTCATATCTCAGTACCCAATGTACCTCAGAACCTAAGGGTATAAAATGACATTCAAGAAAACAAAGTTAGAAGTAACTGGAATCATCTAAATATATACACAGGCAATCGGTATTTTATAAAACATAATTTGACAGAATACTCAGGGATCAGTTTTAAAAATATCTCAGAGAGAGGAAATACAAAGTACAGAAAAACTAATAGATATAATTGTTACCAAAAAAGATAGCCATCAAGATATGAATAACTACCATGCTACATGCCTACTTAAGTAGCTCCAAAAATCAGTATTAAAACAATTTATGTACAATTTTCAAGCAGTGAAGCAATGTGTAGATTAAAAAACAAATGTACCTTGTTTGTGGGAAAGAAACTCTATTTCCCTCCTTAAATTCACTTACTATGGGAAGGTACTTGGAATTATTTATCTTCGAACGATACAGGCAAAATTGCTCTTTATTATATGTTTATACCTTCAAAGACACTGAAATGATCATAAGATACTTTATTATTACACAGAGCTATGTGAACTGTGGGGTCAGATTGGGTATCCCTAAAAAACCAATAACTCTACTGAGAATATACATGATATTTTGAGG
Organism: Pseudocheirus occidentalis; assembly: GCA_028646575.1. Lineage (NCBI taxonomy): Eukaryota > Metazoa > Chordata > Mammalia > Diprotodontia > Pseudocheiridae > Pseudocheirus > Pseudocheirus occidentalis. The sequence continues at coordinate 65,275,858 of CM053597.1, forward strand.
GATAATTTATAGTGAAGTTTCCCATTCTGAAAAATCAAATCTAAAATGGCTTCAGTATTCACTAGGCCTAGGTTTGGGTCACCTGACCTTCAAGTGGTTTGGGGTGTGGAGCAATGGAGACCCTCACCCAAAGCCAACTCAGCAGAAGATATGCCAAATAAAGTTAAGCCTGCTTTCATTGGACACCCACATGTTTCCAGGTCCTTTGTCTCAGAGAAATTCCCTCACTTAGATTGTGAGTCAGCCCCCCTACTAATAAGAGTGAAGGCCAGTTGGGGGGGGGTCGGGTTTTGGCATTAGAAGATTATATAACCATGGGCTGGCTTCTACCTGTTGCTCTCTCTCTGCTGCCATGTGGGCAACAGAGGCAGAATCCTTTCTTGTGAGAAAGAATAAAGACCTTTTCTGACCTTAGATTCAGACTCTGAACTCTTTCATCTCACACAATATTGTAAACTCTTTAAGAAAAACGATCACATTCTATTCTTAAAGGAAAACTAGATTACATTTAGATGTCATTTCAAAGGACTTTCAAAACATTATCTCATCAATTCCTCATGTTAGCCCCAAGAAAGAAGCAGTATAGACATGATTGCACATATTTTACAGTTCAGGAAACTGAAGTTAATGGCCATGGAGCTAGCAAGTGGCAGACCTGAAACTTGAATGAAACCTTCTGACTCCAACACCAGTACACTTTCCAAAACACCATACAGTCTTCTTTACAAAAATATGCTTGTAACATTATGTCCTCAGGTCCAGTTGGCTTGTTCTATTCCATTAACCTTTGACCAAAAGTCAAACATTTTCTTTTCAATAGTATCATAATAATTTTGAGCATTTCTTACATTCATACATCAGTATTATTTAGAGAAATCTTTGGCATTGTTTTGGGGAATCACAGAAATTTTGAGAGACCATTTTAATCACCTTTCGTACCTCCAGGCACAAGTACACTGACAGCACCCCCAGTGTGCAAATTAGGAGCTTATTTTTCAAAGCTTCTTTCTTTCATTTGGGGTTAAATGCATTTACATCAGAGACTGGAGAAAAAAAAAAGAGAAATAATAGGTAATTGCATGTGTGTTTGAAAGGGGTGTCAAGTCAGTCCCCACCTCCATCATAAACCCATTCCCATTTTTTTTGATGGAGCTCTATTGCCATTCATATATATTTTTCTTTCTGTATTTTCCTTTGAGTGACGTGTTCTATTTCTAACATGCCTGATTTTTTTTCAAACAGACTAATGATGCAGGAAGGGAAAAAGACATTTTCAGGGTGGATAGAGTACACATGATAAAGTGTAAGTGGGGATTGTTTGCACATGGAGAGTATGCGTGATTTCACACTGCTCCAAAGTAGGGGCTTGGCTTCCAAGAACAATCCAGGCAGGCATTGTGCTATTTATCAGTGTTCCTGGTGGATGATTGCCCAGTGATTAATAGAGCTTTCTCTGGGTTCCTGCTGACCAACAAAATTGATTTAGGTTCTTTAAAGGAGAATCTGTGTACACATGTGGATAATCTAGTCTAATTAATACAACACTCTTTTTAAAATTTTTTGATCTTCCTCTACACCACAGATATTGGGGCCTCTGTTGCTTTTGACTTCATTGGGAGTCCCATCCATTCCTGAGGTCTGTACAATAATAATACCCGAATGGTTGCACCCTCTCATTTGCTTCTCTGTTTTTAGTTTATCTCTTGCACAATGGATTCACAAATGTTATATTTTGCTGCGAATAACCACATAGATTTAATCATGAATAGAGTTAGGCAGAGAATTTATTCTCACTATCCTTTTGTGACCTAATCTATGAGCCAATGAAACTTTGTTTTACGTCATTTCTTCTGTGTAGGTAGTATTCATGGAATTCTTCTACTTGTACTCTGAGAACCTGAAAACCATTTCTGTACAATCTCAAAGAAAGATTCAAAATAACATCTCTTCTACTTTGGTTATTTTTTTGTTTGTATTTGTTTTTACCACAAGGATCAAAGACAACAATCATAGAGTAATAGAAGTTTCAAAATAGGAAGTCACCTACCAGCATTGACTAGATTTGGGGCTTTATCATTGACAGCTTTGTATCTTGAACCCTAGGCCTCTTCTCTTTACAACACTCCTGTTGAGCCTATTCTTTATTCTCATCATTCTCTGGTTTCTTTATCTATCACTAGGCTCTCAGGCCATTGACCTTCTTCTAACTTGGGAGTCATTTTATTAATAACTAGTCATTAGATATGATCATTCAACCAACTTTAAATTTACCTAACTATATGATTATATAATCATTTCTATCTTGTCAGCAAGAATATCCTGGGAATCTAGGTGTTCTGATCATCTATACATCTAAGAACTCAAAAAGCACAGTGATCCCCACAATTCAGAAAAGGAAAATTTACTCAACTCTTATTTTGTTTGTGTTTTTTGTAAACAAGAAAAAACTCAAAGTCTCCAGGATGGGGACAGAATAAAAACTGTTCAATAAAGATGAGCTCAAAGACAAATGAGGTACACTTAGCAAATAGCTCTTCAAGTTGATCAGAAACTCAACAAATTGATGAGGAGGTCCCCTAATTATTGTCTCCTTACAAATTCAGTAAGATCAAGTCCAGACCAATAGAGTTTTTATTGTCATTCAGGCAATGGAATTTAATAAGTGCCTATTATGTTCTAGGTATTATGTGAAGTAAGCATTGGGGATACAGAGAAAAGCAATAGATAGTCCTTGATTTCTAGAACAGTAGTTCTCAACTTGTGGCTTGCGACCCCTTTGGGGGTCGAATGACCCTTTCACAGGGGTCACAGGGGTTGCCTAAGACTATCGGAAAACACATTATTTCCGATGGTCTTAGGAACTGAGACACCACTCCTCTCTCTGTCTCCAGGCAGGTCCACCCACATATGAGTATTAAAGGGTCAAGGAATTAGGAAGGTTGAGAACCACTGCTCTAGAAGCTTACAATCTAAGACGGGGAAATAACATGCAAACAAGCTACACACAGGATATATAGAAAATACTCAACAAAAGGAAGATACCACAAATAAAGTAGAACAAGAAAAGCTTCTTGTAGGAGGTATTAGAGAATCCAAGGAAATAAGGAGGTGGAGATGAGGAGGGAGAACATTTTAGGTGAGGTGAACAGCAAATCAAAATGCCCAAAGTAGGGACATGTAATATCCAGTGTGGTGGAATCATTAGAAGAAAGAAAGGGAGAGGAGAGACATTACAAGGGTAAAATAGGAGGGTCTTGGCAGTAATCTGGATAGGGTGGTTGAGAAGCAGTGAAGAATCAAGAATGAAACCTAAGGACATCTTATCTTGGAGGCGGCAGCAGCAGGAGTTCCAGAAGTCTCACCATGCCTCAAGGATGATAAGAAGAAGAAAGATGCCGGCAAGTCGGCCAAGAAGGACAAAGATCCCATGAACAAGTCAGGGGGAAAGGCTAAGAAGAAGAAGTGGTCCAAGGGAAAAGTTCGAGACAAGCTCAACAATCTGGTTCTATTTGACAAAGCACAAACTCTGCAAGGAGGTCCCCAATTATAAACTTATCACCCCTGCAGTAGTCTCAGAGAGACTGAAGATCTGGGGTTCTCTAGCCTGAGCAGCCCTCCAGGAACTGTTTAGTAAAGGTCTGATTAAGCTGGTTTCCAAACACAGAGCACAAGTGATATATACAAGGAACACCAAGGGTGGAGATCCTCCAGCTGCTGAAGATGCATAAAATGGTTCAACATTTTTGTGTACATTTTCAAAAATAAACTTATTGGACTAAGACCTAAAAAAAAAAGAATGAAACCTAAGCTGAAAACCTAGAGGACTTAGAAGATGATGGTACTCTTGACAATAAGAGGGAAACTATTATATATTCAGTGCTAAGCTGCCCAGTTAGAAACTGCAATTTCTACTCAGAAAGACCAATTAAAATAACTTCCTCATACAGAAATTTTTTGTCCACATAGATGACATCTATCAAGGAATAATAATAATTAATAATAATAAACCTTTTACCAACTGTTAATGAACAAAGATGTCAGTTAAGCAGAGACAGAAGTAACACCTTTGAAGATCAAAGAATATTTCAGATGTGAAATATATGAAACTCCCTCTCTTTCTCCACTTAATTAAAAAATGAAAAATTTCTCAAATCCACCTGTTTTGTTTCATTTGACTCCCCATTTACTATCAAGATAGTGAATTATTGATCTATCCCAATTTTTTTGTAGAGTTTAATAATTATATAAGAAGGGACATCATGTTTCTCAAAGGTAATTATTTCACTTCTAGTTTAGACTACATTTGATGTCTTTGATCCTGGAATTCATTGAATGAATGAATGAAAGAATGGACAAATTTAAAAAGCACTTAGTAGTAGGTGCCTATTCTTTTCACAACATCGCACTGAGTATTAGAGATGCAAATAGTAAATCAAGATATTCCCTGCCAAAGGACTTATATTCAAGGAACTTACATTCTGATGGTAGAGATGATACTTATTGAAGGTTTTGGCTACAAATCAGCTGAAATGATTCATGGTTCTTAGGGTAAATTGACAAAACAGGTGCTAATGTACCTTCTTTCACACCATTTCCACTGATAAAACCATTTATCTTTCTGATGTGGCAAACTGCTTAATCATGAAAGCTAGGATTTATAGTTGCCTAAAGACTTGGTACTATCAGTTAATTGTGTTTGAGTTTATATTTCATTGGTAAACCTAATCATTCATTTCTTTAAAGAAGAGGCTTTTTCATTAACAGATAAAAAAGTTTGCATTTTTATAAGCTGCTGTGAATTCAGTTTACATTTCTCACTAAAAGCTATGCTCAACCAACCCTTAAGTACTAATCCATGCAACAAAAATATGACTATGAAGAAAGAGATTTGATAATAGAAGTGGAAACAGAGACACAAATCATCAATGTGTTCATAGGTCTTTCTGATGTAAACCTTAGCTGTCCTTTGACTTTTATTCAAAATATATTGGTCAGGCCTGTGCTTTAAGAAAATCCCTTTGGTGGCTGAATGGAAGATGACCTTGAGGGGGAAAGACATATGGCAGCAAGACCATGCAGGCTGTAGCAATAAATAGTACAGGTATGAGGAGATTAGAGCTTTCACCAGTGTGGTGGCATCATTAGAAGAAAGAAGGGGGAGAGAAGAGATGTTACAAGGGTAAAATAGGAGGGTCTCGGCAGTAAATTGATAAAATTTATCACTGTCACGTGAAACTATTATGACTTTCATTCAAGCTTAGCCCTGGATAGGAATTCTTGAATATGTTTTAGTGTGCATTTTCTTTGAGGTAATCATGGGCTATAAATTGTATAGAACAAATATAGGCTATACAGACACTGTGTCCTTTGGAAAGAAAGAAGCATGATGCTAAATGGGAACTCCAGGCCAAGTTCCTTTCCTTCATGTGATGGGAGCAGAGAGTAGCCAAGCAATTAGGATCTAGCAGCCAAAGCCTCAGAAGTTTTGACCATCTGGGCAGGCTATAACAAAGTTTTCCATTTCTTTCCTATTCAATCTTTCCTGGCAGTCAGATATTTCATGTTTCCTGGAATTTTCTGAACAAAATTATCAAGAACCACAATGCTTACCTCAGCCCTTGTTCTACTCTGAGTGTTGCCTAGCTTAATCTGGAAACGGTCATTATCTGGGGAATAACTAAAACATCCCACTACTGGTTCTGATGTTTTGTGTAGTGAAAATTCATATCACAGAGATTTAAGAATATCTCAAACCAAACCAAACATTCTCTGTTTGAACCAAACCTCAAACTTGTCTGAACTCATTTCTCTAAAGAATCAATCCTCACAATATGTGTTTAGAATGAAAATATCCACTATCCTGTTATCCGAGTGGGTATAGAGAGCAAGTTCAGGGAATTCATTTTCAACTGGCATAGTGGCTGGAGAAGCATTAACTTTCATCTTTAGACAGCTTGGGAAGAGATTATGGAGGGCCTTGAATTCTAGGCCAAGAAGAATAGATCTTATAATACAAGCAGTTATGTACAAGACATGGCAAATAACACCACACAAAAAAATGAAATGGACTATCTTAACAAATAAGAAAGTTCTGATTACTAGTGTAAGAATCATTTCAGAATGAGGTATTGGTGTATGGCCAGATTATCTACTGAACAGAATAAAATTCAAAATAAACACTTAATTAGACAAAGAATAAAGATTTTTAAAAGACAATAATGCAATGACAATGGCTCTAACCTGATCTACTTAAGTGAGTTTTGGTCATAAAAGTAAAAATATTGAGTCTGATTATCATGTTATTATCATTTCTTAGAGAAGTCTAATGTATGCAAAACAGTCGCATAACAAGGAAGCCAGAAAACCCAGAAATCAGCTTAGGCAACAAACATTTGATCACCTTACCAAGAGAAGAGGAAAAAAATGACAACACAGATTTTGAGTCTAAGAGTTAGAATATAATTTCCTTGAGGGCTATTCCACTTTTGTTTTTCTGTACCCAGAATCAAGCATAATGCCTGGCAGAAAACTTGTTGGTTGATCGATTGAGCACACAACATTATGGACAGTATTTTGCAAAACAGTTTAAGACAGTGAAGGGGAAAGCTTGTATTAAATGTGATATAAAGTCCATCTAAGCCATATCATCCCAAGACCAGTTATAGATGTGCCTAGAAGAAGGACAACAAAGAGCCATGAACTAGAATTAGATCAACTGATGGCCAATTTTTATTATCAACTAGTCTCATATATGCAGAAGAAATTTGTGCTGGGAAAAACACAATTTTAATAGCATCTGGGTATTTTTTCAAACTCTTCGAAAATGGGCAAGATTCCCAAAGAATATAAAATAGTGTATATAATATTATCATCCCCAAAAGGCAACTAAGAAGACATCAGTAACTACCAACTCATACACTTACTTTCTTGTCTCTTAAAAAGTCTTTAGAAGAATGGTCCTTGTATGCTGAAAGGATGTCTTTAAATGGATAAATTAAAACCAAATAGGTAGGCCTTCACAATCAATTTTCATTTTTTGTTTTAATTTTTTGTTAAATTCTGGACTTAAACACTCATTAGAGAATATTTCCATATACACAGCAGAACCCAAAAAGAAGATGTTATATGAAACTGTGAATCTTCATTTTATACTAATTACTTTATATATATATATGTATATATATACACACACATATATATAGCTTACATATATGTATATATGAACATAAATATGTATTATGATTCTATAGATTACTTTCAAAACTGTCTACTTCTCTGTGTTTCCTTATGAACCCTCTTCTGTGTATTTTTTAAAAATATAAAATGACCCTCTTTTGGTTTTATATCACTATTACTAACCTCTCTCCTATTCTTTCCCTTCCCATATTAAAAAAATAAGAAGAAAGAGGGGAAATACTTTTGTATCATATAAGTATAATCAACAAAATGAGACTGAATAGTGGTGATATCCAAAAAGTATGTCTTTGAACTTTGCATCCATCATTTCTCTATTGGGAGATGGATAGCCCCAGTTCCTAGTGAAGTTTATCAGCTCATCTTCAAAATTTCCACTGTGGACCTAGCTGTGATTACTGACTGAATGAAGGTAAGCTAGCTCACTTAATTTACTACATTTATAAGATGGCCCCAGGTGATGCTTCATCTTCACATCCCATCCAGTCATTCATCTGTCCAGTCAATGAAAATAACAATGAAGGCATAAGAACTCTGATCAATGAAGTAACTAATCTTTCCAGAAGACTGATAGTGTAACATGCCTCCCTTCTCTTGGCAGAGAGGTGATAAATGATCAGTAAAGAATGAAGCATAGAGTTTTTTTTAGACATTACCAGTGTGATAGTTTGATTTACTTAACTATATTTCTTTGTTACAAAGGAAGGTTCTTTGGGGATAGAGGCAATTTTTGGAAAGTGAAAACACTGTAAATTAAAGTATTAATAAAACTTGCAATAACGTTGGTCTCCTTGCTCTCCCTCACACAAGACCATCTATCTTCCTGACTCCAGGCATTTTCAGTGGCTATTACCTTGTCTAAAACTCTGTTCTTTGTCTAAAACTTCATATCCCCTTCTGTCTTCCCTGTTTTCTGTTACTGCCTCAGTAACCATCCCATCTTCCCAGAAAGAAGTCTTTCCCAGTACTCCTTAATTTTAGTGCTTTCTTTCTGAGATTATCCCCAATTTATTCTGTATACATTTAGTTGTATTTAGCATTTGCTAAATTACTTGTTGTTTCCCCAATTAGACTGTGAGCTCATTGAAAGCAAGAATATTTTTTCTCTTTCATATTTTCAGCATTTAATGCAGCGCTGGTACCTAGCAGGCACTTAATAAAAGCTTATTTCCTTTACTTGACATTTATCCTATGAAAGAAAATTATGAAGAAAAATAAGAATCAAATAGAAATATGATATTTTCCAATAATGTCCTTCCTAGGATTTATGCCATTGCTTATTGACCTTTTGACCAAAAGTCTAATTTATTTATCATATAGTATTCTGTAGTATGTTCAAGTGAGAACAGTTGATTTAGCCTCAGATAATCTGGATTAAGTCCTGTCCCTGTCATTTTTCTGTGCAACAGTGAAGAAATCACTCCATTTCTGTTTGCTTCCTGATTTCCTCTTCCATAATATGGAGATAATAAAATCAAGAGTCAGAATAAAGGTTACTGGGAGAAATATCACAACTTCAGATATGCAGGCAATACTACTCTGATGGCAGAAAATGGAGAAGAATTAAGAAGCCTCTTGATAGGATAAAAGAGGAGAGTGTAAAAGCTGGATTGAGGTTTAACAGAAAAAAAACAAACCCTAAGATCGTGGCAAATATGTTGTCAAAGATTTTGTGGCAAATAGATGGAGAAGAAATGGAAACTGTCAGATTTTATACTCTTGGGTTCAAAAATCACTGCTGATGGTGTCCACAGCCATGAATTTAAAAGATGCTTTCTCCTTGGAAGGAAACCTATGGCAAATCTGGACAGCATTCTGAAAAGCAGGGACATTACCTTGTCAACAAAGGTCCTTATTGTCAAAGATGTGGTTTTTCCAGTAGCAATATATGGTGGTGAAAGTTGGAATATAAGGAAAGCTGAGAACTGCAGAGTCAACACTTTCAAATTGTGTGGCTGGAGAAGACTTTTTAGAGTCCCTTGGACAACAAGAGATAAAATCAGTTGATATCTAAAGAAATAAGTTCAGACTATTCATTGGAAGGTTAAATAGTGAAGCTAGAGCTTAGATACTTTAAACAGAAATACTCTGGCCACACAATGAGAATAATGAGAAGACAGGACTCTTTGCAAAAGATCCTGATGTGGGGAAAGATTAGCTCAATATAACAGCACACTGTGAGGGTCAGAGGAAACTTGTCCCCAGCATCAGGCTATGGTTTTGATTGGTTTGCTGCCTTTCTACATATTGACTCAGGACCTGGACCACAGACTGGGGAGAGTACCTGATGTGAAATAAAGTAATATTAATATTAGTGATATTACTGGACATTGATATGGCACCTCATGGCTGATCATTTACTTTCATGCACATTATTCCATCTTATGCTATTTTCATACACACTGCAAATATTAAGAAACTGAGGATTAGGGAAGGTAAGTGACTTGATCATAGTCAGAATTAGTGGCAGAGCTGAAATGAATGCATCTACCTTCTGACTCCTACTCAGGTCTTCTTTCCACTGCTGCTGGCTCATTGTCTCTGTTTTGCTGGAAAGGGCTCCCCTACCATGAAAGAAGGAAGCACACTGCCAAGACATTCTAGGAGCAGGCTCAGAAAGAGCATTTGGGAAAGAGGTGTGATGATAATCCTGACATTCGTGTCTTTAGCTGTGCTTGTGTGAGGTACATGCCGCTCTCATTTTCATCAAATGCTAATTGCCCCAGAGGAAGCATTTCCATCACAGAAGATGACATTGGAAAAGAAGGAAGATTAGGTCACGTTGAGCAGGAAGCAATGAATTGCCACTGTGAAGGAGTGGAGCATCAAAATAGCTTGTTTCTGAGGTTTCTTGTTACCTTAAGATGTCATGCCAACCTGCTGCCTCTGGAGAAACTTCCTAGTCTTGAAAGGGCAATGTTTCCCTAGGTTTTTCCAACAGGGGTTGAGCTCACAGGCTCCCCCTTCTGGTTCTTCTCGCTGACAATTCAATTAAATAGGGGTTTTGAAGCTAGAAGATGCCTTAAGAATCATCTTGTCCAACCCTTCAAATCCAGGCTATATGATTTCAATAGCTATTCTCTCTTCTCTTCCCCTCATGACCAGAATGCTCACTTTTCTCTACTCCACCCCCTTTTAAAACTAGACACATTCACTCTGGGACACTCTTTCATCTAAGATTAGGAAAGAACCAACAGGGAAAAAAAGCAAAATCCAGACTAGATCCAAAATCTAATGGATCAGACTTGTCTAGGCAGGACAAAGACTTTAAATACTATGAGTTTATGATTGTATGGAGGCCAGGGTGGGGGAATGGTGCCAGCCACTCATCCTCCACCCAATTCTAGGGATGCAACTTAAAACAGTCCTGCATAATGCACAGGCAGAGAAGAGCATAGTTGAAGGCACAGACTCCTCTCTTTTGTAGGACCACTGAACCAGCAGTTCCTCCAACTCTTCATTTCAGTATGAATTCTTCAACATCTCACAAGGCCAGAAAAAAGTACTGAAGCCCTCATGTGGTTAGCTAGAACTAGGAAAGGTTAAGAAAGGGGTATATTTAATAAGAAGGGATAATAACATAATTTTCTTTGTCTTATGAATCTAAAAAATCTAAAGAAGTTGACTAAAACTGAAAAGCAAAATGAAAGAAGATAATCATCTCCATATACTTACCAAATCAGGTATTACAGACCATAGGATCATGAAGTTGGAGCTAGAAGAGACCTTAGAAGCCATTTAATACAACTTGTTAATTTTATAGATGAGGAAGCCAATTTTCAAAGCTGCTGTGACTTGCACAAAGTCACACATGTAGTAAGCAATTGGAGTAGAATTGAATCTAGGTGCTCTGACTTCTCCTTACAGTGAAGGAAGGAGCATAGCAGTTGACATGCTCAGCAATCCATGACAGTTAATCAAACTTTCAGATGCCTCCATCCAAATGTGCAAATTGTGGGAAAGAAGCAGAAATAGAGATTTTGATGCAAAGAGGCAAATGTGTCTCTATAGTCTTATTGAATCTTGCTTATTATATAAGACTAAACTTTGGCTCTGAAAGGGTCTCATTCAGAAGGATAAGGACAATAAGATTTACATCAAGAAGGAAAGGAATCATGTGAGGAAAACCAGGAAATAGAGGGCAAAATCATGGCAGAGAGAATTTGAGTGAAGATCAATAGAGGCAGAAAACAGAAGTAACATTGTTACTGAAATTCTCCACATAGACCATTTAGAAAGGGAGGGACGAAATAGGTGGAAAGTTTTGGAAACAGGTGGCAAGCCTGGAATAGAAAAACATAGAAGTAATTGGGGGATTACCTAAACATCTGGAACTCTCTGCCAACAGAGCAGCTAATATGTTGGTGTCTGGAACAGAATTGCATTTCCGTGCATGGGATACAATCAAAATGCCTGGAGTTAGGAGATGAAATGTGTTGTTTGAAGAATGGAAAGGTCAATGTCACTGGAAAGGTATGAAGAAGGTAGAAGACTAGAAAGGGCGTGGTGATGGATGGAGCATGTTACGAAGGGCTTCTTGATAAGGAGCCCCCGGATGGGGCTTGATTTCATGCAATATAGAAGTAGTTGAAGGAAATAGTGATATTTAGCTTGATAAAGAGATTCTTAATCTGAATTTGGATGTGAAAATTATACTCTTGGGGTAGCTAGGTGGAGCAGTGAATAGAGCACTGCCCCTGGAGTCAGGAGAATCTGAGTTCGAATCTGGCCTCAGACACTTAACAGGTACTAGCTGTGTGACCTTGGGCAAGTCACTTAACCCCAATTGCCCTCCCCAAAAGGGGCAAAATAAAAAAAGAAAATTATACTCTTAATGTCCATCAATGTCTAATTTTAGTTCAGCATTTCCTTTAATTAAGAATATAATACCAAACATTATGAGAAAGGATTGATAGGTTTCACCAGGCTATAGAAAGGATTAATAATAAAAAAATATTGAGAATCCCCATATAAAAACTGAAGGATTTATCTTTTTCTCCTCTCTCCTCTCCTTTCCTCTTTTCCTTTCCCCTACCTCTTTCCTCCTCCATTCCTATCCTTCCCTCTATCTCTTTTAGCTTCCTCCCTTCCCTGGCCTAGATGATGCTATGGTGGAGCCAGCCAAGGATGCCATGGAGCCTGCTGAGGCAGACATCACAGGGCAGTCCTAGAATATGTTCTCCAAAATGGCCATGTACCTGACAGGTGAGCTGACAGCCTCCAGTGAAGACTATAAACTTCTTTAAAATATGAACAAATTGACTAACTTGAAGTATCTAGAAATGAAAACTATTGCAGTAAACATAAATAGAAGCTTAAAGGACTTGAACCAGAAATATGAAGCACATCAGTTTTATCTGCATCAGATCACTTTAATTGAGGAGCAGGTTGCAACTATTGAGCAGGCAGCTTATAAGTTGGATGCATATTCAAAGAAACTAGAAGCAAAGTACAAGAATTTAGAAAGGTGATGAAAAAATTCTTTAACACAAAGACTTTAACTACAAGAATGCTTTGTAGGAGTTGAAATAAGTGGGATGGAACTTAACACTATGCTTTAATTCCTAAAAGAAAGAAGAGCTGCTGACCTAAGGAGAATCCCATGGTCCCCCTTTGGTTGAATGTATAACTTTGGCCACCCCTTGATGTTTTCCTAATCCAGTACTCCCTGGAACTTCATCTTATCATGTACTTCATTGTATGCCCTGGACTGATGCTCAGAAATCAAGATCAATCTCAACTAGAGAAGACACAAATGAGAGGCTTTCATCTCCCTGTCTCCTCCTGCTTCCCCCACCTCCAGGGCTCCTCTTTGGACTCTCTGTTCTGAATGTATTACCTACCCCCTTCATAAGCTGTTCTT
>CM053597.1:65289414-65304857 GCA_028646575.1 Pseudocheirus occidentalis
GTGTTATGGTTTCTGAATAAAGACCTTGGTTCTGCCTTCCATGTGGAGAGTTTGCTACATTTTGTGATCCAAAACTATACCAGCATATTCATAACCATCATGGGTGTTGTAAATATCTCATTATTGATACACACATGCACACACACTCATATACACAAATAGGCAGAAGTACAGTGTCCTTTTTGCAGACCACCAAAAGGCTCTTAACTTCCTTTTTTGGGTGTGTGGGTCAAAACGAAACCAATAGGAAACAGAAAGAAATTTTTACACTCCTAGTGACACAGTCTCCTAAACCAGCCTTGGAAAATCTCATTTCATTCCTGACTCCATGTGTTTTTGCCTTTCTTTGTATGAACACAAGTATGGGGATTTTAGTTTTGGGGGGTTTTTATTTTTTAAAAAAACCCAACATATGTCTCATTCCCTATCTTTTTTCCAACCAGATTTCCTCTAGTACTGAGAGAAATGCACAAACACTAGGTGAAGTATATTATGTGATATGGGGTTAAATATATTTTGAGAAGTGGAGATCAGATCAGAATAATTCCAAGGAGGTCAGAGCCTGCAACCCCCACTCTTATCCCACCCTTTTACAGTGAGGAACCAGAGAATGAAAAAAGAAAGGAAGAACATGAATTTGTTAGGACTGAAGCTATAGATTCTCTAGAAATAAAACCTTCTAAATTGGGACTGTAGTGTGCTCTACAGTTTTCAAGAACAGGGACAATGATTCAACTCATTAATAATTTCTCCTCAATGATCTTGAGTGATTTTCCACATATGTGGTCATCTTCAAGTACCACCCATGGATTTGAACTATTTGATCTATTTAAACCAGGGTTGGTGAACCTGCTGCCTTGAGGCCACTTGAGGCATTTTAATAGAGTACAAGTTTTACAGAACAAATTCAGATTTATAGGCTTCATTAGAGGCATTCCTTACTGATCAGACTTCCCCCCCCCCATTTTTCTGGGACCATGGTCATCACAGCATGATTCAAAAAGAGAAATAAAAGTTTTATACACACACATGCATGCATGCGCACACAAACATGAATATACAAATTGGGAGAAGTACAATGTCCTTTTTGCCAGTTGTCCTTTCTAAATCCAGATGTGTTCTGTAAAACTTGGACTCAGTTAAAAAGCTGCAATCAAGGACCTAGAGGGCCATATATGGCCTTGAGGCTGCAGGTTACCCATCCCTGTTAAACCTTTGTGTTCACAGCTTTGATTGGATTGAAATTTTTTAAATCTCAGATGCTAGCTCATGGTATTCCTGTGAAGAAAAGGTAGGTGATGCAAGGTAACTTATTTCCACATTTTTGTGCCTCACAATTCCTGGCTAGTGCCCAGAAAGACTACTTTTCCTCAGAAGAACTTTTTTAGAATCAACTTATTGTAATTGGTAGCATAAGAACCTAAATTAACTAGAATTCTTAATGAATCACAACTCTTCTTTACTCCCCTTTCAGGAAATGAGGAAAAGTATAAGAAAACAAACTGATAAAGGAATTCTCTCCTCACTCCATAACTTAATGAGTTTCAGGGAATTACATGTGATTAATACATAGATGCCCAGATTTTTTTTTAATCTTCATGACATTTTTTCTTCTTTTAGAGACTAAGTATCCCTGACTCACACAGACTAAAAGTACAGCTGCCTCTCATAGGCTAACCTCACCTCTTTTATAAAATAAGGAGATTGAACTAGATGGCCTTGGAGGCCCCTTCCAGCTCCAGATCTATGGTCCTACGAATCCCATAACACTGAAGATCTTGATAAATTGACGCAAATTATCCAAAACAGGTCAGTCTAGCAGTAACAGATCTCAAACTATACAATAAAAACATAATTATCAAAACAATCTGTAAATTGTTTAAAAAACAGATTGATCAATGGAATAGATTAAGTACACGATATATGGAAATAAATGGCCACAGTAATCTAATTATTGATAAATCCAAAGGGGCAAGGACTAGTGAGTCCTTAAAATTCAATAAAAACTGTCAGAAAAACCAGAAAGCAGTCCAAGAGAAACTAGGTATAGAACAACATTTCACTTCATATAGTAAGATAAGGTCAAAAGAGGTGCTTGATTTAGATATAAAAGACATTATCAGAAGGAAATTAGAGGAGCATGGAAAAAACTTAACTGCCAGATCTATGGAAAAGGGAACATTTTATAACCAAATATGAGATTGAAGGGCTCATGGGAGATAATAAGGATAATTTTGATTACATTAAATTAAAACTTTTTGCACAAATAAAATTAATGCACCCTCAAATTACAAGGAAAATAAGAAACAGAGAAAAAAATTCAAAGAAAGCTTCACTGATTGAGGTCTTATTTCTCAAATATGTAGCAAACTGGGCTAATTTTTCAAGAGTTATTCTCCAACTGATAAATGATCAAAGGATATGAACAGGCAGTTTTCCGAAGAAGAAACAAAAGCTATTAATAGTCAGGTAAAATTTTTCTTACTAACTAGTAATTAAAGAAATCAAATTTAAATGACTCTGAGATATAACCTCACACCCATCAGTTTGGCTAATGTGATACAAAAGAAAAATAACAAATGCTGGAGGAAATATGAAAAAATAGGTACACCAACGTACTGCTTGTAGAGTTGTAAACTGCTCTAACCATCCTGGAGAACAATTTGGAACTATTCCCAAAGAGCTATAAAACTGTGCATACCTTTGACTCAGCAATATCACTACTAGGTCTATATCCCAAAAAGATGAAAGAAAAAGGACAAAGAACTTACATCCAAAAATATTTATAGAAGCTCTTTCTGTGGTGGCAAAGAACTGGACAAGAGAGGGATTTAATCAATTGGGGAATGGTTGGACAAGTTGTGGTATATGATTATGATTGAATACTATTCTGCAGTCAGAAATGGTGCTGTCAGAAATGTAGAAAAACCTGGGAAGATTTATATGAACTGATGCAGAATAAAGTGAGCAGAACTAGGAGAAAATTGCGCACAGGAACAGTAATACTATAAGGATAATCAACTATGGATAGCAGCTACTCTGATCAATACAATGATCTATGATAACTACAAAATATTCATGATAAAAAGTGTTATACATCTCCCAAGAAAGAACTGATGAGCTCAGAGTGCAGATTGAAGCATATTTTCCCCATATTTTTCTTGTTTTTTTTAATGTTGTGGAAATGTTTGTGGAAATATTATACATGACTTCATATGTATAATGGGTTCATATTTCTTCCCTTTTCAATGGGAAGGTGAGGGAATTATGGGAAGGGAAAATGTGGAATTAAAAAAAATTTTAAATTAAAGTCAGTCTAATCATCCTTGTGGTAAAACTTAAATATTTATTTAAATGTCAGTTGCCTATTTGGTTTACAGCTAGTTATCAGTGTGTGTGTGTGTGTGTGTGTGTGTGTGTGTGTGTGTGTGTGTTGGGCAGAAATTGCAGACAAACGAGTTGGGCCCAAAATTAAAAAGAACGAGCAAAATGGACTACATGAGAAGGCTCAACGGCTGCCCAGAGTCTTGTCTGGCCAAATCACACAACACTTTCCGAAGTAAGCCCCAAAGCAAATACTCACATCAGGGTATATATAGCCTTCTCCTCAATCAGAGAATGTCACAACCCTCTTGATCCACTCTTCAATCATACAGTAATAAGGAGTGGGTATTCACAGACAAAGGAGGCGTGAACAAGAGTTATATAGGATGAGAAGGCATGGAGAGAGTTGTGATCTGTACTATTCTAGGGAGTTCCCACATCAATGGAAGACAGAACCTCATTATGTTCTTGTGAAGATCAAATGGTATCATGTATGTACTATTTCTAAGAGCCCATATAGCATAACCACTGTATCACTTTCCTTCCTCTATACTCTAAACTATACTTTTCATTTCCCTAAATGGTGACAGGGCTGCATAAAATCTTTATATTTTTGTCATCACAGTCAATTGTTGTCTCCCAAACCTAAATGTCTTGATAAGAGTCAAAGGTACTTACCAAATACAACTTTTTGATAATCAAACACCCAAAGTAACAAAAAAAAATGCAGTCAAATTGTTTTGGACTATCATTTCAATGATAAACAACAAAACTTCAACAACATTTTGACTCAAAACAGCAGAAAGGTTATTTACAAACTAATTAATAAATATCACAGTGAAAAGGCTAATGGGGGTAGCCAACACATAAAAGGGGAATTGAAAAGGTGGTGGACCTGAGGAACATAGTAGGGACTAAGTATTGGGAATGACAGATGACTGGTCTGGGACCTTTCCTCAAACTGAACCTTCCAGGAAGAAATCACTGAATAGAAAAAAGGCCTGAAAAATGTCCTGATAATAGTAGTAACAACTATATTCAGCTGTGACTAACTTTCTGGTTCTGCATTCACTTTCTTCTCTTTCTCTAAACTTTTCTCAAGAGAATTCATGATCAGCCTCCAACCAGCAGCATTTCAAAAGCTCCTCATTAAACAGTATCCATGCTAGGGTAGTTTCATCACCTGCTGAGCACTACACAGGCTTGTGGAGAACATAATACTCACAGAGAAAAGCCACCTCCACACACACACACACACATACACACATACACACATGCATGCACACGCATGCACACATGTGCATGCGCACACACACGCACACACACCCATGAACATTTCAGGAAAGACTGTAATGCCACAGTCTCTTGTTCATGTTGCTTTTATGTGTTACCACCTGCCACCTGTTTCTCAACAGATTTTGGAGAGTGAGAGTTGGAAGACATGTGACATAAAAACTTTTTTTCTTCAACTCTTGGTTATTTCTTTACTTCTGCAGAGTAGAATTAGCACAAATTTGTATTTCTTAACTTTGTTATAACAATGATAACTAGCATTTTTAGAGCACTATAAGGTTTATAAAGTAGTTTACAAATATCTCATTTCATCTTCACAACAGTCCTGTGAGGGAGGTGCTAATAATATCCCCATTTAGCAGATGAGAAAGCTGAGGCTGAGTGAGGACTTGCCAACGGTCACGGTTATTGGCAGAGGCTGGATCTGAACTCAGGTCTTTTAAACTCCAAATCTAACTCTATCCAATATGCCACCTAGCCACATATACATATGTGTGTGCGTGTATGTATATATATATACATATATATAAGCATATTATAGATAACAATTTATATTAGATATAATATATAAGCTATATATGATCTATAATGTTATATATTTTATATATAATAAGTTATATATAATGTATAATGTATGTTATATGTATATGTTACATATAACTTATATAGTGTTATAATTCATGATTGTAATATATTTTATAAAATTATGATACATAATATAGATATATCAGTACCTGTGTGTGTCTATGCTGTACGTATTTAAATGTACTTATGTCCCCCAATATAATATAAACTTAAGGTACAATAAGAATTTTCTTATTCTTTGTATTCTCCATGCCCAGCACAGAGCTTGGCACATAGCAGTCGCTTAATGAATATTTATTAAGTAACAATTTAATATTTACTAGAGACACATATCATGCAGTATAAGTTGGAGTTAGAAGGATTTGAGTTCAAAACCAACCTCAGGCACTTAGTATATGACCTTTGCAAGTCATTTAACCATCTGTCTCATAGATCTTAACTGTAACGTGGGGATAGTAATAGTACCTATCTCCCAGCATTGTTGTGAGGTATAAATGAAATAATATTGTGCCTGTCACATATTATTCACTTAACAAATGTATATTTCCTTCTTTTCTTGTTGATTGAATGATGGAACAGAAAACTTGCATTTGAAAAATATTAAAAACAAAACCTAAATCCTATTATGTTTGATATTGATTGTATGCTGGGAATGGATAACAAAACTGACAGTTACCTATGTAGTGGAACAACTAAACTTAGGATAGGTTAAAAACATTTTTTTAAAGACTGGAAACCCAATTTAAAAGTTCAGCACAGGACCTACCTATCTCATCCTGTGTTCTACTTCTCTAGGGCTGTTTTCAGGATCCCTTAAAGTAATCACTGCTACAAAGGCATTTGCTTATAAGGGCTTAAATTATTAGCTACTCTAGATGTTTACATTTTAATTGAAGACTATGGAAGTCTGATCAGGGAAACCCCCTCAAATACCAACCAAAATAAATCATTCAAACATAATGACAGATGTTGAGAAGGTATATTGGAACAATGTTGGAGGAAAGGGGACAAGAGGTAAGAGTTAAACTACTTGGCATCTCTGAAATCATACTGGGTAGTCCTGTTGAAATGTAAACACAAAAATATATTACCAAACTAGAAGGAAATGTTTGTTATTATCTATGCTCTGGTTCTTTCCAATGCTTAGCATAAACTCTCAAAAGCTAAATAAGATTCTTGTTTGAAAACAAATGTTAAGGATTTGTCCAGAGTTTCTTCTCAGCATTCATACACTTTCCTAGGCTTTGGCCCTTGATAGCATTTATAGAAACAAAATTCAAACACCCCATTTATATTCTTTTGTCAGACTCAAATAGCCATGTTCTGACAGGAGTGCGTTGGCAAAAGTTTAACAACTGGATCTCTGGGGAAAAACAAGCGTCCAGTAGGAAACTTTTCAGCTTAAGCTGCATAATTAACATTTTCTCCATTACGCCCTCAAGTCTAGATAATAAACAAGACAATAAATCAAGCTCTGATTTGTAGCATTGGATGATTTTTGAACTGTAAATGTTCACACTGAAAATTTAACAATAAGCTAGCAGGTTAGATGGGCTCCAGTGCACCCTTACATGTTCATGAATTCAATTGATTTCTCTAAGTATGACTCATACATTCAACATTGGCTGCTGAGTTTTACTTCACTTACTTCAGAGAGGCAATTGGGAGGCTCATTTCTTGGTCTTTCAAAAAAGGTACAGAACACTTTGCTAAGGCATTACAAAGTACCACATATGATAGAGAAATGGCAATGTGAATTTTTTATTTTTAGTACTTTAACAAGTCTGTTTCAATGTAATAAATTTTCTTTGTGATCCTATGTATTTTACTTAATGCACAGATCAAAATGGTGTGTGAACTTTTTTTTAGCACTTTGACAAACTTTATTTCAATATAATTGTCTTCCTTTGTGATCCTATGTATTTTATTTCATGCATTTATAACATAATTCTGTGGGAAATCTCCATAGGCTTTAATAGACTGTCAAAGGGATCCATAATACACAGTATAAGGTTCAGAACCCTTGACTTAAAGGGTGGTTTCTAATGGAATGCTCCAAGTATCCCTTATTTTCCTTGTATTCCTTAACATTTTTATCAGTGGCTGGGATGAAAGCATTCTTATCAGATTTGTGGCTAACACAAAGCTAGAGTAATAAATGTTCTTAGCACTTAGCTTAATATTAGTCAATAGCGTGATTCAGCAGGTAAGAACACTAAAATACAGTGTCCAGAACAGAAAAGGTGAAAATCCTGCTACACACTGCCCTCATGTATCTAGGGAAAAAAAAAGAAATGGTGTTTACTTTTTTTGGAAGAATTGAGACTCATTGTGCGTGGTAGCAGAGGATAGAGCTACGGGCATTAAGTAGAAGAGTCAGTCACTATTTTACATTCAATGTATGAAAAATTACTTAATGCAGTCATTATAAAATAGAATTAGCCACCTTAAGATATCACAGGTTTCCATTTATTTGAGTTTTTTAAAGAGAAGAGTTGAATACCTTATTATTGATACTGTAGGCCAAGTTTTAGTTTGGATTGGACTTGATAGCCTTTGGGGGTCTCTTCCAATTTAGTTGAGTCTATGGGGTTCTATATCGTTGTTAAGGTTTATGGAGTACCCCTCTACTGAATTGTGAGCCCCAGCTAAGGGCAGAATTCATGTCATAATTCAATTTTTGTTTTTTTCCCACAGAGAGGCAGTGTGACACAGTGGATGGAATTATAATCTAAAAGCTAGGGAGATCTGTGTTCAAGTCCCATCTAAGGCACATACTGATAGTGTGACCCATGGCACTTGTCCTTTTAGTGTTCTAGGCACTAAACACTCTAAGACCCAAAGAAGGTACTGACCTGCATTGGTAGAGGGAGTTTCTGAGATTTAAAGTTTATTGAAGGACCTTTAAACTAAGAAAATGGTTCTTAAAAACAAAAATATCTAGCCCCTCTTCCAGAAAACAGCCCTTCCAATACCTGAATATTGCCGTCAGGTACCTGGGAACTCTTTCCTCCAACACAGATTACAGTCCCTCAAAGGTACACTAATGCATTGTCGGTAGAATTGTGAACTGCTCTAGCGACTTTGGAAATCAGTTTGGAAATAAGCTCCCCAAACTGTTTAAGTGCGTAATCTTTAGCCCAGGGGTATCATTATTAGGTCTGTATCCCAAAGAGATAAAGGAGAGAAGAAACAGACCCATAAGTGCATTTCTGCAAAGTTCTGATAGATGATTTCTAAGTCTAACATTCCATAATTCAACCTGTTAGTTTGGAAACAATATAATAAGAATAAGAAAAGACTTAATCCAAAGCCACCCTGGACATGTGAGTTCAGTTTTAGTCACATAATCTCCATCATACCTGTAAACCCAGAGCAATAGCAAAACCCCAGGAATGGGAAAGATTCTGCAGCAGGACCTATTTTAATGCAAATGACTTCATGTCATTTAAGGAGCTCAAGGAAGAACAGCAACTAAAGTAATACCTTCATTTTATGTTTATGTAGGGTTTTATAAACCATTTGACTCTCATCCTGTCATATGACCATTTCTAAAACCCCAGACAAAAGCAGGGTAAACACTGTTATTTTATTACTTATAATCATATTAGAGGCATCCAGCTATCTACTGCATGAGACTCCAAATTCTATTTTAGCATCATCCATCTAGCTTAAGATTCCCAGGAACATAAAGATCTCTATATGAGCAGTAAAAATTTAAGCTATTAATTCCTGACCCTGAACCCTATATCATGAGTGAAGGATTTGAAGCCAGGTGTGTAAAGGAAAATAACAGAAGGGAGGATGTAGCTACCAAATACCTGGAAATGGGATGGGGGAAGGAATACTGACAGGTAGAGCAAAGAGAAAAGGACAGGTAGGTCAAGAAGCCAAAGAAAAACTTTGCATTTTGACTTTGCAATTTTGCTGAGAGCCAGCTCTCCTGTGCAGGACTGCTTTTTCCCCATTTCCCTTCCTTTTAGCATTTGCTAGGTTGGGGATACAGTCCCTAGCAGATGTTTAAATGCCAAATTATTCTACTGAATGAGTCACTCTATGTATTTTCAAATTATAATCTACTATGCATTTTAAAATCTATTTTATAATTCTACCTTTACCTTAGTGATCATTATCACAACAAGAAGAGTTTTAAAAAAGAAAAAGAAGGTGGAGGAGGCAGAGCCAAGATGGTGGAATAGAAGCAGGAAAACTCTGTGAGCTCCCCCCATAACCATGTCAAATACCTATAAAATATGACTCTAAACAAATGTTAGAGCTACAGAACCCACAAAGTGACAGAGAGAAACAAATCTCCTGCTGAAGGCAGGCAGACAGGAAGGGTTCATCAAAGTCCACTGGGAGCTGAGCCTAGCCCCACATGAGCCCCAGTTTTAGCCCCAGGGCAGCCCCGACCAGCAATACCTAGTATGAACTTCTAGAGTGTGGATCACCAGCAGCTGTGGTGGTTTCCAGAAATATCAACCCATAAATGCCAAAGACAAAGTAAAAGGACAGTGGAACTCTGTTGGAACTTAGGGGGACTAGAAGTGTGGTCTGGCCTCTGCTCCCAGAGCAATAAGTGGTGGAGGTGTCACGGTGAGAAGCCATGCAGCTGCCTCCATGTGACTGCTTCCAGGGTCCTGGCCTTCAGATTGTAGGGGAACCAAGCAACCATTCAGAGGCTAATAACTCTTGCTTTCACCTGCCTTTATCCTGATAGTGATCTTGAGTGGTGGTCCTGATGTGTGACCAGTGAGCCAGAGCTTGTGGAGGCAGCAAGAGGGCACTCAACTAATAGCTCTGGCAGCTGTGAAAACCCCAGCAATTTGGGACAAAGCTCTCCTCTCTGGAAGCAGAGTTCTATTGTGGCAAAGAGCTCAAAAGTCAAGCAATTCAGTGGCCACCTAAGCAAGCAAAGCAAACACAGCAATCAAATGTTAGATTCCTTTTGGGGGGACAAAAAGGATCAAAGCATGGAATGGGAGCAAAACAATAAAGTCAAAACTCCTGTACCAAAAGCTTTCAAGAAAAATATGAATTTGGTACAAGCCATGCAGGAGTTCAAGAAGGACTTTGAAAATCAAGTAAAATAAGTGGTAGAAAAATTGGGAAGAGAAATGAGAATGACACAAGAAAATCATGAAAAGAGAGTCAACAACCTGACTGAAGAAATTACACCTTAAAAAAATAGACTTCCTCAAATGGCAAAAGAGGCCCAAAAAGCCAAAGAGGAGAAGAATGCCTTAAAAAGTCGAATTTGCCAGATGGAAAAAGAATTTCAAAAGCATTATGAAGAGAATAATTCCTTCAGAATTAGAGTGGAGCAAATGGAAGCTAATGACTTTATGAGAAATCAAGATACTATTAAATAAATCCAAACAAATGAAAAAATAGAAGGCAATGTGAAATATCTCATTGGAAAGACCACTGACCTGGAAAATAGATCCAGGAGAGATATTTTAAAAATTATTGGACTACCTGCAAGCCATGATCAAAAAAAGAACCTAGAAATAATCCTTCAAGAAATTCTCCAGGAAAAATGCCCTGATATTTTAGAACCAGAGAGCAAAATAGAACTTGAAAGAATTAACCAATCACCTTTTTTTTTTGCTTTTTTGGAGGGCACTTGAGTTGCCCAAGGTCACACGGCTAGTTTTTTGTGTTAAGTGTCTGAGGCCGGATTTGAACTCAGGTACTCCTGACTCCAGGGCTGGTGCTCTATTCACTGCACCACCTAGCTGCCCCTTTTTTTTTTTTTGCTTTTTTGGAGGGCAGTTGGGGTTAAGTGACTTGCCCAAGGTCACATGGCTAGTTTTTTGCCAATCACCTCTTGAAAAAGAAACTCTTAGGAATATTATAGTCAGGTTCTGGAGTTCCCACACCAAGGAAAAATATTACAAGCAGCCAAGAAGAAACAGTTTTAATATTGTAGAAACACAATCAGGATAACACAAGACCCAACAGCTTCTACATTAAGGGATGGAAGGGCTTGGAATATGATACTCTGGAGGTCAAAGGAGCTAGGATTAAAACCAAGAATCACCCACCGAGCAAAACTAAGTCTAATGTTTCAGGGGAAAATATGGTCATTCAATAAAATAGAGGACTTTCAAGCATTCTTGATGAGAAAAAGAAGGTGTGTGGAGGAGGGCAGAGGAAAGATGAAAGACCTTTCAGGTCTGTTTGTTTTTGACAGGTTAGGAGCTAAAATTGTCCAAAGAGAAAAATATTTGTAACTTTGATTACATTATCACATGTTTTCATAGCTTATATAGATTATATTATCACTTGTTTTCAAACATTATTTAATTTAAGTCTTGCATTAAAGTTGAGGTTCATGGCTTAAGAAGGGAAAGTCAGATAGCTGGAAGAGCTCTACTCTTCCATTTAATTACAAAGAACAAGATATCTATAATTAAGATGTATCAAAACTTTAAAACTTTTCTTACTCTGTCTATAAGGCTATATTATCAGAGACCTTGTTCAGTTGATAAGTATCCAGGTGAGTAAGCCTTCACTTGAGACTTCTGATAACATATCTACCAGTATGTACAGTATGGGCATGCCCAGTGAAATCTTGCTGAGAAGATGAAAGACAAATTCTGAGCAAGTCTCAGTGACAGAAGCTACTATAAGATGGTTTGGGACCACCACTGTTCACTTGCTAGAGAATGGTTTTTAGAGACTCAGATTCCCCACAAAATGAAATGGTTGATTTGGAAGCTTAGAAAAATAGACTTCTACAGGAGGTACTACCCCCTTGAAGAGGCCTAAAACAAGTGGGATGGATAGTTGGTGCACTGAATAGTTTTGGGCCTGGAGTCAGAAAGACTCATCTGAGTTCAAATCTGGCCACAGACACTTACTAGCTCTGTGAACCTGGGCAAAGCATTTAACCTTGTTTTATTCAGTTTTTTTCATTATCTGTAAAATGAACTGGAGAAGGAAGTAGCAAACCATTCTGTATCTTGGTCATGACAACTCCTAATAGGTTCATAAAGAGTCAGACATAACTGAACAACATCAATAACAAATTATTGTATGAATTAACAACATACCTGAGTTCCTTCTTGATTTGTTCAGGATTCTGAGAGCTCAGTGTAATCATGAGATGGCCTGGGTTCTGAAGAACCTATGTATATGCATATTCTGCCCTCTTTCCCCATCCATTAACAGTTGCCTTGAGGCAGAGGCATGTGCAGATGTATGTTCCTATCATGTTGCCAGAGAGGGTTCATTCGTAGACAAAGTTTCAGAACTCTAGTCTCCTGGGGAGACTCCTGGGGAGTAGCAATAGGGAAGGGGCAGAGATTTTTAATTTCCTAAGCACTGTCAGCCAAGGACCAACTTCGGCAGCTTTGTCTTGGAGTTTCTTCAAGAGAAAAATTTTGAGATTTGGTGTTCTCAAGGAAAAAGAGTTTCTAAGCAGCCTGACTCTTGGAAAAATCAGAGAACTGCCAACTCATCCTCCCCACTCCCCCAGGTTGAAGCTGGTAAGAAACTAAAGCCACAACATGAAGGAGGAGAAGATCTAAACTGTGCTTTTCACTATTACTATAAATTATTTGGATGGCATAAATTACATTGGAAGGGAATTTTCTATCTGGCAGCACAAAATATTCAATGTGAATTTAGGAGGAACTCGATAGGACCCTCTAGGAGACTTAGGGGTTCTCTGGAATGTCAGGATATTACTGTCCTGGCAAGTCTATATTCAGTTTCCTTTCAGAGGAAACCTAAGCCAAAGGCTGGTGCTGAGTTTGAAGGACTCAAAGAACTTGGTACAAATATGGAAACCAATTATGAAGAAAGAGAATTATACTGCTTGCTATGGGCTCTGGTTTGTGTTTTCAAAATCTGTTTGGGAAGTTTCTCTGAATTTTGGGAGCCTTCTGTATTTTCTAAGGAAAGAAAAAAAGGCTGTCCTACACTCTCATATGAATGTGTTACCATCAGTGCTTGTAGGAGATGGGGAAATTGTTATCTGCATTTGTGGAAACCTAGACATGGGCTTTACACTTGCTATAGCAAAAGATTACCCAGAGTAAATTCTAGGTAAAGGAAAAATAAGTGAAAAAGAGGAAATTATAATTTAGGGATACCCCTAAAATTTGAAATGGTCCACATAAGTTCACATGTAGTGGTTGTGGGGGCTAGGTCACTGATTATAATTTTTAAAAAATCTTCTATACTTTTGAATAGGGTGCAAGGTATTCAGAGCATGGTAGAATACAGCTAGGCTGCTAGTTAGTATATTAATGTTAGAAACAAAAATTCATAATCCTGGGAGTTTCAGCCATTTTATTCTTTTTCTCTCCCTCCTTTGCTAATGTTCTATATTTCCTACACTTGAAGACACAGTGGAATCAAAAGATATTACCAGCCAACAACAGTGAAGGGATAGAAGAATCAAGGCAGTGTGTGATTAAAGATTGGGAAAGAGCCAGGACAGATGCATGGTAAAGATCGGAAATTGTTTTTTCTTTGTTCTATACTGAAGTACATAGAGTGGCTTGAAAATAGGAATGACACCTTTTAAATTTGGTTTAGAGCATATGTTAAGTTATGTTCTTTCCCCCTGAAAATGGTTCTGTTGATGCTGGTTGAGAGGAGGGGTCCTTGGCTTCTTTGATTATTGGCAATAACAGAAAAGGCTTACATTTGAAAAATGCCAGATGGCCAATTCTTATGGGTTTAAAAAAAACAGAGGGCAGGACAGAATCTCTTTGTGAATACATGATGTAGGCTACCGTATATAGCCCTTGTTAGGAATGTAAGCATCTATTCATCCGTGCAACAAGCATTTATTAAGTCCATAGTATGTGCAAGGCACCATGAGAGGTTCTGAGGATATGAGGACAGAAAGAAAAACAGATTATGATAAGACCGATTATATAGTGAAAGGTTTTTTTAAAAATTGATTAACAGACCTGAATTGTAGAAACCTATTCCCTTCACAGGGAAGAGGAATAAACCATCTCTCAGCAACCTGAACAATGGATAGAGTAAGCAGAAAGACCAAGAAAAGGTTTCCATTGTTTATTAGTTCCCATTAGTCCCATAAAATTTAAAGCTGAGAAGGTCCTTTAAGCTCATCTAGTTTAATTCACTTTACAATTAGAAAAACAAGGTCCAGAGAATTTAAGTGATTGAAGTCACATAGCTAATAAATGATGAATCTGAGATTTGAATCCAGTTCCTCCAATTTTAGATTTAGTCTTCTTTCCTGTGGTTCATCTTATCTGACATTTCCATTGAGCTAGAATTCAAGGAGTCCCTTGGATAAACTGTAATTTGGTGGGTGGTATACCACCATTATTTTGAGCAGGAAGTTAGTCAATCTGAAAAGGTCTTGAGATCAAGTAGTCGAGGAAAAAGGATTAGGGTGGCTTAGGTTGTGTGATTCCAGGCCAATATGGCTATCAAAACAGGGTATAATTGCCAGTCTAGTAAAAGAGGGTAGATAAAAGAACTTTTCCCCAAAAAGGAAAGAACCAACCATAATAACTTTTAGGGACTTTGTTCCAAGCAAATCAACAATAATAGCTTGAATACAAAAGAAAGCTGCTAAGGCTAGATCCATTTAAACCTGCAGGAAGGGATGGTGAACATTTGCCAGATGTTACTACAAGAAGGCTAAATACAAGGAGAAAATTCCTTGGAAGCCAAGTAAAGAATAGTCTTACCTTATAAAGCCAGGGAGAACAAGAATAGATTTCTCCTAAGTTCATGGCCAGAGGAGCCAAGGTGGTGGTGTAGAAGCAACAGAGTTCAGCAGCTCCCACATAGACACCTCAAATATCCATAAAATATGACTCTAAACAATTTTTACAGCTCCAAAACTCACAACAAAAAAAACACATCTCCCTCTGAAGGCAGCTCAGCAGGAAGAGCTCATTTCAGCATGCTGGGAGCCAAACCCAGCCCAGCCTGAAACCAAAGCTTGGCCCTGGGGCAGTCAGGACAAGATGCAGCTGGAGCCCTCAGGAGAGTGGAGCAGCAGCAGCTGTAGCAGCTTCCAGAATTATCAAGCAATAAGAAACAAGGACTAAGTGAAAGATCAGTGGAACTAAGCTAAATCTGGGGGAGAAATGTAGTCTGGCCAAACTGCCTCCAGGGCAAGGAAGCAGCAGAAGCAGTGGCCCTGCAGCTGCCTCCACATGGCTGCTTCAGAGCTCCCGGCCTGCACACTGCAGGAGGGCCAAGCAAACATTCAGAGGTTAAGTGCTCTTGTGTTGAGC
>CM053597.1:65305357-65317256 GCA_028646575.1 Pseudocheirus occidentalis
GAGTTTAAATGGAGACTGAAGCAACACATGCTATTGTTCTCTTCCATGTTTGGTTTTGTTTCTTTTCTTTTTTTTCTCTTTCTTTTCACATTATTCACTCTATTGGTTACAATGCTTCTATACAACAGAACTATTGTACAACGTGAAAGTGTTTGCAGATCCCATACATGATTATATGCCACCATGGGGGGAGGGGAGGGAAGAGAGGGGAGAAAATCTGAAACTCAAGTGATTCTGTAAATGAATCTTGTAAACTAAAAGTAAATCAACAAGTCAATAAACTTTAAAAAAAGAATAAGGGTTGAGGGCTATTTAAATTTTTCTTTGTTTCAGAAGTTTCCATGGACAAAGTAGTGATCACTTAACTGGTCATTTGGTGAAAAGCCTCTCTGTGCAGACCTTGTTTGTTCCTCTTTAAGGAAAAAAAACAAAAAACTTCTGCACTGCAATGAGGCATTAGAGTAGAATTTTGTGAAGGACTTTAGGTAAGTGAGCATAAATTATATAATTTAAAATATTAAGATCTAAACATAAAAAAACACGTTTTAGAGATTATCTTTTCTTGTCTAGAAGTTACATGAACTGGTTCCACCAAGGCTTCATCTCCTGCATCACGGCACAGAACCCATAGCTCAACACTTCCTTCATGAAGCCTTTCCTGATTAGCCTTCTCTGTTCAGATGGAAGGACATATTCTTCACTTTCCTTAAACTCTTGTGGCCCACCTCCCTATCTCATGGCATTTATTTCCTGCCTTGTATAGTGTTGTTTGGAGTAGTTGGGGTAGGTATGATAATGTGCTGGGATTGGAGTCAGAAAAACCTTAATTCAAATGCAGCCTCCAAGCTAACTAGCTATGTAACTCTGGGAAAGTTATTTAAGCCTTGCTTGCCTCAGTTTCCTTTTCTGTAAAATGGAGAAACAACAGCAACTGCCTTCCAGAGTTCTTGTGGAGACCAAATGAGATAATGAGTGTAAAGCAATTAGTACAGCTCCTAGTATACAGTAAGAGATAAATAAATGTTACCTGGAATTATTATTAGTTATTATTAGTTTTCTTAGCCTTTCTCGTAGATTTTAAGCTCTTGGAGTACAAGGCCATGTCACCTTTTTGTTCCTTACACCCCCTTATCAATCATTTAATGAGTGTGTATTAGATTATTACAATATTCCAAGTGCTGCAGATTTAAAAATATAAAAATAAAATAGTCCTTGCCTTTAAGCAACTTACATTATATACATACAAATATATGCATATACTCAAATATATGGATATATATTTATATAGACAAGTTATGTTGTGTCTGCTTTGTTTGTGTATATATATGCATATATATGTTGTTTATATTTATATGTGTGTGTATATAAAAGGTTTGTGTGTGTATATATCTATGTATATATACACAGATTTTAAAAAGCTATTTATTTTAATAATTTAATAAAAGGTATATATCTGTGTGTATGTGTATATATACACACAGAGCAGATATAAGGTAGTTTTGCAAATGAAGGGATGAGAAACTGGGGAAAACAGAGAAGGCTTTACATGGAAAATAGAAATTGAGCTGAGTTTTGAAGGAACCAGGGCTTCAAAGAGGCAGAGGTGAGGAGAGAGGAAATTCCAGTCAGTGCAGGGGAACAGAAATGCAAGATGGATTATCTGTCAGGTGTAAACCAAATCAGTGCCCCGCATGTAATAGATGCATAAACATTTGTTGAATGAATGAATGAGAAAGTGAATATATTTGGTCACCAAGTCCTGTCCCCCCCCTCCACTGACAGTGTCTCTTTCCCAAACTTTCTATCTCTTCCAGCTGCTACCATTGTAGTCCTGGCCTTCCCACCCTTTCCTGGATGGCTTCTGTAGCATCCTGGTTAGGATCCTTAACTTCAGTTTCTTCCCTTTCAAATCCATCCTATAAATCACTGCCAGATTAATCCAAAGATCTAAACATGCTAAACAAATTTGAAATTAGTTTCAAAAACATCAACATCAACTGATTAGAGAAACATGGGGGGAAAAAACAGCTCATATGAAAAAGACCTGAGGGTTCTCATGTACTGCAACTTCAATCTAAGTCAGCAGTGTGATCACACAGCTAAAAAAGCTAATGGGATATTGGTGTTAGGCTACATTAATAAAGGTAGAACATTCAGAATGAAAGAAGTATCAGTCCCATTGTACTCTGTTCTGTTTAGACCACACCTGAAATACAACACCATAAGCAAATGCTGACATTTACATTCCAGGAAGGATATTGACAAGTTGAAAAACACACATAGAGAGGAAACCAACCAAGATGGTTAAGGAACTGGGTGTGTTCAGCCTGATGAAAAGAACACCTAGAAAAGACATCATGGAGTCATAGGGATAGTATTTCATTATTCTTATAGTGCAACAAATGTTAGCAGCAATTATTTTCATGGTGGTCTTCCTGCTTATGCTAGTCCTTAGCTCCAGTCCCTTGACATGTTGTTACTTATTGCCTTTGGGCACACAATAAAATCAATTTCATCATTTCCTTTATTTGTTTCATTTCTTAAAAAAATCTGAACTTAAATGCTAAAAAGGAGCATTTCCATACGCACAGCAGAACACAAAAAGATTTCACATGAAAACGATGCATCTTCTTTTCATACCACATGTTTTTAAATTTTTATATAAGAAATTCCACAGGTTATTGCCAAAACTGTCCTCATCTGTTTTTCCCGATGAACCTTCCTTCTGTTCCCCTAGATGTGCTTTAAAAAATGTTACAATGGCACCTCTTCTCCTTGGCATCACTACTACTAATCTCTCTCTCCCCAGTACTAACTCTTCTTCCCTCATAATGAAAAGAAAAGAAAAGAAAAACTTGTTAACAAATAAGTCAAGCAAAATTAATCCACTTATTGGTGTCAAAAATATATGTAAAAATATATGCACCTTGAGTACATTCTCTCACTGCAAGGAGGTGGTTAATATGCAATTAAGTGGTGCACTGGAGCCAGAAATATCTCAGTTCAAATTGAGTCTCGGTCACTTGTTAAGTGCATAACCCTGGGCAAATTATTTAATTGCTGCTTGCCTCAGTTATCTCAACTGTAAAATTGGAATAATAATAACATCTCTCTGTAAGAGTGGTTATAGATCTGAGATAATATAAAGCATTTAGCACAGTATCTGACACATAGTAGACATTTAATAAATGCTCATTTTCTTCCCTCCTATATCATGCTCTAGATGTATCGTTGGCCATATCACTGACCAGAGGTAATAAGTCTTTAAAAATCTCTTTTCTTTACAAAGATGCTGTCCTAGAATAAATTGTACTGTTCATTCTGCTCACTTCATTCTGGGTCAGTTTAGTATTCCCTAAAATTGTCTCCCTTATAATTGTTTTAGTGTGCAATAATATTCCATTATACTCACAATTTGTTCAGGCATCCCTCCAGTTCTTTAAGAGGCAATTTAAAGTACTCTTTTAGGTTAATTTTTTTTCCTTTTCTCCTTTTAATTTCTTATTTCAGTATCAAGAATCTGGTTTTGCTTG
Organism: Pseudocheirus occidentalis; assembly: GCA_028646575.1. Taxonomy (NCBI): domain Eukaryota; kingdom Metazoa; phylum Chordata; class Mammalia; order Diprotodontia; family Pseudocheiridae; genus Pseudocheirus; species Pseudocheirus occidentalis. Next base: position 65,308,891 of record CM053597.1, read on the forward strand.
CAGTTATCTCCTCTCCACTATAATCATCCTTCTTAAATTTCCCTCCCAGTTGTGGTTATTGCCCTGAAGAGTTTTGTGGTTTTACACCAAACTCTTTGGGACATGGGGAGAAGACCTCTTACTCTATTTAAGATAGGGTTCATCTGATACCCACTACCCCAACAGCTTTCTCTACATTTGTATATTCCTCTTCTCACACACTCCAATTACAAGACATAAGTTCTACCCTCTTCTTTGTCCTTTCTTTCTCCTCTTTCTATGAACAGAACCTTTTCTATCCACAGGACTTGGTTTTCTCATTTACATACCTCAGTACCCTTTGAAGACATTCACACTGGGAAAGGATACTTGTTTTGGGTTCCTCTGACTATATCATCATACAGCTCCTTCCACCTGTTCAAGCAAATTTACCTCTCTAGGTTTCTCTGGACTCTTGTGTTTGTATTTCAAGATTCCTTCTCATCTCTGTTCTTTCCATCAGAAATGTTTAAAAGTCCTGTATTCACCAAAGATCCATTTCCCCCCTTTAAGATTATGCTCTTCTTTGCAATGTGAGTTATTCTTGGCTGGAAGCCTGTATCTTTCGCATTTTGGAATATTGCAATCCAAGATCTCCTCTGGTATTTAATACAAGATACCAGGGATTGTGGTCCCTTGGTACATGAACTGCTTCTTTCTGGATGCATGCAGTAATTTTTCATTGGCATGCTAGCTAGAGATTTTAGATATGATATTCCTGAGACTTTTCCTTTCAGAGTTTCTTTCAATAGGTGATGAGTAGATTCTTTCTATCTTTTTTTGCATTCTCATTCTAATAGATCTGGACATGTTTCATTTATGATTTCTGGAAAATACAACATCTAGGCTTCTTAAAAAAATATGGTTTTTCAGAGCATCTCGATTCTCACATCATCTCTTCTTCCCTTATTTTCCAGATCAGTTTTTTTATAAATTATCTAAAATGTTGTTTGATTAACAAAATGTTTTGATTTTATTCTTATATTTCTTGTTGTCTTATGGAGTCATTTGTTTCTATTTGGCTAAGTCTGAGTTTCAAGGAGCCCATTTTAGTATCACTTTTTTTAAGCTATTTATTCTCTAATTTTTTCTTCAAGAGGTTTGTTTTTTTTCTCTTGAACTTATTCTAGATATTCACATAGTCTCTGGGGAAAATCCATTTTTCCCCTTTGAGTTATTTGTATAGAATTATATCTCCTTTATCTTTAGGGGAGATCTCCAGATTTCTAACAATTTTTGAATGCTGAATAGTGTTTTCTTTCATTTTCTAATCTGCATTGATGAAGGGAGTTTCCTTATCTAGAAGTCACCTTCATTAATGAAATAGCTGGTCCAATTCCTATCTTTACATTAACATTAATATGGCTCAGTTTCCCCTCATGAGTATGAACTTCTTGGCCACTGAAATGGTATTTCAAATATTGAATATAAGTTTAGATTGACAATTAAATGAAAGATGGTCTAAAAGCAGCGCCATTTTAGCAAGCTCTTCCCTTCATGCTCCAGACTCTAACACCACCCCTGACAATGAGTAGAAGTCATTTTGTATTTTTCTTTGTTTCATGGTTTGCCGTGGTCAAAGGCTAGTGACCAGGCCACTGGGTATCAACTTTTCTGTGCTTAATCAGGTTTGTCCTCAGATGGTAGATTCAGTCTTTTGCCAGACCATACTTAACTGGTTCAGTATAGTAGAACCTACTTATCCTGGTATAACCTTTGAGAGCCCACATTTAAGTCCACACCCTTTCAAGTCTTAGAAGTACAACCATAGAAGTATATCCCTGGAACCTATGTATACTTTATTCTTATAACACTCTTTAATTCCCTAAATATGTTACATATTGCTGAAGCTAGGTGGCACATCAGATAGAGTGGTGGACCTGGAGTCAGGAAAACTTGAGTTCAAATCCAGCCTAAAACACTTAATCAGGTGGGTGACTCTAGGTAAGTCACTCAACCTCTGCCTACCTCCGTTTCCTCATCTGTAAAATGGGGATAATAATATTTAACTCTCAGGGTTATTCTAAGGATAAAATAACATTTATAAACCATTTTACAAATCTTGAAGCACTATGCAAATGTTAGTTACTTTTCTTATGACTATGTAAACTACTTTATGAATAAAAGTTTGAAATACCCACAAGTGCATAGGATTAAGAATTAGAAAGGATCTTTCAGTTCACATCAGTGAGTTTTTTTTTCTTTTTAACAAGAGAAAAAAACTGAGATACAGATGAAGGAAGCAACTTACTTGGGTTCACGTAATAATAATAAAACCTGACATTTGTATAGTTCTTTGAAGTTTTTGCAAGATGCTATCTTCCTAAGAGCCTTAGGAGGGAGCTAGCACAATTATTGCAATCTATCTATAAGGTAGGGAAACTGAGGCTCTGAGGCCTTAAATGGCTTTTCCATGGTTACACAGTGGGATTTAGACCCATGTCCTCTGACTCTAGGTCAGTGTTATTTCAATGTTCCATCCTGCTTCTCAGTCACAAAGTTTGTACAACAAATTCATTTGCACAAACCCCAAGCTACTAAAGTTATCTAGATAGTCTTGACATCTGAAAAAGCAAATAAAAGGGAAAAAGTAAAATAAATTATTAACATAATAAACTTAGATAATTCATTTGCACAAAGAGATGTTACAGGTTCAAAGTATAAAGAACTCCAGGACATATCCCTAACTTCCTGACCCTGATGTGACAAAGCAGAATTGTGTTCTCTCAAACAACATATTCTAAAGCTATGCTGAAAGGTCAAGCCATTGGCAGAGTCTTAAGGAATTCTTGATTTCAGGGCAAATTCAGTTGAGAAGGAAGGAGTGTGATACAGAGGACAATGTGCCCCCAGTGTACCTACACTTGGAAAGTCAATGAGGTTCAAGCCACAGCTGATGATTTCTGAACTCCCACCCCTAGGAGAAGGGACTGGTAGAGCAGTGGGAAAATGTGGACCCTCTCAGAAGAGTAGCATGGTAATAGACTGCTGAGTATGCATGCTTGGGACTGGGAGAAAGGAATGGGGGTGAGGAAGGACTACGAGTTACATAGAAGGAAGAATAGAGTACTGCAGAGGAAGTACACCTCCCTCTACTTCACCACTCCAGGAGCAAAACAGTGTTCATTCTGCCCTCGTTATGAACCAATATAACACTGTTTTGAACCAGTAATACCCTGAAAAAAAACCCATGATTATGCATCATTATAGGCATTCTTTCCATACTCCATGAACTTCTATGGCCAAAAATTCATCACCTTTCTACGAACCCCTCTGCAATTAATGAGGCAGCTCATCTAATGATTATTAATTACTCCTCCAACCTAAAATTGAAGTTTTCTAGCTTATTAAGACCTATGAGAGTTTGTGCTCTATGAGTATAACCCTTGAAAACCCATAGTCATCTTTTCATCATAACACAGGAACCAATCAGGACGTTAGCTGAGGGTAGAATTTCTATATTCACAAAACAGAGAGTTCAGAACTGGTGAATGTATACCTAAAAAAACTAAAAAAAAATCTCAAATCTGGGTTTCTATTTGGTATATGCTTCCCAAGCTACATGCTATTAACATATCCTAACAAGTGCTTCTGAAAGAGATTTATCTTCCATTCAGTGGCTTGGCAGAAGAAAAGAAGGTGGAGTGCAGCTATCCCAGTGATGTTGTAAAGATAAATCAGAATGGGTGTCTTTTACATCAGTAGAGTCTTAGAAAGGAAAAGCATAGGTGGTTTGGAAAACCGAAGTTAAACTGGTCCATGTCACTGAAAATCCCTACAATTAAGAAGACTACAACCCTTCATTTTATACCATGATTTTCTCAGCAAAGAGTGTTCCTGGAATCTGCCAGGAGCTGGTTTCCTTGCTTGTGTTTAGCAGAGATTCATCTGTAGTCAGTAAATCACTAACTATCTGCACACTGGGTTAGCAATGCCCTGGCATCTAAGAGATAGCCTTTTAGTCACCATGACAACCTATTTTTGATGGGAAACTTGTTCACTTAAATTAAAAATAACAGAAGCATATCACTGTGCTGTAGTGAAATGTTAGGCTTAAAGCTGCAGTTACGTTCTGGCTAACCTGTGATCCAGTCCATCTCTTGGTATCCCCAAAATGTGACACCAAAAAGAGCAGTCAGTGAAAGGTGTATATAAAGGTTAAGGACCTCTGACTTCAGGATCCCTATTTATCTCTTCTTTGGATTAAAAACATGGACATCTGACCTTGACATGTAATTGACTACAGTCATATTATACTGAACACACCGGTGTTGTCTGAGATGAAGTTGAAGTGAGAAGACACATATTGATTATGTGTGTCTGTCTCCTATCAACAACACTACTATAATATTTCATTTTAACCCAAGTTAACAGAGTAATTAGATTCCTTTTTAATATCTCAAGAGGACTAGGGAGATGGCAGCCCTTATATATTCTGCTCTTATTCAACTATGTGTGCAATATTGTGTTCAGATCTGGAAGCCACAATTTAGGAGTGACATTGCTAAAGTGAATTGTGTTCAAAGGACAGCAACCAAAGTGCTAAAGGGCCTTGCCATTGAGCCATATGGGGATTGGTCAAAGAAATGGGGGGATCAGGTAGAAGTATGACAGCTGGTTTCTAGTATTTGAAGGACTGTTGTTTGAAGGAGATAATGGATATGCTCAACATCGAAAGATTTAAGTAGGAATAATGGCTGCAAATTGCAAGGAAGTAAATTTAGGCTTGATATATGGGAAAACATCCTTACAATTACAACTATCTCAAAGTACAATGGGGATGCCTCTAAAGGCTTCCAATAGTGCAAGGTTTTAGGTAGACCGGACATCTGTTTTCTAGAGATGTTAGAGAGGAGTTTCTGATTAAGGTACAGTTTGGACTACTCATCACTTGAGATCTTCTCCATCTCCTAAGAGTGATTGATTCAATTATCTCTTTCCAACAAAGAATTCTACAAACCACAACAATTAGGAGGTGGTGATTTTTGGCTGAGAGGTGACAAGGGAACTTTTAAGGCCTACTACTATTATAAGTCATAGAATCATAGATTTAGATCTAAAAAGTACCATAGAAGCCATAAAATACAACTCCCTCACTTTATAGAACAGGAAACTGAGGACAAAGAGAGGCTAGGTGGCTTTCTCAGAGTCACACCATTATTATGTGTTTCAGGGAGGATTTGAACCTAGGTATTCATGCTTCCAAGTCTAGCATTCTTGCCACTACTCCACCAAGTTGCCTTAACAACCCTCTAGATCAGTGGTTCTCAACCTTCCTAATGCCACTACCCTTTAATACTCATATGTGGGAGGATCTGCATGTGGGCGGATCCTCCTGGAGAGGAATAGAGAAGTGGTGTCTCAGTTCCTAAGACCATTGGAAATATGTGTTTTCTGATGGTCTCAGGCAATCCCTGTGAAAGGGTTGTTCTACCTCCAAAGGGGTCGCAACCCAGAGGTTGAGAACCATTGCTCGAGATATACAGTCCCTTGCTGTCACTATTGAATGTATCTTCCCCCACTTCCAGTTGTTGTGAAGTCTTTTTCAGCCATGTCCAACTCTTTGTGACTCCTTTTGGGATTTTCTTGGCAAAGATATTGGTGTTTTCCATTCCCTTCTCCAACTCATTTTACAGATAAGGAAACTGAGGCAAACAGGGTTAAGTGACTTGCCCAGGGTGACAATGTTCTTTTTTAAAATAGTACCATCAATGGAAGTCAAGGTCATATCACCCTCAAGAATGATCCCCTAGACTTCTTAAACTGTGGGTCTTAAACCCATGTGGAGTCATGTAACTGAATGTGGAGGTTGCAAAAAATCTGGCAACAGTAAAAGGTTTCTGAATGCACAATGGCCAAAAAGTAATTTAAAATCTAGGACATAATGATTCCAAGGTGTTTCTGGCAGTACTGACCCATGTCATTACTTCACTGCTGAACACAGTATTGACAATTATAAAATCAGAGTATCAGTCGACACTGAAAAACTTTGAAGATGCTCTTCATCCTGCGGTATCAAATATTCCACTAAGATTTAATTCTTTATGTAAAAATAAACAAACACATACCATCTCATTAGTATGCAAATATGTTTTTGTCCTTAATAAATAGTAAAACTAAATGTATACCAAGGAATTGTTTTTAAAATAAGTTCCTTTATGATTTATTATCAGTAAATGTATGATTTATATACCTATATACCAAGATTGCATAAAAATTCCTGGAGTAAAAAGGGTCGCAAGTGGAAAAAGTTTAAGAAACCCTGCCCTAGACATTACCACAGTGGCTCGGTACTCTAAAGATGAGAGATAGATAGATAGATAGATAGATAGATAGATAGATAGATAGATAGATAGATAGATAGATGATAAAGAAATAGATGATAGAGGTAGAAATATATAAAGATCTATACAGATATGTCTACATACAAGGTATTACAAAAGTCTTAGTGAAATTTTAGGCTATTAAAGATTACCATTGGTTCACCATTCCCTGCTGTAGGCACTGTTCCTTTGTTTTCAAACTACTGTTCTATTGGAGGTTACAGGTTACACACAGCTAACAAGAAAGACTCTCCAGGTGGAACGTATGCAAACATGTCATTGGAATTCAGATTTTCTACCTCAGCAAGAAGTCCTGCAATCTTTATTTCTTAAAGGTCATTTTATAATTGCCTCACATGAAAGAGAAGTAGAAGAATGGAACGATGGGAAAAAACAACAAAAACCAGAATCGTTTAATGGAAAAAAATTCTGGCCTGAGAATCAAGGGGGCCTGGGACTCTAATTCCCTCTCTGTCATTGACCAGCTGTGTGACCTTCTCATCCTCACTCTCTAATTAATGAACTGGGTGATTCTCATCTCGATCTTTCTTAGCCCTACTCCTCCACATCCTATATCATCTTCTGTTCTCAGAGTCCATTGCATGCTCTGGTGTCCTTACTCTTTTGTTAACATCTTCCCCTTTATATACTCACCATTTTCATGGGATAACAGAAATCTGACTTTCCCTAGAAGACATAACACCCCAAGCAAAGCAGCAGAAGGAGCATTTGTCAGATGGGTCAAACCTCCATCACCATTAACCCCCAGATACTGGTAAAGAGAAATCAAGACCCTGAACGTAAAAGCCCCAGGAAGAGCAATGTCCCCTAGATAATTGACTTTGCTTCTAGTCTAGCCCTAAAGACATTTTTAAGGGGAAAACCACTGTGTTGTTCCACATAAAATAAAGTAATACACAACACAAGCTATTTAGGAAACCTATGATACCATTAAAAGTCTAAATAGCCTCAGCATACTTCCCTAACCTCTTGAGTCTGGTACAAAGAAGAGAACCACCATCCTTACCTTCATTCATGCCAACAACTAATTGTCACTAACATTTATCAAACCATATATACCCCCTTCAAATTTACTGGCCTCTTAAAATCCCAGAAAATTTATTCTTAGATTAAAATTAGAAACTAGTTGAACCTATTCACTTTGGTTTCTGGATATACCAGATGCCATCAGTTGGCATGACCTATGATGCCACTCCACTTCACCCTGCAAAAAAAATGGCCTTGTTTTCATGGTGGTGTCTTATTCAGTGGAAAAGTAAAGAAAAAACTACAAAGAAATATTTTTTCCTCTAAGAGGTTTTCTTAAGAAAAAATTATATATCCTGTATTGTAAAGGTTACCTTGAAGAAAACTATAGGACTTTAAGGTGTGAGGAAAAAACAAACAAACAAGCAATTTGGGAAAATAGCTTGAAATAGATTAACCTGTAGTTGTTTTGGTTTTTTTTTTTTACTTTAAATGTGTAAACCATACTAGGAATAAAATAGCGTATATTATAACTTGTGAAACTTGAAAGTAATGGGAATGAAAGTGTCAAAGGCAAGTATTAAAATAGATAGTTGAGTAAGTCAGTAATGAAGTCTGCCAAGGAGAGAACAGAGACTGACTGAGATATAAAGATCGAAAAAGATGAAATACTAAGCACCATAAGTAAGCCCTGAAGACAGATTTCTCTGAAATACAATGACAGGGAATATGAAGATAGCTACATGGAATATTGTCAATGAGTTCTTGGGCACAACCCTAAACAAACAAACAAATAAATGAATAAATAAATAAATGAACAAACAAATGAATGAATAAATAAATGAATGAACGAATGAACAAATGAATAAATGATGAATGAATGAATGAATAAATAAAAATTTAAAAGCCTCTGTCTCTTTTCTCTCTTTTTCTGTTCCAATCTCCTTTTATTTCTCTCCCTTTCTCTCTTCTTTTTCTCTGTTTTTCTCCCTCTCTTTCTCCTTAATTTCTGTTTCTGTCTCTTGGTTTTTCTTTCTC
>CM053597.1:65317356-65346613 GCA_028646575.1 Pseudocheirus occidentalis
GGCTAGGTGGCACAGTGAATAGAGTGCTGGCCCTGGAGTCAGGAAGACCTGAGTTCAAATTTGGCCTCAGTCACTTGACACAAAAACTAGCCATGTGACCTTGGGCAAGTCACGAAACCCCAATTGCCCTCTAAAAAGAAAAAAAAAGGAATAAATGAACTTTCGACCAAGGCAGATCAATATCCTCTGTGATTTATAGTCTTGTGGTCACTAAGAAGTTAAGTGATTTACCTAGGGACACACAATATATGAAAGGGATTTGAACCTAGTCCTGACTCTAAGACCAGTTCTCCATCCATTCATCATGCTGTTTCTCTCTTTCTATATAAATTTTATTTTTATCATTCTCACAATTAAATAAAAGTTCAAACACAAATATTTTGCCTGGTATGAGTAAAATTATGTCACAAACACATTATGAATATATTAGTTTGGGTTAGTTTATCCAAGCCTTGAGAATAGGGTTGCAAAGTTGGCTGCTAATAGAATTTTGTCAAAAGACTGTCACAATTCATAGGACTTATGGCATACTTTGAATCCAACTCAACAAATATTTATTAAGTGCTAGCCATGTGTCAGACGCTGCACCCAACTGGGGGAATACAAATTGGAAAAGGAGACAGTCCTTGACCTCAAGAAGCTGACAATCTAACGGGGAAAGACAATACACAAAAGGAAGCTGAAAGGGGGAGAAGCAACTGCCAGGAGGTACTAGGCACAAGGACAGTTAAAGCCAAACAGAGCTCTTGGTGGAATATGAAGCTAGTGTTTCTATTTTCTTACTTATAACAGTCTATGTGCTTTGGTGATTCTGTCACTGGAAATGTTTCTGTCAGTCAAACATTTGTTAAGCACTTACTTTGTGTCAGAAACTCTTCTAAACCCTAGATATATAAAAAATATGCAATCTCTGCCCTCGAGGAGCTCACAATCTAATTGGAGAAAAACATATAAGTGACTTTGTACATTCAAGTTAAACTCAGAGTAAATGAGAGGTAATCTCAAAGGGAAGGCATAAGCAGTTAGGGTTATGGGGGACAACTTGCAATGACTTCTTGCAGAAAAAAGGACTGAAGCTAAATGCTGAAGGAAAATAGAGAAGCTAGGAGGCAGAGGTGAAGAGAGAAGGCATTTCACAAATGGTGATAACTAGGGAAAAGGGATAAGGCTGGGAGTTGGACCTTGTTTATGAGGAATAACAAGGCCAATGCTTCTGGTCTGTAGAGTATGGGAAGCATAGTAAAGCGTATGGAATACCAGAAACAAGAATAGGTTGTGAAGCTGCCTTAAATGGCCCACAAAGAATTTTATATTTGATGCTACAGGTACTAGTGAACCGTTGTAAAGTATTGAATAACTTGTGGCGGTGGCACTTTAAGATCTCTTAAGCAGGTGAGTGGATGATGAATTGGAAAGGTGGGAGAGATTTAAGATAGGTAGACCACCTGAAAGGTTATTATACCAGTCCAGGTATGACATTATGAGGACTTGGAGCAAGGTGGTAGTTCTGTGAGTAGAGAGAAGGGTTAGGATGAGGAGAGATGTTATGATGGTTGAGATAACAAAACATGGCGACAGGGTGGACACGTGGAATGAGTGTGAGTGAAATTCTGAGGCTAATATCAAGGTTTTGAGCCTGAAAGGGAAGATGGCAATGCTCTTAGTGGCAATGGGGGAATTGGGTCCTTGAACTCTTGTGTTCCCTCTTAAATGCTAACTAGATAGTACAAATTTTCCTTCTGCCATAGGCTAAGCCAGAGGTGAAGAACCTGTGATCTTGAGGCCACATGCGACCATCTAGGTCCTCGGTACAATCTTTTGACTGAATTCAAGTTTTACAGAACAAATCCTTTTATTAAGGGATTTTGTTCTATGAAGTTTGGATTTAATAAAAGGGCCACACTTGAGGACCTCAAGGCCACAGATTCCTCACCCCTGAGCTAAAAGTCTTTATGCTTATGAATGATTGGTAAGCATGTAGTACTTAATCCCCATGCTTTTAACTAATTAGGATTTTTGGTATTTTTGCTGACTCATGCCACTTGAAACTTTATAAAAAGCCTATATTTCCCTAGCCGCCCCCACTAACAGGGTGGTTAGTCCCCTAATTTTGCTTAGCAATCTCTCGACTGTTAACTTCTCTAATGATGTGTTTGCTTCATGCACCCCAAAGTTCAGCAATCCTGCTACCCAGAGCCAGCTCTGTGACAGATGGTACATATGTTCCTGCCTTATTCTATTTGGTTTAACCTATTAGTGGTAAAGAATTTTACTTTGCTTGACTTTGAGCCCTTCCTTATTGGTAAAATGAAGGGACTAGAAGAAATTAACATTGAGCTCCGGAACACGCTCAGAATCTTTATACTGTAGCAAAGGTGACCTGATGATTTCCAGAAGGAAGTGATCTATTTATATTCTCAGTCATTTCCATGGGCATGTGCTGGAAAATGATTAAGATATGGACCTATTGTTTTAAAACTTGGGCATAAGTCTTGAAAAAGCCTCCTAAGTTAGATCAGGACTGCTAAGTTCCCTCTCCAGGATGCTGGCAGAAGGATTTTGTTTTAAAGAATAATTTGTACTGTAGAAAAAAACAGTTTGTGAGAGTCAAAAATAGTCGTTCTCCTTCTATGACCCCGGCATTATCATCAAATGTAGATGCCCTATTACTTTCTGTAAGGATTATCTGGAAGAGATCAAATCAATAGTGAATAGAGTGAGTTGACACTCCCAGGCTGCCCACAACTTAATTGGTATACAAGTGTCGCCAGGGAAGGGACTGAGGGTCAGAGTATGTGATCACTTAATTTCAAAACTAAAAAGGACCAATAGGTTGAAGAGGGACACTTTAGGTTCGAGGCTTGTCCCTAGGTTATACCAACCATTCAAGTTGTTTGAATATCCATGTTGTACTTTGTTTTGGCCCTTCAGATTCTGCTTTTTGAGGGAGGAGGGTAATGTTGGGGAAGGAGACCAAGGAGGGACTAGCTTCTCATTCTCTTCCAATCATTCCCAGACCAACCTCTCACATCAGGGATTTCCTGGTTCCAAAGTTTCCAAAGTTCCAAAGGTCCAGGCCCTCTGTGCCAAAGCCTAATTAATTAGTCTCTTTGGGAATTCTAACTACGTAAAGAGTGTATTTTCATCAGGGTCCTTAGTAATGGCCAATCTAGTATAAATACATGTGTAGAAGGATTTGCGCATGCTGCCAAAATAAGAATGAGAGGATTTCACTTTCCCACAGGGTTCTAGCAAAACTTAAGGCAAATGAACCAGACCAGGCAGAAATGGAAGACAAAGGAAAAGGCAGGTTTCTTCTCCACCAAACACATTTATGGAGTGTAAACCCTGAAGATTATCGATTTAGAGCTGGGTGGGACCTCAGGCCTGAGTTACTATAACTATCTCATTTTACAGATGAGGAAACAGGCCCAAAGAGATTGATTTGCCCAAGGTCCCATGGCAAATGACAGGGCTTCAATGAAAACTCATGTTCTCTGACTCCAAATCTGAATCCAAATTCAACTACATGACTCTCTATTCCTGTATATCATGCGGATCTTGCCTTCAAGGGGTTTATGATCTATTTATTGTGACAGGGTGTGAAAAGAGACAAAAGCCAATGTAAAATAACATGTTTTGTGCTCAAAGAGTGATACAGAAAGAGAGTATTATAGGAGTTCAGCATATGAAGAGATCATTGAGGAATGGGGCCTTCAGAACTGAAGTATGACACCTACACTTGAAGAAAGGGGTAGATTCAAGTATTTGGAGGGGAGGAGAAAGACATTCCAGTCAAGGTAGAACAGTAGATAGAATGCTGAAATTGGAGTCAGGAAATTTGAATTAATATCCTGCCTTAGATATTAGTCAAATGGACCTCAGAAAATAATAGGAGTTTCCTCATGCCTCAGTTTCCTCATATGTAAAATGGGAATTAAAATAACACCGACTTTATGGAGTTATGAGGATTAAGTGAGCTTACACAGTGGTTTACAAACCTTAAAACATTATATAAATTCAGCTGTTATTATATGATTGCCCCAAAAGTCTTAGTAAAGTTTTGAGCTGTTATAGATTTAATCACTAAGGGCTCAAAATGGCACTAAACCTTTTGGGATGTCCTACATACTGACTATTACTATGTATTTACTTATCATTTGTGTGCATGTGCTACTGTACCAATAGTTAAGTACATTGTAAAATTTACTAAGTTTAATTTTTTAATGATGAGATACAGATGAAATACTATTTGATCCAAGGGTGAATAGGTTGCCAGTAGATTTTAGTGAGCAGAGGAGTATTCTGACTAAATTTGTGCATTAGGAAAATTCCATGGGTTGTGAGGCAAAGCATAAATGGGAGAAAGGAGAGTCTTGAGAGAGGGAAATCAATCAGGAGGCTAGTGTAAGCCAGAGCGGGTGAGTGTCAGAGCTAAAGTGGGGGTGGTGGGAAAACAGTGAAGGGGACAAAGACTGAGAAATGTAGAGGTCGATTCACCAAGGTCTAGCAACTGATTGGATATTAGTGAGAATGAGGAGAAGATAAAGAGGCATGATTATGAATTAAAACAATTGGTTTTAATTTATGGTTCAATACCAATGAGGCAGAAGTCTCTAGAGGAGTATCCCAGGAATGTATGCTGTAGCCAACAATTTTACCAGTGCCTTGAATAAAGCCATAGATAGTATGCTCATGAAATTTACAAATGATGCAAAGCTAGGAAAGACAACTTGGATAACAGAGTATGGATCCAAAATGATCTTGAGGGGTTTGAGCCTTAGGCTGAATCTAATAAAATGAAGGTCAGTACAAATAAATGTAAAGTCTTGCCCTTGGGTATAAAAAATCAGCTTCACAAATGTAAGGTGAGAAAAATATGTATGGACAGAATTTGCTCCGAAAAAGACTTGAGAGTTTTTGTTGACTAAAGGTTCAAACTGAATAGTAGCTAAATGACAGTGGCAGCTAAGAAAAGGTAATATGAGTAATCTTACTAGGAGGGGATTAACCTTCAAGAATAGACAGGTGATTAACCCATTGTACTCTGCCCTTGATACTCATCTGCAGTATCATTCTCAGTACTAGGCACCACAGTATAAGAAGGATATTAAAAAAGTGGAGAATGTTCATAGCACAACAACCAAAATGGTGAAGGGTCTTGAGTCTACGTGGTATGAGAATCAGTGGAAGGACTTATACACATAAGAGAAGAGAAGACTTGGGAGAGACATGATAGGTGTCTTCAGGTGTTGGAAGGACTTTCATTTGGAGAAGGGATTAGATATTCTCTTTTACTCTAGAGGACAGAACTTGTAGCAAAGAGTAAGATGATACAAAGAAGCAAAGTGAGGCTTGTTGTGAGGATAAATTTCCTACCACTTCAAGCTCTCCAAAAGTGGAATTGGTTACCTGACAAATGAGGTGTCCAGTCTCTTCTAGTGGAGGTTGGATTACTATCTGTAGTACGTAATATTGTAAGGACGCCATTTCACATGAGAGTTCAACTAGACTAGATGGCATAGAGGTCCCTTCCAGCTCTCAAACTCTGTGATTCAGTGATTTTTTGGTTGAAGATTAGCATCCAGTTTGTGAACCTGAGTGACTGAACTGATGGTTGGGCCCTTAACCAGAAGAAAAGTTCAAAAGATGAGTAAGTTTTGGAGGAAAGATAATACAATTGGGTCTGACCACTATGTCTACTCATCCTGTGAAACTCACACTATCCCATCAAAACAATATGGGCAAGAGTGAAGGTATGATTTCCCCAGTGACCCCTAAGTCATGTGTGGATAACTATTGGATATTCCTGCAACATTGAAGAGCCTGCATTATGTTTTAGGAGGTGAGGAATTTTAACTTCCATTCCCCCATACCATCCTTAAAAATTCCTCCACTGTCCAGCAACATAAAAAAAAGAGTTCTAGGGTGACCAATGCCATCCTAAGCACCCCTCAAAAGTATCTGGAAAAGTTCAGAATGTTTTTAAGCTTTCAGATGTAAAGTTTCGACTAGCCTGTTAGGCTCCTTGGATTGCTTTGACTTTCCAAATGCCAACCATGCTTGCTTGCAGAACTATAACTAAGTTGGACATCGACTGCTAGTTTTTAAGTTAAGTTCTTCCTTCTTGGTTTTCTTTCTTTAGTAATTGAAAAACATAAATATTAGCATTTCTCTAATTTATAGAGAAAAAAATAAGGTCATCATTACACATGATAGTTGATGACTGTTTTTAAAATAAGTTTTATTGATAACTAGTTTTTATGGTACAGTCATTTCTGAAATCTAGTCCTCACCCTCCACCCACAACACCCATAAAGAATTGAACCTTTCCCTATGACAGAGAAAAACAGTTAAGCAAAAAGAACCAATATAATGCCTACATGTGAAAGTGTATGTGAGTTTTTATTCCTGCTCTCCCCACCCTTTCTGCCAACTGGAGGAAGGTATGCTTCATTACCTCATATCTGGGACCAAGTAATCTAGGATCTTCTCAAGAAACCTTCCCATTAGAAATTCTCCCCTTTTTCTTTTTCTTTTTCTTTTTAATTGAATTCATGTTTAATAATTACAGGCACCATGCCGCCCCTTTCCCCTGCCTAGGCAGCAGCAGAGAAAATGTGGGGAGAGGGGGGCAGATCACTTCCAACAGCAAGGATGGGCCATCCCCAAAGTGATTTTCTTAAAATAACAAAAAAGGACCAATTGATTCTCCCCTTTTTCAAAGAAACTGGAAACTCACGTTATTTACGGGATTTATTCAAGCAAAAAGACTAAAGGTATCCTTAGACTTTATAAACTGAAAGGATAGCCATCATCTTGACTCATGAAATGCTTAAATTCTAAAGGATAGACCCATCAGTATAGCTATAAAGTCAATGAGCATTTATTAAGCAACTACTACGTGTCAGATGCTATATTAAACTCTGGAATGGCAACCAAAGAAACCTGTTTATCCTACTAGTATGGTGAGTGTATTTGGGAGTGAGGGAGTAGGTTTTCTCTGAGCTGGTTTTTTTTTGAGGGGAGCTGTGAGGCCTAGGTCTATGATTTTGTAGTGTAGAGACCTTGTGTGAAAATATTCTCACCTGACATAGTTCATCAATTCACATGTAATTTATAGTTTCATATTTTAGGTTAAGTCATATCCAATTAAATATTTTAAAAATCAAGAAAATATTTCTGTACATAACACAGTGCTAGGCACCTAGATGGTACAAATAAGATGTCACGGGTGCCCTCATAGCATCTTATAATTTAGTAGGGGTGATACACAGATAAATAACCTCATAGACCCTAACCCCTAATCCTGGACCCTTAGTTCTAAGTAGCAAACCAAATTTCCAGTCATATTTCTAACAGTGAACCAAGCTAGAGGGCCAAGAGCCTGGAGCTAGTAGGCAGCATCAAGCGGGACCTGATGACATCCTTGAAGGGTGTGTTTGGCTACAACCAGCACCCAGGACTTCTTGAGGCAAAAAGCCCCTGACATAAATTTCCTTAATAACTTTGTTTATCTCAGATGTTGTCTTCCTTTACAGCTGCTTAGCTACATGTTTATTTACAAAATAAAGTGTTAGTTTCAGAAAATAAGAAAGCTAAACATAGTGGATGGACGAGACACAAAGGGAGCTATCAGCAGAATCTTTTTTTTTTAACCTGGGGGAATTTCAGATGCATCCAAAGAGCACAAGAATTGTACCTTGCCCAGTCTGCAAGGAATTTTCCCCTCTCCCCCAGATTCTACAAGAATCATTGCTGTTTTGTGTTCTCTCTTGCCCTCCAACCCACCAGGAGTGAATTTCAGAAATATTCTGCATTAGGACTAAAGGAGACACACATCTGCACTGTAATTTAAGCACAAAACCTAATTTAGTGGCATACAAAGCATCAATGAAATGGGATCCTGCCTAAACACATGCAATCTCTCTTTTATTAGAAAGTCATCTCAGAACATGGGCAGTGACTGATATCCAAAATTCCGTTTTATCCCTGTTTCTAGAGAAAGAGATAGAGCAGATAGGCAAGCTGTCTGCTGTAACAAATTAGGGGGTTTTACATGCAAAAAGAAAACTGTCAATTTGGTTAGTGGGTGGCAGAAAGGGGGAGTAGGGAGGATTGAAATGACAGAGTATGAAATTTCTCCAGTTGCCAAGATCACTTCTCACCTTCGGTATTTAAGACAACATTGGGAGAAAATAACTCATTACTATCTTTCCCCCCCCCCCCAAACCCACAAGAACTATTTCTCTTCTCTGGGTCTGAATTGAGACTGAGGGCTTACTAAGCCTATCTCACTCTGTCTCCCCTAGTCCCCCACTGGGAACTGTGCTGGTCTTGTATCCACAAGGCTTGGGGTCAAGTCCTAGTTTCTGGATTTATTAACTCTATCACAGTGGCTAAGCAAATCACATAACTTTTCTGAGTATGATTCCTTATCTGTAACATGGGAACAGCAATACTCCTGCTCCCCATCTCCTGGAATTCAGGTCAGGAAGGTACTTTGTAATTTTTAGAAGTGCCTGAAGAAGAAAGCTATAAAGTTTCCATTGAGCTCACAGTTGTTTTTTATTTCGTATATCCTTTCCAATTTCCCAGTGGCCAGAATATGTCAGTTGAGGACACACCCTGAAGCAGACCTGCCTTTTGGTCACAGAGAGTGCTTAGTGATCAGAAAGAACCCCAGCTACCTGCCAAACAATTTACAGCTTCCCTAATGGTTGACTGCTTAGTGTGGGAATCAAATAGACCAATCCAAATAACTTAAGAAATAAGATGAATGTTGTAGATTTTCTAAAGTTTAATATTATTGCACTGGCTACCACTATCTTGGGGAGGGGAAATATATATATATATATATGTAACAGGACAGGTATGTCAGTGTGTAAGTAACTTTGAATTTTCTCAACAACAGTGGAACTTCTAATTATGTGGGAACCAGATCAACCACAAACTGGCTGGACCACCCTGGCTGCTACTTATTAGCTCATCAACAGCTGCTTTAGCAACTGGCTGAAAATAGTACTGCTGTAGTCACTCAAGAATTGTGTAGCAGGTGTTTCTACAGTACCTTTTCATCACTCTGAGGAACTGAGAGTTCCAAGAAGTTCACAGAAGGAGACAGGTGAAACAATTTATAGGACACTACCAGAAGTGGGAACCCCCTCAGTCTTTCCAAAGAAGGACAGGAGAAGGAATGATTGAATAAATGGGCAATGCCCCACTTTGAGCTTATCTGTCAACTTTCACTCACAAGTTAGGTTTTGAGAAGGGTGACTGATACCTAGAGTGCAAGAGTATACCTTATGGAAACACTTTTCTGAAACTAGACCTCACAAGCCCCCACCAATGTGCTTTCCACGAACAGTCAATAAACCCAATTAGTTCTCACCAAATACATTTGCTAAGATGGAAAACATTTGCCCTCTAAACCTGAAGTGTGCTTTCCCACAACTACACACGACCTCCATAGAAAAAGTGGGATTAAACTTAGAGTCCAATGATAGTTAAACCCATTAATACCCATATAGGATATTGATATGACAAAGGCAACTCATGTCTCCTCCTGCTATTGACCTCTATACGTCTTCTCTCTTCCTGTAGAGTTCTTCAACTGGGTTTCCAGTGCCTGCTTCTCTTCTTAGCTGACTGTTCCCTGTTGCCCAGGGTCTTATTCTTTAAAGTTATTTCTTTTCTTAAGTGACTTTCTCTATTTTTGTGTGTCTAGAATGTGACTCTGCTCCCTCAATCCTACCGCTAATTTCATATTAAGCTGCTAAATTCTCAAATGATAATTTCCTACTCCACTAGTAGGGAGGATAAAAATCCCCTTTCCCCCCCTTGCAAGGCTCTCTTGCACAAAGTACTTCTGGTCTATAATCTCCCTCACTCTCAACCTATGGCTAGCTATCAGAGGTGTGACTAAGATGTTTGCTCCGTGCTCCTGTTGTTCCTTTCTTGAGTCATTTGAAGAGGTGTTCATACCACCTAACTGGTTTAAATATGTTCAGTTAGTTAATTCTTCACTAACATCTTGCAATTGTGTAAAGGTCCTCTGGTTCGGTCTCATTTTCTATAAAAAGAAACCGAGACTCAAAATGGCGAAACAGTTTACTCAAAGTCACACAGAGAGAAGTTAGTAGGACTGGGACGCAAATCAAGGCTCTCCTGCTCCTGATCCAACACTCTGTTCTTTGCGGTATTGTTCTGGTCTCCTACTTGAACTTTGCAACTCTGAAAAATACATTCTAGATGTACTACTTTCTCAGTCTGAACTCCAGTTCTTCACTTTTACAACTACTTAGGAAAGGGGAAATAACCAGCCACCTTTCTGATACTTCAAAGAAACGTCCCTTTACTTGTCTGATGACATCTCTGGGAATCAGGCTTTCCTGAGGCAAATTGAAGGCTTTTCAGGAGAATCTAAGCAGGCATCCTCTTTCTAAGAGGCTATCCTAATCTAATCTCCTACTCTAAGAAGACACCCCAGAGGAAGTCAGTAAGTAATATGCAGCTCTTTCAGATATCTTTCCAAACAGGATTTCAAAGTAAATGTAACTATAACAACAAGGTCCTGGACTGGCAAAGGGCCATTAACTCTGCAGAGAATCATCTTGTGAATCTGACAAAAGGAAGTGTTAATGCCTTTAATTATAAATGATTGGACTCAGCTTAGTTCAAATCAGAGCTACTGGAAGTAAATTGAGGTAAGTACGGGAGGCGGAGGCGAACTCAGTTGAACCATCTTTACACTTGGTTTCTCTCACCTGAGGTGTTTAGAGGGTCAGGGAAAAAAAGAGAGAGAAGTCTCTAGGCAGTATTATCTTTGAATACAAAGGCAATTTTTACATAAAGTCAAGTTTAGGGGACAGATTACGTAACACTGAAACTCGGAAACTAGAATATACACACCAACAGATATCTACACAAAGGAAAAGAAATCTCTCTCTCTCTAAGACAGCTGTTCTCAACCTGTGGGTCGCCACCCCTTTGGGGGTCAAACGACCCTTTCACAGGGGTCACCTAAGACCATCGGAAAACACATGTTTCCAATGGTCTTAGGAACTGAGACACCGCTCCCCTATCTGTCTCCAGGCGGGTCTGCCCACATGCAGATACTCCCACATACAAGTATTAAAGGGTCTCAGCACTAGGAAGGTTGAGAACCATTGCTCTAAGACATCTTCTACACTCCTTCAAAACTGGTATATCTAAAGCATAGATAGGTCCATCAATGTCATTCCTCTCCTCTTGAAGCTCTTGCCTCAAGGCCCTCAAAGCTGATTACACATTAAGCTCCTTCCTACACTCATTGGCTGCTTGCTATTCCCCATTCATTTTATTCCACCTCCCATCTCTATGCCTTTAAAGAAGCTGCCTACCTTTCCTGGAATGTATTCACTCCTCAATTCCACATATTAGATCCACTGATTCAATAGATGCTTTCAAAGCTCAGTTTAAGAGCCACCAAGGTCTTTCCTGATCTGCTTAGATGCTGGTACACCACCTCAAAATGATTTTGTATTAACACAAAGATACACACATATATGTGTTGGTGTATGGCTCAAAGGGAGGCAGACTAGATATCCCTACCCTCTTCCTTCCCTTCTCCAAGGGAAATTTTAATTCTTACCAGGAAGGAAAATAGGAGGTAGAGAGCAGAAGCTAACTATTCTTTTCTCAACCTCCCTAAACTAGAATTATATCTATCTGTTCCCTTATATATCATTAGTCTAGGAGACTATTTTGCCATTGTGATACCCACAGCAACAGCTATGAATATGCAGGTATATTCCCAGGTTTGAATCACAAGATATAACAGACTCTCTTCCTTGAAGATGAAACCAAGATATTTATTCAAACACCAGTAAGCCAAATTCATTATAGTAACAAGAAGTCTATACACATTGCCAATGCAGGGAGCACCAACAACAGAGTGTTCTTTTTAAGACAAAATCCACACATATCACCAGCACAAACATCCACGAGTCTTCCCTCCGTAAGGCCCCCCCACAAAACAAGTTCCCCCAGACAAAAATCCTCCCTCTCACTCACACTAACTGCTCTGCTCTGCCTGCCTACTCCCCCTCTCTCCCAGCTCTCACTCCGCCTCTTCCTGCTCCACCCATTTGGCAAATTCCTCCTGCTATGGGCTCCATGTGATCACATAGGCCTATTAAGGGGGAGGGACAATCTCCAAATTCCAATTACAATTACAGAAACATAACCTTCAGTTTCAAGCTAATCTTTTGATCACTGTTCATTGATGGTAAAAGGAAGACCCAAGATTTGTATCCAAGCATTGACTCCTTTCCCATTAAATACTAGTCTATAATGAATAGAAAGTAACTAAGAGACCCATTTATCCAAGATGATAGCAAAACAGAGATCAGATAAACTAAAATAGGAGAATATATATTGGACTATACAGATTGAAGAGGCTCTCAATGTGAAGTAGTAACTCATTAGTAGCGAAGTAACTCATCTCAACCAAGAGAGACAGAATCTGAGATAATTGAAAAAGGGAAATGTTCCAAAGTCTCTAGTGTAGCAAGATGGAAATGGGGATATGATTTCTGTTCTATATGTTGTCTTCTTCCCATCTTTTCTTCCTTCAGCAAGGGTTTGTATTTTGACTATCTTCACTCTGGAATCTGGAAGTTAGAAGTATGCAAAGTGACTACAGAGCCTGAAGAGATTGAAGAAACCCCAAAGAAAGTCAAGAGACTGAACTTCTCTTTTCCATTCTCATCAACTCCATCCCACCCATCATACACCTGTGGAACAAGGCTCTCCACCACTGAGGAAAGAGTCCCATACTAGTTAGCTTTGAGACTCAGATTACATTCACACACACACACACACACACACACACACACACACACACACAGTCAATCTTCAATATTTGGGCATTTAACTTTCTCAACTTCAAGAATTTGAGTCATTTTAGTAATCTTCACTTTCTCATTGGCAACCAGACATATTCCCAGCTATATGTAGTAGGAGAAAAAAAGTAGAAGGCACGATGGGTGAAAATTTGTGGAGTAGCTGGTATCCTACTAGGCTGTTGACCAGTTGGATTGCATCCTCAAGGTTAAGCATCAGTTCACCTCTAATATGCTCCTAGTCTCTGATATGATCAAGGATCTCAAATGGTACAAGAAACAGATGTCAAATGGCACACAAAGCAGATATTGCTGATGGATTATTTCAAGTTGGTGCATCCTTCATGATCTCCAATGCCATCTGCCAGCTGTGAAGGACAGAGAGTTGGAGGTGATATTGCCAGTCTCAGTGTTTTCTGAAAGCAGTAGCTAAAGTTCCAATAATATCTCCCTCAGTTTCTAGATGGTGGCCATGGTAGAGAGGTTTTCAACAGTATACAGTACAAAACCTTCACACTGTCATCTGACTGTGTCATCTGACACAAGAGAAGGTAAGATTCAGGCTAGAAATGTTTATAACTTTAAGAATCTTATTTGTTGTATAGTATTTATGGTACTGTAGATGTCATGTTATGAAAAGAATATTGTCTGCAATCTTTTGAATTGAGATATTAGCACAAAAGGTCACAGAATTCTAGGAAACCACTAGCAAGAAAAATGTTTTGCATGTTACCAATTTTATTTTATGTACTCATTTGATGAGTTATTTCATGACTACTGTGTTAGTAAAAGTACATATTATCAGAATTAATGTTTTATTATAAAGAATTGCATGTAGAAACATGTATTTTTGGCAATCTTTACTGAAAGATTATGATTTTAATTTGGTTATAGGAATCTAACCCCCTATTTCCCATAGGTTCAATGTATCAACATTCATGTTTTTACTTTGATGTCATTTTACATATATATATACACACACACACAATGTGTGTATGTATGTATGTATATACATATACAAACATATATGCTCATAAAATACACATACATATACATTTTATGTATTTATACACACACACACATTTCTGTGTGTATAGTTCCTCCAATAGAATATAAACTCCATGAGATCAGATTTGAACTCAGAAAGATGAGTCTTCCTAACTCCAGACCTGGCCCTCTATTCACTGTGTCACCTAACTGCCCCCAGACTAAGATTTATAAAACCATAAGGCAATATGGCAATATGAGTAGTTATTATTATCAGAGAGAGACTGAGTCAGTACAGACTTCTGTGATCACTGCAGAAAACTGCTTATTGGTCATAGTAGAATGCAGGCTGAAATATAAGCACTCTTGAATGCATAAATAGGAGTGAAACATGATGGGATTTTGAAGCATGAAGGAACTCTCTCACTGTTCAGCAATGATTTATCAGCCCCTTTTGAGGGTACCATAATGTACTAAGCTTTTCTCTGATTTGGTAACTGAAACATTATCAGGAGAATTTGGAAGATGTCCAGAGGACAGTAACAAAAGGAAAAGGAGATCATGCCATGTAAGTTAAAGAAGAAAAAGTCAAAAAGGTACCCAAGAGTACTCAGATACCTGATGGAATATGATATGAGTAGTGAATAGATCTTGTCTACATTAAAGGAAGGATTATTGTAACAAGGCATATCAGGGTTAGAAAATAGGCGGGGGGTAGAATTTCAATGGTTCTGAAGCACATTAAGATACATTATTAAAGAAGACTTTGGAGTTTTCTTCTCTGGTGGGTTTTTTTTAAAGGACAGTTCTTTTCTGGGATGCTTTTCTTAATAGCTCTAGAAGCAACAAGATGAACAAAATGACCTAATGAGGTCCCTCCTAGCTCCTGATTCTTTGTTCAATCTGTTGTATATCTGATGTTAATCCTAACCAGTTATACTTTGCAAAAGCCAAATTGATGTGATTTTTCTCCTGGGACTGGGAAGTGGCAATATGTCAAATATCCCAGTGATAGCCATCCCATTTTTCTGGTTTAATTTCTACATTCAAAGTATGCATGTGCTTTTATATGAGATAGACAGACAGACAGACAGACAGATAGATAGATAGATAGATAGATAGATAGATAGATAGATAGATAGATAGATAGTGTGTATATGTAAGAATGTTATCATTTGGCTTCTCCTTAGGATTATGCACAATCTTGATGACCTAAAGCATCCTTTTTTATACTATTGTGGTTTATTACTGTTGAGTGTTTTCTTAAAATTCTTGTTTATATATTTAGTTATTTCAGTGATGGGTAGATTTTAGTAAATCTAAAAAAATAAGCAAACTAGCCTGGAAAGGTTTATTCTTAGTTAATCCAAAGTCACTGGGTTCCCATGATAGCACTCACTTCTCATGGAACAGGGTTTCCTTTTCCCCTATTCTCTATTTTTCCCTAGTTTTTCTAAATTGCCCTATTCTTTACAAATTTCTCTATCCACTCTGCCACTTCATAATTTATGTATATCATACCCCTGCCAGTAGTCTGTAAGCAGGAAAGGGCCTGATTTGAACAAAGGGTAGAAAAAAACAAATATACAAATCAGTAGAGCAGAAATATTGAATCTAATGGCAGAAGCATCTGGTCCCATTAGACTTTTTATTAGGGAATTGCCCTTTGCATTATGAAATCTTCATAACTACAGCATAAGAGATGAGCTGGGTGGAAGTGTGAATAAAATGTTGGCTTTGGAGTCAATAAAACCTGAGTTGGAATCCTACCTCAGATACATAAGAGTTGCATGACCCTTGGTGAGTCACTTAACTTTTCTCAGTCTATTTCCTCACCTATAAAATGAGTACAATAATGTTGTTGTTGTTGTTGTTGTTTTCAGTTGTGTCTGACTCTTTGTGACCCTATTTGAGGTTTTCTTAGCAAAGATACTGGAGTGGTTTGCCATTTCATTTTCCAGCTTATTTTACCCAAGAAGATGAGTCTTCTTGACTCCAGGGTCAGTACTCCATCCATAGAACCTACTCTTAAAGGGTTCTTGTGAGAATCAAATGAGAAAACAGATTAAAATGCTTTGAAAAGCATAAAACACTATATAGATGCCATAATTATTATGGCTGTTGGTTGAGGGAGGTGATATGGAGTTTCAAAACATAATTGTGAGACGTATCCTAAAAGTTACAGAGTTAGTGGGCATATGCTGGAGAGTTAGAGGTTGGGGTGATGGGAAAAGGGAGAGGTGGCAACAACCACGCCACATGCTCTGTCCAAAGCCTACCCAATGGATGTTACAGAAGAGTATTTAAACCTGACTACAGGTGACCAGGGGAAGAAAAGCAGTGACTTTTTAGAAGCCCACCACTCAGTCACCACTCAGAGAATCTCTTCTTGATATTAAATTCTCTTTTAGGGCCCCCCTCTTAGGAAGGTGGTAATTATATACAATTATACACCTTTTTTGAAGGCATGCTCATCCCTGTAACATAGAACATATTTTCATAAAGGAAAGGGGCTAGAGTCCTTCCTGCAGAACCTCCATGGCAGGGTTAATTGGATTTGGAGAACAATCCAGAATCAAGGATGCTAAAACCAGATCATTAAAGAAATGGAGAAATTGGGAGTCAGGATCAGGCCACTAGATTGGGGTCAGTAACATGGACATTGAGCTTGAGTGGAAGCATATGCAGGAAACAGGAAATAGGGTCAGAAATACAGATGTCAGAATTGGGTTGTCACACCAAAATCAGGGAGAAAGCAAGAGAACAGTCAGGCAGCAAAGCAAAGACAAGGCACCAAAGGTCAGAGTTGAGAAAGGTAAGGAAATCACCGTGGCTCATGTTCACAGGCCTAAAGAAGGCAGGGTCAAAGAGGGTGATCCCCAGAGAGGGTGGGAGGTGGGGGGAAGCATGAGGAATTAGAATACATGGCTCTTTGTCCATTCAGTGCTATTTGTAGGGGATAGAAAAATTAAATCTCTATTAACTGAAACTCTTCAAATTTATACAAAGAGGAAGTGGCTAGAACTAAACAGTGACTCAAGAAGGCAGTAGGAGTTGAAAAAAATACTCAAGATTATATATAGCAGCCTATCAGCCCTACCAGTGCAAAGTATTGATCCTTCTCTTTAGCCTAACAGGTGACTTGTGTAGTGGATAGAGTATCAGGGTGGGAGTCAGGAAGACCTTGAATCAGATCATAAGCTATGTGATTTAACCTGTCCATGTCTCTATTTCTTTATCTGTAAAATGAGGGGGCTGGACTTGATGGTCTCTTAGGTTCTTTCCAGGTCTAAACCTATGGTCCTTATGTGAAAGTTCCTTTAACTGTCTACTGTCTTTTTATACCTTCCCTTCCCCACCATGATAATGCACTTGATAAGCATTTTAATCATATTTTGTACATCCCAAAATAATGTGGGGCAGAAGTAGGGAATCAAAAGGGTTAAACTCTTGATTTCCTCTACCCAGACTTCAAAGACCTCTCTTATCTAGGGTTCCTATCCCTATCTGATATTATTTCCTACTCCCCAATATTCCATTATTCCAGTCAGGACAGTATTCTCACTGTACCATGAATCCAACACTCAGCAATAAAGCCTTTTAAAGCACAATGAATATGTCACCCGTACTGGGAAAAACCATACTTCATGTATATCCAAAGAGGCAATGCTGGAGCATCTACTGGGAGTGCAATATCTAAATTAGCCACCAGGTGGAGATCCAAGATTGAGTTGTTACAGTTCGCAGCTACCTGCATGCTTGAGCAACTTTTGATATGAGGTCTGATTAATTTGCTCACAACCAGCTGTTCCCTCCTCCTCTTCTCAGCTGTTTTTACCAGGCTTTCTCTCTCAGCCAGCAAATAAACATTTATTAAGCCACTATTGTGTGTGAGGCACCATGCTGAGCATGGGAAAGCAAGAAAAACAAAAGACAGCCCCTGCCCTCGATGAGCACACAATTTAGTGCAGGCAACAATGTGCAAACCGCTATATACAAAAAAGCTATATAAAGGATAAATTGGAGCTAATCAATAGAGGGGAGGCACTGGAATGAAGGAGGATTAAGAAAGATTTCTTTGAAGTCTAAGGATATAAATAAACTAAAATAGCTCGTAAATCATCACCAATCCCACTGAAATCCTAGCCTTTTGCCAAAACTTTCATGTTGAGAAAGTCTTACTCATCTTCTCATAGACTAAATGGTTGCTTTACTACATTGGAAGTGAAATTAACAATGTGACTTTGAAATTAATGAAATTAATATTGTGACTTTGAAACTCCTAACCCACCTCTCTTTAAACGAGTAGGTTGCAATTAATGTCGATCAAGATCCCTACATTTATGATTCTATGGTTTTCTCCTAGTACAGCCTGAAATCTTGAAAACTCAGTAGATGTAGCTGCTTCTGTGAAAATTCATCTGCTCAACTCTCCCAACTACTTCTACTTAAGCCTTGCTGCTCTCACAGAAAGGAGGAAGAGTGGCACCTTCAAAGGATTTTGTAACAAGCACACAAACTCAGAATGACAACTATAACATTGAAGGAAGTTGTCATATACATGGTTATAACATGGGTTATACAGTTTTTTCCCCAAAGGTCTTGGTACAGTTTTAAGCTTTAATAATTTATTAACTTTAATAGCTATTAAAGCTTAAAACTACTTGAAGGCTTTGGGGCCCTTCCTGTAAAATGAATACCTTGTTAAGCTCACTTAGTCACCAGGGATACAAAAATTTGAAAAGAAATAGTCCCTTCCTTTAAAGAGCTTATTTTCTAATGAGGGTGGTAGAGAGGGGGTTTTGATAAAAACACAGAACAATCTAACAATCAACAAGCACTTATTAAATACCTGCAATGTTCCAAGCACTATGCTAGATGCTAGGGATAAAAAGAGAAAAAAATCCTATTCTCTAGGAGCTTACATTTTATTAAAGGGAAAGAATTGTACACATAAAACTAAATACAAAATATATGAAAAGTAATTTGAGGATAATATAAAGCATGATGTAATGGAGAGAAAAGAGACAACATTCTCTCAGAAAACCTGAGGGTAGAAGTATATGATCAGGTGTCCAGAATTATATAACACACTAATCCATCAATCAATAAATATTTATTAAAGGCTTATGATGTGCCAAACCCTGTGCTAAATGCTTAGACAAAAGTAAAAACAGGTCCTGCCCTTGAGGCATTTATATTCTAACTTGGAGACAAGAATAAAAAGAAGTATATACAAGATACAAGCCAAGAGCATCCCAAGCAGGGTGCAAAGTCAGTGCAAAGGCCCTGGGAAATGGAAGATGAGAAATGGAGTGGTCTGTGTGAGAAAGAACAGGTGAACAAGTATGGCTGAATCATAGAATGCATGGAAAAGTTACTATCATTCATAAACTAACATACAGGTCTGTATGTTTTAATTTGTTAATACAGGTCCCAAATTATCCTTGAAAATTCAACAGAAAAAACTATTAGAGAGAGGGTTGTCCAGAAAAAAAACCATTACTCCTCCTTGACCAGGTATAACACTGATCTATAAACTTGCAAAACCCAATTTTATGTTGCCATTCTGGATAATCCCCATCTCCAAATTAAGTAGAACAAAAAACTTGGCAACTACAGATCTACCACATGAAATAAAAAAAATTTTTAAGAACATGATCAAATGTTTTTCATCTTCTCTATTCTGCCTGCTACTAGAATTGTTCCAAAGATAATTTCAGTAAGACTGGAAAATGAATTTAGATCCAATACTTTAATTTAATTACATTATACAGTTATTTTATCCACCCAGCCAACAGTTCAAATAATATTACATGTGAAAGAATAGTAGCAGGATAGTGACTTGTCCCAGAATGACCTGTCTAAACACAATCAAAATAGGAAGAAGATAACGTTGATGTTGATGATAATAAATGACAGACATATATATATGTATATATATACATATATGTGTGTATATATATATATACGTATATGATATTTGTGAGAAAGAAATATCTTGGTGTAGTAAAAAGAGAGAGGCTAAGTATCTACATAGCACCTACTATGTGCCAGGCACTGTGCTAAATGCTTTCTAAATATTTTCTCATTCGAGGCACATGAGAACCCAGGAAGGTAGGTGTTGTTATTGTCCCCATTTTACATATGAGGAAATGGAGGCAAACGGAAGATACGTGACTTGCCCAGGGTCACACAGTCAGTAAATATTTAGGGCTAGGTTGGAACTCACATCTTCCTGACTCTTGAAAGATCATAACTCTAACCATTGTACTACCTAGCTGCCTCTACCTCTCTATTATAAACATATATATGTACATAATATATATGTGTATACATACACACATATATACAAACTGACACACATATTTGTGTGTCACTGTGATATATGTATATATATATATATATGGATATAGATAGGTAGATAGATCTATATCTATCTGACATCAGGCTTAAACCCATGGTCTGACCATAGATAGACAGATAGACAGACAGATAAACATAGATACATATATATATATGTATATAGCAGTGTATATACATATATATACACACACACATATTATATATATAGTGACATATAAATATATATAGTGACATAAAAATATATATGTCACTTTTCATCAGCATTACAGCATTATCTTATTCCCATGCATTTTGACTGAGCTTAGATAGTAATCTGGTTTGAGTCACATTCAGGAGTATTGTGAGCTATGTGTTTGGTATCTGCATTCCAAGTGATTCTCTAAGACTATACATTGCAGAGAAAGGCCAACTTGCATTGAAAGAGGGATTTCCGCATCAAGGAATTCCCGGTACTAATGAAATCACAGCTTCAGTTCATATTCTTATATTATTACGCACAAATATTGTTATTATGAACATTTACCAAATGCCTGCTATAGTCTAGGCACTGTGCCAACCACTGAGGACACAAAAGTCAAGCAAACCCTGCCCTCAAGGAGTTTATATTTTATTGAGGGGATATAACATATTCTCAGATACTTCTTCTCCCAGCACCTAGAATTGTATCAAGTGGATTTTCCTATCTTTCTTATACATATGTAATAGTGAATTCTACATCCTCCTTCATAGGTCTTTCATCCTGGGGAAGTTTAGAAAATGGGCAAAGTTGTTCGGAAATGTGAGGTATTCATAGAGAATCCACTGGGTCTTTGGCCTTGTAATTGGTACCTCTTGACTATTTTCTGAGTATCCGTCATCCAAATAATTTATTTAAAGACACATCTCACCTCAGATGTAGTGCTGGTAAGAACACTTGGTCTGCATGAGCATATACACACACATACATGAACATACACACATGCACACACATGCATATATATATACACACACAACCTTTGTCAAGTAAATCTGTACCAAGAATGGTGATATTTCTGTCCAGCCCTGGAAGAGAGTAAAGGAGGAAAGTGGAAGCCCAGAACCCAGGTTTCTTAGGTTATCCTCATTAATACTCCCTTTCTAATTTCTATCAGGTGAAAGTTCCTTACTATCCCTAGATGATATTGACAATAAAGCAAACTGGTCAGTAATTCACAAGGCCATTTAAATGCTGTGGGGACAAGCTGGCTTGAGGAAAGCTAAAGTTAAACAGACATTTCCTCAGTGCCTCTTCTGTGTGAATCACTGGGCTAAGTTCTCCCAACAAGAAGTCCTCTCAGAGCTACTGGTGCAGTTACCGCTGTCCTCTTTAACCTTCTAGGCTGAGTTCTGTGGTCTTAGCTCTTCAATCCTAGTCACAGACTATAGACTATGCCCTTTCACCCTTGCCTAGTACAGCTTGCCTGACCACCCTCCAACCTAATCCTTAGCCCTTAATCTCTTATGAATATTATAAAGCCAAGGCATTAAGCAAATCTTGCCAAATCAACAAAGTTCAGTAGGATCTAGCAGACATAGTACAGGTTTGAGAGTCAGACCTTTGAAGATTTTTAGGGACGAGGAACTCTCTGTCTCTTGAGGCAGCCCTTCTACTATGGACATTGCTAATTGTTAGGAATTTCTTCTTACCACAACTGAAACCTGCCTCTCCCTCTATTGTTTTTCATTCTTCCTTCTGGGATCAAACAAAATTATAAAGTGTTCAAGTAAAGGGAAGAAAATAAGCATTTTTCAAGCACCTACTATGTGCTAACTACTTTGTAATTATTATTATCTCATCTGATCATCACAAGAACATATTGTACTATCCATTTTACAGGTGAGGAAATTGAGGCAAACAGGTTTTTTCATAACTTGCCCAAGATCACACAACCAGGAAGGGTTTAAGGCTTTCTGACTTCAGGCACGGCTCTCTACCCCCTGTGCCACTCAGCTCCCCAGTATGGAAGGGTCTCTAGATCGGGTTCTCTGTCTGTAACTATGTGTCTCAGCCTCCGTGATTTTAATTGTAAATCCTTAGACTTCAGCTTCTTGAGGTTATAGAAAATTTTACAGTGAAGAAAGCCCTGAATTTGAAGTTGGAGAACATGGGTTTGACACGTATTAACTCTATGACGTTGGGTCTGCTCAACTTTTTGATCAGACTCTCAAGCAATAAACATTTAATAAACACCTACTAAGTGCTAGGAACTGTGTGTGCTAAGCACCGGACCTCAGTGTTCCACCTGTAAAAAGAGGTGACTTCTAAGGTCTCTTTTAGCTCTTAATCTCTAATGTCCAAGGTCCTTCCCAGTGTTAAATTCTATGACCCTTTGGAAAAAGTGCAGTACCAAATCAGCTGTCTCTTTTTCTCCCCTCATTCATTATAATAGCTAAAGCCAAAGTTCAGTTTTATTAAGGTTCTTATTACAGTCTCTTCTCTCTCCCCCTCCTTCCTAGTCCAGGGCAGAACAACATTTAAGGAAAAAGAAAACCCCCAAGAATCACAAATTCCTCTGAGTCCCACCAGAGCTGCTCCTAGGGAATATTTGCGAAGGAATGAGTTATGGAAGAGCGTGAGAAAGTCTGGGAGTCTCCAAGTCCTGTGTTGAAGACTTGTAGGAATTTTCATCTGAAAGCTGGCTTGCAATTCCCTTCACTTGCAAGCATGGATGTTATTTGTGTTTCCCTCCTGAAGCCTGTTGGTGCAATAACTTTCAGATAGAACAATCCCAACCCCTCAGAGAAGTCACGTTATTTGAATGAATGGAAGCATAAATCAGTCTCTCCAAAGCTATGGTTCAATTGCAATGGGAAGAATTTTCCCAATGAGGTACCTCTCTTTTTCTTCCATTCCTTTCCACGCCTATTGCCACCAGCACCATCCTAAATGCATTTCTACCTCTAATTCTGACTCTAACCCTAACTAAATCCAGATTCCTCTTCTCTTCAAACCTGGGTAATATCAATAGCTTCCCAGTTGTCCTTATCTGATACCAGATTCTGCTCACTCAAATTCATCTTTCATGCAACTGCTCTGTTAACTGGGAATAGTTGGTATGCAAAAGAGAAGAACTAGTATGACATATATGAATAGTAGGCAAATACAGTGAAAAGAACACTGCCTCTGTATTCAGGGTTCAAATTCTGCCTCTAATACGTACTACCTTGATAACCTTAAGATAGGCACTGAACTTCCTGGAGTCTCAGTTTCTTCATCTATAAAATGATAAGGTTAGACAAGGTGACCTCTACATAAATACCAGATTATTATTATTTATTATTTATTATTATTATAAGCTCTTTTTCTTGCTGACCATAAGTGACCTCTACATAAATACCAGATTATTATTATTATTATAAGCTCTTTTTCTTGCTGACCATAAGTCCTGTGCTCTTTCTCATACCTCATAAGTTAAAAGAGATAAGAAAAGAACCTAGGTCAATTATTCCCTAGTCTAGTGAATCAAAAGCAGAAATGTTGCTTTTAAAATTACTTGTATAGTTACAATTAGTGATTCATTTGGTTTAATTTTGTACCTGACAGACTCCAGCACTCCATTTCAGAAATTCAAATACCAAACATCAGTCCTTCTTAAATCTTTCTTACAAAGTTCTAGTGTCTCTCAAAAAAAAAAAAAGCTAACTGGTAGCCCAAAATACTCTTAAAATTCCAAGTGAAATATTCATAGAATCTTATGACTATCTCAAAGCTAGGGAGAAAGCTTACCCAAACAGAGTGACATTGCTTGTGATTTATTGACTTATAAACATTTCCAGGAAGTAAAATTCAGAAGCACCATTTAGTTCTATTTAAACCTAGCCAGTGGTGAAGAATAACCTTTCTTAACAAGATGTAGACACCCCAGATCTCCATGGATTTCTAAGAGTTTCTTCTGGACGCTGAAGTGGAGAAGACAACTTGTCTATTGGTGCACGATACTGGCTATAATAACCAGATCAAGCCAGTGCACTTTTATGACAGACTCTGATATTCTTTGATCAAAGCAGAGATGATTGCAATTGGAGCTAGGGTTAGATAACATAGTAAGATCAGTCAAGTTTACTTTAAGGTACCCACACTTTCCTCTTTTAGATTCTTTTTTTTTTGCAAGTACCATTCCTTCCTTCATGATGGTCCTGGGCCATCTTATTCTCTCTACTTACCCCTATTAAAAAAACCTCTTCTTTGGAAAGGATTTGATATGAGAACCTAAGATGATAAAGAGAATGTGGAACCTGTGTCACAGGACATTTAGCCTGAAGAAAGACTTTGGGGAGGGAGAGTTTCAAAGGATAATGGAGGAAAGCTATTGCCTTAAAAAATCCCAAGGGTTGACATGTAAAAGGCTTCTTCTGCTTAGCCCAAAAGGACAAAACTAGAACCAGTGTGTAGAAGTGACAGGGACTCAGATTTCAACTCAATAGAAAAAAGGACTTTCTAGCATTTATAGTTAATAACAATGACTAGCTCATAAGGTAATAAGCTCTCTGTCACTGAAGATGTTCAGTTCAGACAGATGTGTTGGATGACTACCTGAGGGAATGTTGTAGAAAGGAGTCCTACAGAGGCTAGAGGTTTGAATGAGGTGACCTGTGACTCCTTCTGAAGCCAAGGCTCTATAATTTATAGCTTAGTCTTAATTTAAATCACTGAGTTACCTCTCCTCAGGTAGTATTTTCATGTAAATTATTTTTTCTCACCTAGGAAAGAAGTATTTAAGCAATTTCAGTGAAGGGAGGGAGGAGAAATTTGAAGGATGCCTCAAAAATACACTGCATGCATAATTATTACTATTATTCAAAGGAATTATTAGTAACCTAGCCTTACGCTTCGGTGAGGATGATCAGAGTTTATCTTTTACTTCCTATGTTCCTGGAACCTTTCCCTTAAGTTACTCAAACACTACTTCTTGATCCTCTACCTGTCAATTCTGTATTCCCCTATTTATGTGCTGTCTTCCCTATAAGAATGCAAGCTCCTTGAAGGCTACTTCACTTTTGGGGGGAACTGTCATTATTAGGATTTTTTCCTGACATTAAGTCCAAATTTGCTCCTGTGCAATTTTCACCTATTATTCCTCATTCTGTCCCCCAGAGTCACACAAAACTAGTCTGATTCCCATTCCATATGATAGTCCTTCAAATTCTTGAAGACAGCTAACAGATCCTACCCCTTATCCCACCCCAAGCCTTCTATTCTATGGACAAAATATTCCTATGCTTTCATAACATATTAGTTATAGTTTGAAGTCTCCTGTCACACACCACACAAATCTCCATTGTCTTCTAAACAATACTAATTTTACTAGCTTTTAATTCTTAAGAACCTATAGTGTTCCATGAATCTTAGCCATAAAGTAACAATGGAAAGATATTGGCATTAAGGAAGATTAATTATTGAGAAGTTTAGAAAAGTTAGAGGCGATATATCTCCGGTGGTTATAGAACAGGGGTAGAAATGAGTTTACATGAATCTCAGCTGTTATATAAAACCACTACAAAAACTTTATAAGACCATATTTTGGGACATAAAGACTTCACCAAAGAGTATAGAAAATCAAAAATAGTAAGCACACCATTTACTGATCAAAATGTAGTAAAAAAAAATTATGTTTAAGAAAGGGCCTTTATAGAAAGATTCTAAAAATAATTGGAGACTAAATAATATAATTCTAAAAAAAATTGTTGAGTTAAAGAACATACCATAAAGAATAGAAAATTGCATCAAAGAAAATAGGATGAGAACTTATGGGATACAGTTAAAACAATATGAGATTAACATTTATATCTCTAAACACTTTTATCAACAAAAGGGAAAAAGAATAAATAAATGAATTGGACATGCAATTAAATAATCTTGAACAAAATAACTTTTAAATCCCAAACTAAATAACAAAGAAGAAATTGTGAAAATAAAGAAGAGACTTTATTGAGAGTAAAAAGACTAAAGAACTGATAAATAAACCTAGGGGCTCTTTAGCTAATAATATCTTGGAAAAATAAGTCTATTTTTT
Organism: Pseudocheirus occidentalis; assembly: GCA_028646575.1. Lineage (NCBI taxonomy): Eukaryota > Metazoa > Chordata > Mammalia > Diprotodontia > Pseudocheiridae > Pseudocheirus > Pseudocheirus occidentalis. The sequence continues at coordinate 65,343,626 of CM053597.1, forward strand.
TAGAAAAAGAAGAAAGGCAAATTGTCCACATCAAAGATGAAAAAAGAGAATTTACAATGGAAGAAAAATATAAAGGAAATTGTCAAAAACTATTTTGTCCAATTATACATTAATAAATTTGATAACTTAGAGGAAATAAAGGAATAATTTCAAAATACAAAATATCCATATTAACAAAAGATGAAATAGACCAAATAACCCAACATCAGACAAAGCAATTTTACAAATCATAAAATGACATCCCACAGAAAAAAAACTACAGCACCAAAATGAGTCACAAGTGAATTCTATAAATATTCAATGAACAATTCTTTGTATTGTTAAACTGTTTGCAATAATAAGAAAAGAAGATACCTTTCCAAGAGCTTTCTATAATACAAATATGATCTTCATAACTAAACTAAGGAGTAAACCAAGGAATAAAGTAAACCAAGGAGCATTATCTCTAATAAAGATTGACAGAAAATTTTTAAAGAAAGTATTAGTAAGTAGGCTAAAACGACATATTGGAAATATTATGCACTTTGATTAGGTTGGGTTTATACCAGGAATACAGAGCTGGGGTTTAACGTTTTAAAAGATTATAAATGTAAAACAAAACATGTTAATAATACAAATAATAATCAAATCATTATGATTTTTTATTTTAGTAATAGATGCTGTCAGCTTCCCCACAAGCAGGGGTAAGAGATTTTATGGACACAGCGATGTCAAAAAGTTGCCTAACGTGTAGTTGTAATGACTTCTAAATCAAAGGCCCTGGATGAACATTTTTCAGGGATTGTTCTTTCTCACCTCATTATCATGACCACAGCCCACCTCAATATTCTATACCTTATGGTTGACTAAGTAGCATTGTTTCAGCCCTCCCCTGGCTGGGCTTGGAAGTAAAGGTAGTTCCCAAAAATGATAGCCTCCAAGTTTTCATTGCCAAGGCCTACTTCTCTACCTCCCAAGCCCTTGGGGAAAGGGCAGGCCAAACGTCTTTACTTTATTATTTGTACTGGCTAGGGAATTTTCTGAGCCACCACTGCCTCCCCAGTTCCCTGAATAGTTCTCGCTCCAGTTGAAATCACTCTGAAATGACTCTATCCACAATTCTCCTATAGCACAAGCAATACTTCTACACTTTTCCCCCCAGTAAACCATCCTGCATTGGGGGCAAGATGGGTGAGGGGGAGAGAGGAAGCAGCAACATTTTGATGCACAGGAGAAAAATACAAGAGAAAAAAAGTATGTGTGTTTGGGGGAGGAGTTACTTCCCCTGGAAAGCTCTGTCCTACTGGCATACGGAAAGAAGTTTTGTTTAAGAGCTTTAATTGTTTTGGCAGAAGGGAATTTTTCCAGGGAAACCTGCTACAGGAAGCTGAAATGAGGAAGGGAAACTTTTCCTTTGAATTCTCTTTGAAGCACATTTTCTTGTTACTATAGCTCATTCTGAGAAATAGATTCAGGTGGGAGCCAAGGCTCCTCAAAGAATGTGGCAAAGAAAGTCATCTTCCATAGATGAGTATTTTGATAAAACCTAAAAATATATAATTTTTTAAAATATCTTTTAAGAAGTAGGTTTTAAGAAAAAGGACTGGTATTTTTGAGAAATATGATACACTGAAAAATTGTATACTTTGGAATCAAATTAGAAGATTTTACCCAACTGTTAATTCTCTTTTCATAATTTTCTGACCTTATTCTCATTTCTTTTCCCATTTTTCCTCTACCTATTTCATATACTTTCCCCATTTTTTCCTGCTCTTATTTGACTTAAAAATCTTTAAAAAAAACTTTTTAAGATCTCTCTCCTTTTTTATACTTCTTCCAGGAATTCTTGTTGTATTTGTGTCTAATCTTCATTTTTCCTCGAGGTTTTGCTTACAAATATTTTCAAGTCATTGTCTTCTAAGTTTGTATCTTAAGCTTCCTTGTTACCATAGGTGATTGTTATGATCAGGTCTTTTTTTGTTGTTTGCTCATTTTTATAGCCTATTTCTTGACTTTGTGAAGAGGTTACCCACTCAAAGAGGGTTAGGGCTGCCTGAGACCCCAAAATACCAACATGCCAGATCCTGGAGAAAGAATTCCACTCAAGTCTTAGCCAAAGAAAAAGTAAAGTTTATAAAAGTTCAAGCTTGCTATATGGGGTAGACTCTTAAGGAGCCAGTCTATGCTAGGTTGTTCTGTAGAGCTTTCACACAGAACAAGTCTATACTAAGCTACCCTACAGTGCTCTCACCAAGATGGAGGGAAGATGGGGTCTTATAGACAGAGGAATCTAGGGGTGCTTCAGAGAAGGAGGTGGAGAGGGTCTTCAGGAGGAGCCAATGAGGTCTGACTCCAGTAATGAGTTTGAGGAGGGACTTCAGGTGGAATTAATGAGGTCAAACTCCAGTAATGAGTTTGGGGAGGGGGACTGGTATTTTCATAGGCTGTGGGATGGGAAGCAGATGTACAATGGAGGGCCAAGCTAGTAACAGGTTTGGGCCCAGCCACAATGAAATACTTATGGCCTCTGCAAATGCCTCCTGAAGATTCAATCAGACTTCAAGAGGTTTTCCAGAGTATGTACCTCAAAGATTCAAGGAGAACTCAAGGGCAGGGGAGGGTGGTCCCAGAGCCTACACCTCATCATTTGGACTTTATTTTAGACTTGGACTCTGCAAGGGATAGTTGGCCTGAGTTTCTGTAGTTGAGCTTCTATAGACTGATATGGAAGCCTATAGCTTTTCAGTATTTTCAAGGTGGTATGATTTGAAGAAAGGTCTGGTCATTTTCCTCCTGCTCTGCACTCTGATCCCTACATAGGTAGGGCCTCTACTCCTTCATAACTGACTGCTTCTCCTTGCCCAGAAATGGCAACTTGGGACTGGGTGATAGGCTATAGACCTAAAAAAAATGACACCAGATACTGTATCCATTGATAACACAAGTTTTTGTAAAGCCAAGCACAAGCAGATTCCCAAAAGAATGCTACTGTGAACAGCTTTTAAGATT
>CM053597.1:65347113-65365384 GCA_028646575.1 Pseudocheirus occidentalis
CCACTAAACTTTATTCCTCCATCTTGGCTTCTGGAAGTATGGGTGTATAAGTTTAAACATCCAGATTGCCCCCACAGAATTTGCTGCCCCTGCTATGGGCCCCGAGTTTTTTCCTACCTGGTTTGATGATCCTCTGCCCTCTGGTGAGCTGGCTGGAAACCTCTCAGGCTGGGTGAGTCTGCTGGATGCCTGGCTGGAGCTTTTTCTCTTGGTTCACTCTTCTCTGCTCTCTGCTCCATGCAGCTTCCTTGTGCTCAGTGTTCTTCTTACCCCAACCTAAGTAGGCACTTTCCTGGGCCGGGAATCTGCCTCGCTCAGTCTCTGTGGGTTCTGTCGCTCTTGAATTCGTTCAGATTCACTTTTTAGCCTTTAGAGCTAGAATGGCTCTGGCTGCAGCTGTGGCTTCTCCCCACTGCCCTGGGGGCAGGCCACGGTTTTTTGGGCTGGGCTGGCCTTGACTCCAGACCTGCTGCGATGGGTCCCTCCTGCTGAACTCCATTGCCATCATCTTTACGGAAATCATTTTATGCTTTATATTTTTAGGGTTATTATTAAGGATTGTACTTGTGTTATATAGAACTCATTAATAAATACTGTTGAGCTTCTTGAACACCCCAAACAACAGAAATGCAGAAGATGTAAATGAAATTAAGAGCCAAAGACAACAAAAGTAACGGAGTGACAGCAGAGAGACCAGTAAGAAACTTGTTTCTATCTTTTTTTTGCTTTTTGGAGGGGGGAATGCAGGGCATTTGGGGTTAAATGACTTGTATGAGGTCACACACTTAAGTGTTAAGTGTCCGAGGCCTGATTTGAACTCAGGTCCTCCTGACTCCAGGGCCAGTGCTGTATTCAACGCACCACCATTTCTAAACATAGACAAGAATTCAGGGGTAAAACCCCAAGTCTGGTGGAGGCTATGATGAAGAGGTAAGCCTGGGGCATTATGGTCATAACCTGGCAGCATTCTGTCTACAAGTAAATCAATATTTTGCTTGTTTGTTTGTTTCTGTGGGATTACATTACAATGGGGGAAGGTATCTGAAAGGTGGAGGAAGGGACTAGAAGGATAAAGAAGAATCTGTGCTGTGCCTAGATCAAAATGAGGGCTATGAATAAGGGGAAGGTAATCCCTCTGACATCAGTCAGAGAAGACCTTGTAAGAGAATGGATGAGAAAGAGGGGGTTGGGGAAAAATGGAGAGGATGAGAAAGGAAGGAGGCTTTGCTTTGGTGGTAGAATATAGAATATAGAATATAGAATAAAATATAGGGAGAATATAGAATAAAAAGAGAAGATGGAAAGTGAAGAGTGTGAGAAAAACCCTTGTTGGAAAGTGGGACAAAAATGAAAAATTTAAAACCTAATAAATTAACTGAAGGGGAGAAGAGGGAATCTACTTAAGTGAAGGGGGAAAACAGAAAGAAAGGGAGAATTATGAAATGAACTAACTGCAGGAAAGAAAAAGGAAATAATAAGGAGCACTGCAAAGGTAAAGGGGTAAGAAACAAAAGGAGGGAATCGATTGAAGGGAAGAGAGCCAGTGGGAATAAGGCCACATTTTTTTTCTAAATAAAATAATTTATTAATTTTCTTGTTTACATCATTCATTTCCATGAGATTTTGAGTTACAAATTTTCTCTCCATCTTTCCCACTGTATGACCCTTCCCCCATTCTGCTCTCTCCTATATCCTCCCCCTTTGCCCTCTGACTTTCCTGTAGGGCACAATGGATATCCCTACCACAGTGACTGTATATATAAGGCCACCTTTTAAAAAACTTAAACAAAAGTAGCTAAAATAGTACATTACTATGTTTAAAGCTAAAAAAAATCACAGAAAAAACAAATTGTAACTTAAAAAAACCAATATTAGAGAAATATATCAACCTAATTCTGATAACTTAAAATGTAAGTAAATTAAATAATCCAATAAAATGAAAAAGAACAACAGATTGGATAAGAAAACAAAATTCTACATCTGTTGGTTATGAGAAGCACATTTAAAAAATAAGATAAGGGCAGTTTGGTGGTGCAGTGAATACAGCACCAGCCCTAGAGTCAGGAGGACCTGAGTTCAAATGTAGCCTCAGACACTTGACACACTTACTAGCTATGTGACCTTGGGCAAATCACTTAACCCCAATTGCCCTCCAAAAAAAAAAAACAAAATAAAAATAAGATATACTAAAAAATCTAAGGGGATGGAATAAATTCACTATGCATCAAGTGAACCCAAAAAAGCAGGAGTTGCAGTCATGCTATCTAACAAAACAAAAAGATATAGGGATACACAAAGAAACTTCATTATGCTGAAAGGAATCATAAGTAACAAACCAATAAAAATAAAAACCTATACACTTCAAATGCCTTATCATCCAAATTCATAAAGGAAACATTTAAGCTACATGAAATCATAGATAGCAACACTCTAGTGACTTCAATATCATTCTCTCATTTTTAGGTAAATTTAACCAAAAGATAAACAAAAGGGAAAATGTGGAGCTGAACAAATTGCTAGAGAAACTAGAGTTAAAAGACTTATGGAGTCATGTAGATAGGACAACAAAATAATATACATATTTCTCAGCACTATTTCAAACTTTCTCAAAAATGTATCATGTACTAGGGCACAGAGACACTGCAAACAAATATGAAAAGGCAGAAATAGTTAATTCCTCATTTATAGATGCACATATAGATGTATTTATAGATGTATATATATATAGATGTATAGATGTATATAATACAAATAGTAAATGGTTTAAGGACTACAGACAAAAGATACAGACTCAAATGCAGACTTAACAACAAAATCCTAAATAATAAGTGGCTCAAGAAACAAATACAGAAATGATAACTGTGTAAAATAAAATGATCATGATAAAACAACATATTAAATTTTGTGGGATGCTGCTAAAGCCTTCCTAAGAGGAAAATCACACCCCTACAAACACACATTAACAAAACAGGAAAAAAAAGAGTGGCTTAATAAACCTAATATAAATCTTTTTTTATTAGAAAGCCATCAAATAAAGAAACTTAAAATAAACACAAAGATATGTTAAAATTAGAAAGGAATTAGATAAATTAGAAACAAAATCCCATAGAAATGATAAATAAAACTAAAAACTCATCCTTTAAAGAGCCTAATAAAATTGATAAACCATTAGCTAATCTGATTAAAAAGAAAACAGAAAGTCAAATCAATAAAATAGCAAACAAACAACATTAAGTCACAGCAAAATCAGAAGCAATAAAAGGAATAATTCAAAGATCGTATGCATAATTATATGTTAACAAAACTGAGAACACAAAAGAAATACAGAAATACTTCCAAAAACATAAAATACCCAAACTATCCAAAAACCAGATAGAAATCTAAAACAGCTCAATCTCAGAAAGGGAAAGAGATCTAACTGTAAAGGAAAAACTAAAGGAAAGAAAACTCTGATCTTGATAAAGTCTCAGTAGAATTTTATCAGACTTTTAAAGAATAATTAGTATTCTTTTCAAAAGTATTCTATTCTAACTACAAAATGCCTAAACATCTGTAGATACACCAAAGCACACAATTCTTCTGTATCACAGATACCTTTTTTCCTTGAGAACCCAGACTCTGAGCTGATTGGCTATTCACCCAAGATCCGTTTTCTGTCCTTTCAGCTAAATGGACTGGCTTATTTCTAGGGTCTGAGGATGTGTAGAGCCTCAGGTCTGAGGTAGAGAAGGGGGACTGAAACCATGTCCTTTAGTCTTAACTCACCTTCACCTACCATATCTAAACAATTGCCAAATCTTATCCATTCTCCCTCAACCCTCATATGTCTCCCTTCCTTTCTCCTTCAGAGGATCATACAATAGCAATTACAGATTAGACCATCATTGCCTCTTGCCTAGACTTTCGTAATAACCATCTAATTGATCTCCAGGCTTTCTTTTCTCCAATGTATCCTTCATTTCAAAGTCATATTACAAAAGTCAGTTCTGACCAAGTCACTTTGCTGCTCAAGAAGCTCCAATGGTTTGCTTTTGCCTCTAGGATAAAAAGTACTCATTTTACACCCTGGCATTTATAGCCCTCCCCATTCTGGTTTTAGCTTATCCTCCTAGTATAATTGGATATTACTTCTTTTCATGTACTCTATGTTCTCAACAAGCCTACTTGCTCTTCACCATATGCAACATTCCCCCATAGATGTTGCCTACTCAACATATGCAAACTGCCCCCAGGCCTTTACACAAGCTACTAATGAACTCCCACCTCACTTCAATCTTTTGGAACCTCTAAGTCCATTCAAGACCTAACTCAAATGCAACCTTCTTGAAGAAACCTTTCTTCATCCCTCCAGTTGTCAGGTCTCCCTCCCCAGTCACATTGTATTTATTTCATTTATGTTTTGTTTTTATTTATCTGTGAACATTCTGTATGTCTTCTCCATCCTACACCCCCCCAAGCCCCCAAATAAACTCTTTAAAGGGCAGGGACTGTTTCACTTTTATATTTGTGTGCTCACTACCTAGCATAGTTCCTGGCACATAATAAGGTCTTGATCAGTGTTTAGGTAATTGTATAGAGGAGGCTGAAACCTTTGGGGAATTTAAGAGGAAAGGAAGTCCCCAAATTCATGGGAAGGAAATGGCTTCAGGGTTACTGGGAACAGGCAAGTGAACAGGTACATCTCTACTTGATGAAATCACTCCCTTTGATTACATTTAGTGCCTTGGGGATTCCTATAAAAAGGGAAGAGGAGGAGGTTGAGATTTGAATATCAACCCTGCCTAGAATCAGAGCTCATAGATTTATGTCTGAAAAGGACCTTAGATGTCATCACATCAAATCCCCTCACTTTACAGATGAGAGAACTGAGGGTCATAGAGACAAAGGGATTTATGTAGTCCAAGCTCACGTTGCTAAGTAAATGGCAGACCTGGGATCAACTGATTTGGGGGGGAGGGAGAGGAGTGGGGGTGGGTAATGTCTTTTTTAGTATCTTACCTAAAGGGAGATTCTGAGACTTTATAGCTTTCACCATTAGAAGCATTCATCGAAATAATCTAGTCTAACTTCTTCATTTTACAGGTGAGAAAACTGAAGCCCAGAGAAGTATGGATCAATTATTAAATACATCTTTATTGTCCTGCCTGGGGGTGCCATAGAGGGAGAGAGGGGTTGATACTGAGACAATATAAAATTCATTACATTGTGAGCTCCTTGAAAGCAGGGACTGACTACCCTTTCCTTTTCTTTGTATCCCCTGCACTTTAGCTCTGTGCTGGCAAACGGCAGACACAGAGTAAATGCCTGTTGACTGATGAATAACAATGGAACCTCCTTAGACAGCAGCTACACAAAACCCTTTGTTTTAGAGACAGACAGCTCTGGCCCAGAAAGATGAAGACACCTGTTCCTGGGTACAAAGTCACTGAAGGACCGAACCAGGATTCAATATCAGATCCTGTGTCTATAGATACAGTGTTCTTTCTATTGTACTATGCTCCTTTGAGGGAAAATTGCCAAACTGGTTTTCAGGAACATTTTCAGCTCCTTATTCTCCAGGTTAGCCCAATATTTAACAAAGGATAAATGCTAAGGATGCTTCTGTTCCCTTTCCTTATTCCCTTCTTAAGCCTTAGGTTTCTGAGCATCCATCTGATAGCCTTAACTTGTCAGGGATCTGAGCCTTTATTATGCTATTTTGAGAATGGGGATGGTTTTCCAAAGCTCTGGCTGTATCTCTTCACTGGTCTTATTTAGGTAGTAGAAAGCTGAGTCTTCATATTCCCAGAATCTTCCAAATCTTTGTCTTTAGTACAAGTATGAATGAGTATGACAAGGCTCAAACCAAAAGTTGCATAAGTACCCTGTTAATTAAGTTAATAGTGATTTGGCTAACATGATGCAGATAGAAATTAGAGTGGATGTGACTGGAACCCCAGGTTCTTTGCCTCTGAATCCAGCATTCTTTCCACTTCCCTAGATAGAATCTCAATGCAACAACACCTAGTGCTACAGAGTACTGGGACCTCTATATGAGAAATATTTAATTAACAACTTTAAGTCTGAAAAGTACTTCCTCCTTTCCTTATTTCATCCAGACCCCACAATAATTCTGCAAGTCACACACTAAAGGTATCATTATATCCATTTTACAGAAGAGACAAGTAAGTCTTTCAGATATAAAGTGCCAGTGGTCACTTAGCCGGTCATTCAGTTAGTCAACAGGCAATTATCAAGTGCTTACTGTTTGCTAGGCACTGTGCTAAAGTGCTGAGGATAAAAATAAGAGCAAAAGATAGTCCCTGCTTTCAAGGAACTCACAGTCTAATGGAGGAAACAAAATGAAAACAACTATGCATAAACAAGATGTAAAAAAATAAATTTGGGGACATCTCAGAGGTAAAGCTTATATTAAGGAGGACTGGGAAAGATTTCTGTAATGGTAATGGAATTTGGAGATGTCCCTGTATTCCCTTGGTTTTTGGGCTGAGTGTTAAAACCCAGAGTTTGTGAATCCCACTTGTGGGATGGACTTGTTGACGTGGAGAGGACTGAACTGGGAGGAGCTGTGAATTGGGAGAGAGGCCCAAGCCAGAGAAGGAAAGAAGGACTTTTGGAGTACGGTGTATCCAGTATGGGCGAGACTGAGTTGCTGAGAGAAAGGCTGCTGAGAGCCCATTGGAGCTGCCCAGGACTTTTGAGAACTGCCACCTGGAGCTGCTGAGAACTGAGGAGGCATGGCTGTGATGCTGGTATTTTGTTTGTCTGTTTTGAGGCTATTTTGCCAGATTCACCTGATGGTGAAGGACAGTGCTGCTGTCCTGGAACCTGGCTGTTGGTTCAGAAGCCCTGAAGGAGTATTTTCTTGTGGTACCTTCACAGAAATCCTAGAAGAGGGTCTTGCTGATGTTTTCAGGGGTTCTGGGACTGTTCTACAGGCAGAGAGTGACTTGATGAGGACACTGGCTATGGTTTTGTTGAGCCTTGTCTCCCTAGGAACTGAGATTGCTGAGAGCTTGCCTTGAGTTAAGATGAAAGAAGGGCCTTTCCTTGGGTTTTCAATGCTCAGATGATATCTTAACTTTGTTGTAACTTAAGGGTGGATGGCCTTTTGTGCTCTCCTGCCCCTTTTGAGAAAGTGCTTGGTGTTAATGGATGGTATTGTAATTCAGTAGTGGGGGGGAGGGGCACAAACCTTTGGCCTTTTTGTGCTCTGTGATTGACTAAATTAATGTACTTTATTTACGATTGGAAATTGTTCTCCATTTGAGAAGAAACTAAATGAATTTACTGCCCAGGAGTGGGCTACTTTGATTACTGACCCAGGGGTGGGATACCTGGACCTTGGTACTTTTCAATTGAATTGAGAACTTACTTGCTAAATGAATGAGTTACACTGTATTTTGACTTTCTCTGTTCTGTGAATATTTTGCTGAATACATGGGATTTGCTATGCTGGTAATCCAAACCTTGGAAGTTGCCTTTGCTTGGCATTACAATTTCTTATAGAAATTTAACTTAGTCTTGAAGAAAGCCACGAAAGCCAGGAGGAAGAGACAAGGAGAAAGGATTTTAGGTATGGGGACAGCCAATGAAAGTGCCCAGAGTCAGGAAATGGAGTGTATTGTGCAAGGAACAACATGGAGGTCAGTGTCACTGGACAAGAGAATACTTTATATATAAAGGAACTAGGAATGTAGGAGGGACTAAGTTGTGAAGGGCTCTGAATGCCACACGGAGGATTGTATATTTGATCCTGAATGTGATAGGAAACAACAGAGCTGATTTAATACGGTGATGATATGTTCAGACTTGTGCTTTAGGCAGATTAATTTGATAGCTGAGTGGTCAGATGGACTGGTATAAGGAGCAATTTAAGGCAGGAAACCCAACCAGCGAGCAATTATGATATTCAGGCAAGAGGTAATAAGTACACGAATTAGATTAGTAGCAGTGTCAAAGAAGAGAAGCATAAAAAGAGAGATGTCACAAAGGCAGAGACATCAGGACTTGGTAGCAGATTGGAGATAAGGGGTAAGAGAGTGTGAGGAGTCAAGGATAATATTTGGGTTATGAGTCTGGATAGCCAGAAGGATGGCAGTGTCATCCATAGTGTAAGGGGAGTTCAGAAGGGGGAAGGTTTGTGAAAAGAGAAAGAATTCAGTTTTGGACATAGTGATTTTAATATATCCAGTTTGAGATGTCCACAGGCAGTTAGAGATATCATTCTGGAGGTTAAGAGAGAAGTTAATACTGAATAAGTAGGTTTGAGAACAATTAGCATAGAAGTGGTAATTGAATATATGGGAGCTGATGAGATCACCAAGGGAAAATGTACAGGGGAAAAGAGGAGAGGACCCAGGAAAGAGTCCTAGAAGACCTACTATTAACAAGCATGGCCTAGATTCGGCAAAGGAAATGGAGAAGGAGTAGTCAGATAGGTGAGAGAAGAATAAGAATAAAGGAATAGCACAGAAACCTAGATAGTAAATGTCAGAGGCAGGTAGGATTTGAAAACTGGTCTTCCTGCTTCTAGGTATGGTGTTCCATCTCTGACCATAGCCTTTATATAGTGGGCATTCAACTTTATTGATTAGATCTATATTTACTGAATATCTGTTATACATTAGGTTGCTCTGCCAGGTTCTGTGGGAGCCACACAAAATACTTTTTGGTTGGTTAAACCTTCAGAGAGCTCTAAGAAAACTAACAGGAGTGTGAAGGAATAGTAATAATCTGAAGGTCTTTCCTTGCATGTGTAATGACGTTTGTCATGTTCCATATGGCTGAAGGTTGAAGTTGTTCTCTTGAAGTGGACAGAGGACAAGTACCAGGGATAGAGGGATTTTAATCCAGATAATGTCCCCTGAACCCTGCAAAGACTGACTCATTCCAGCCCAACTCTGTTTCTTCTCCACTTACACCCCACCCCCAATTAGTACACACAAGACAGATAGCCAGCAAACAGTAAAACTGAATTGGGGTTGTTACATATTTGTGGTAGACCTTAGAATCCACAAGAGTAAATTGGCTCTTCTACTTTGGAGAAAGATAAAAATCTTAGAGGACATCACCAGAGAAGTTGCTCTTAGCCATTTCTGGAGGTTTAGGCAATGGGAATCAAGGAACTTGGTAAGAGGTCAGATTTCCCCAAATGATGAGTTCCTGTTAGCTATTTAAATGGTGGATCTTCCTTACTTGAACTAGGTTTCTCCATCTATGAGTCTCTGTGAAGTCTCATCTCCCTTACATTAGCATCCCACAACTGTCCTTGAGAGAACTGCCCCACATCCACACAGAGCAGTTGTTACACATGGAACATTTGAGGGTTGATCCTGGCTAACCAGATCAGGTTCATAAAAGTTGTTATATAGGTTATTAATGGCTAGTAACATAATGCCTAATATTTTCATGGAATTTAATAATTTTCAAGTACTTTCAAAGTATTATTATCTCAATTTTACAAATGAGATAACTGAATCCCAGAAGTTTACTAGGTCATATAATCATTGACAAAATCAATACTATAACTCAACTCTCCTGACTCAACAAAATCACTAGCTCTTAAAGCAGGGACTAGTTTGTTTGCTTGACTGTTCATTTGTTTTCTTTTGTTCTTGCCTTTCTTCACATCCCCAGTGTCTAGTACAGTGCCTGGCATGTAGTAGGCACTTAATAAATGTTTGTTCTCTTGATATTGTCCAACACTAAACTTGCTGCATGAATCTCAATAATCCAGCCTTGGCTTCAATATTTCCAGTGAGAGGGAACTCATTATCTAATGAGGCAGTTGCTTGTTCTACAGTCTCATTCTCTGCCTCACTCCCAACACTGCTTACTGTTGCTTTCTCCTTGTCCCTCTCATTCTTTCTTTGCCTTGGCCTTCTCAAAAGCAACTCACAGGATAGATGTCAAACTCCTATTCCAACTCTCTTTCCACTCCATTGCATTGCTTATTATATTAAAGAAGTAGGGCATAATGTTGAACTAGACAGTGTTTATTTTGGGATCTCCTCCTCCCCTGCCCTTTTCATGCCCCCTCCTTTTCACACATGTCTCAGACAGTTCACTGCTTACCAAAAGGAGTTGTTTTCTTGGATAGTTCTGAAGGAATGAGAACCAGGAGAGGAGTAAAAATGGGCGTGAGGAAACACTAATAACCAAGTACCTGCTCTTCCCTTTACTGATATGACACCAGACAAGCCATGTTAATTCTCTGTACCTTAGTGCATCTACAAAATAAAAAACTAGGCTAGATTATAACTTTCCCATTCTTAAATTCTACAAATCCATGAGTCTAATCCTTCACTAGGCTTAAAATGATCTCTTCTTTATACAATAGGAAATTTCTGCTAAAACTAAATGGAAATAGATATTTGATGGGGGGGTGAGGTGAGAGAAATAAAAAAACTTCAAATGCACTAAAGTAACTCGGTAAAGGAACTACACTGAAAAACATTACATCTCACCCCCAAATTATGAGTAAGACCCAGAGTTTGTGCAGAGCTTTTTCTGTTTGTGTTTCACTGTCTCCAACTGAGACATGAAACCAGAAGCTGGGAAGTGGGTGCTACCAAAAGAAATAATCATATCAACTGTTTGATCTCTTGGATGCTTTGTCACTTAAAACAAAAATGTCCTACTTTCCCTCTTGGGTCTGATGGGTCCATAAAAGTCAGGGCCAAGACTTCTTTGACCAAGTTTAGGTATGTGACCTTAAGGGCCAGCAGAGGGAGCTCTGCATATGTCTCTGGAGGAGGAAATTGAATCCCCTGGCTATCTCAGCTCACAAAACAACATCTTTAATATTCCTTGATAATAGTTAGGGCCAGCCTCCCCCAGTCTAGTCACCTACCCCATGATTTCAGAGGCACCAGAAAGGCCCTCCTCAGTTCCCTCCATCCACTTGGCCTTACCAGTTCTTTCAAATGTAGAATTCTACTAACATTTCTTTTGACGTCAGGGTTCTCCTTCTAAGAGAAGTAAACCTTTAAATGTTTGTTATCAGTCATTCATATCTTGGTGTGAGTAACTTCATCACTTTTTCCGTAGAGCAGTTCATAGAGGGGAGAGCAAAGAACAAGGGACACAGAGAACATATGGGAGACAGGAAGAACAGTAAAACACTGAAGGGAGAAAAGGAAAATGGAGATTCTAAAGACAGACTTTCACTCATTTCTTTAATAATAACAATTAAGCAAATTGCTGTACATGCTTGTGGTGGAATACTATTGTGCTATAAGAAATGACCAGCAAAATGTTTTCAGAAAAACTTGGGAAGATTTAACCAATACAAATGAACTGAGCAGAACCAGAAAAACATTGTACACAGTAACAGCAATGTTTAGTGATCAACTCTGAGTCATTAGCTATTCTCAGTAATACAATGATCCAAGACGATTCCAAAGGACTTAGAATACTATCTGCCTCCAAAGAAAGAATTTCTAGAATCTGATTGCAAATTGAAGCATACTTTTTTACTTTATTATTCTTGGGTTTTGTTTTGTTTTGGGTTGGGTTTTTTGGTTTGGGGGGTTTTTTGGTCAATGTTATCTTTTGCAACATGCCTAGTAAGGAAATGTTTTGCATGACTACACATGTATAATTCATATCAAATTGCTTGGCTTCTTAAGGAGGGGCAAGGAGAAAGAGAGGGAAAGAATATGGAACTCAAAGTGTTATTTTTTTTAAATGTTAAATAATTTTGTTTACATGTAACTGAGAAAAAATAAAAATTAAACTAAAAAAATCATCATGAAAACATCCCCCCTCATTTTGTTACATGGGAAAAGTCAGGCCCTATTTCTAGGGAATACCGCAAATATTCATAAGTACTTAAAAATCTCTAATCTTGAGATACATGAAAGAATTTCAACTAAAAATTCTTTGAGGGAGATAATAAGTAATTCTATAGCACCTGATATGTACTAAGCACTATGTTAAGTGCTTAATAAGTATTATCTCATGTGATCCTCACAACAACCCCATGAGGTTGTGCTATTGTTATGTACGTTTTACAGTTGAGAAAACTGAGGCAGAGTTGTAACTTGCTCAGGGTCACACAGCTAGGGTATATCTGAGGCTACATTTGAACTGAGGCCTGCCTTGAGGTCCGGAGTTCTATCTATTTCACCACATAAGTGTCCTGCAGCTCTGCAGGTCTATGTAAGGCAGAATTCCCTGGGCCTAGATACTGTGTTGAAGACTCAATGAAGCATATTTCATATGGGAAAAAAAGAAAAAAATTTAGGTTGCACATTAAATGTAATTACTGACTAAAGCTTATAAGTATCTGAAAAGTATTACAGAGGACTTTTCCAAAATCTTTATCTCTAAATTTTTTTCAAACGATAAGCATCTTAGGCTTCTACAATATTGATCCACCCACACCCACTCTTAATTTGAAGGATTACAGACAAGACATATAAGAGATGAATAGGATGGGAGGATCTGAATAAGTCTTTGGCCTTCACTGCTGTAGGAATCAACACTAACCAATAATATCAACAATTTATTGAAGAAATGGAGCAAAATATGGCTGTTTTTCTAGGATGCCATAAGTATAATCCTTTCTCAATACAAGTAGAAGACATCTCAAGATTCATTTCTGTCTGTAAGACTTACCAGATAGGACAATAAAGACATATTTATTTTCTTTACAAGAATATATTTTCTTTATCAAAGGATTCAAAGCAGACTTTTTTAATGGTGAACTTCCCCATTTCATCCTCTGGATAACTAGTTTATATTAACTACCTGGCAAGGAAAGGGATTTTGGCTGAGCAAGGTAACAGAAACCTGAACATGGTTTGAACTCATGTCAAGTGAACACTACTCAGAAATTCAGCTGAAGTACTTGGGGTGGGGTCAATGGAGGTGAGGGTTGTTATAATATGAGTCAAAAGCAAAATGCACCTTCATTGACCAAAATTTTATGCCCAGAAGATTTTTTTTAGGAGCATATGTACCAAATCTTTAAAACTGATGTTTTGCAAAGGCAGGGTGAACAGTTGTTTTCGTGGTATAATTTAAGGGACAGTCTGGAAAGTCTATTCTACTTACATCACAAATACCAGTCAGAGTGTTTCCACTCTGAGGGGGCATTTCTTTGGATTAGCCATTTGTCTAAGTTCTAGGTGGAGGCTAATTCATGAAGCCATTCCTAGTCATTTGGCCTTCAGCTCAGTCACCTCTCAGGGTCATCTAACAGACAGAATAAGATTCAGGATAGGGAAGTTTTGATGGAAAGATGAGTAAGATGGGAGTATCAGAGAAAGTGGTGCTTCCCAACAAAGCAGGTCTATGTAAGGCAGACATCTCAGTGTAGCATGCAATATGTGAAGGATTGGATTCCTTGGGATACAAATAACATAGAACACAAAGAAAGAAGAGGAAAGGAAAAGTGTCTGCCTAATTTGAAATTTCACCTTGTGCGACTTAAGCATATTTGTGCTTTTATACAAGGATCTGGGGAAAGCAAGAAACTACTTTCCTACATCTGGAAAACAAAATGATAAATTCTCATCTTATACATCAGTCTGCCCACAGGAAATTCAGAAGCATCATGAATTTTTACTTTATTTGCCTAGTTTGTAGGATCTTCTTCTTGAGATAAGTATTCTAGGCAGACACTGTTATACCAAGGCTCCCAAATGATCAAGTAGTAAGAAAGAATCATGAACGCACAGAATGTGAGAACTGAGGAGAATGACACACATATCCAGTTCAAGTCACTTTTTTTACAGATGGGGAAAATAACTGAGTTCTAGAAAAATAACATTTGGCACTTCCAACTGAGGTCTTGAGAAGTGGTTTCAATATTTCACCTTTCAGTTTACTTCAATTTAACCTGGATTTATTGAGTGACTGTTGTGTACAGGACACACTTATAGACCTTGGGAACAGAAAGAAAACTTGCCCCCCAGGGACTTAGGTTCCATTGGCTTTTTCTTGGATATAACTGGTGATTCAGTGTAAAAGTCACCAAAAGCCCTCTTCCCAAAAGTTTATCTTCCATAGACCAGCTATAATGTCAAAAAAAATCCATAGTCCTGTAGGCTAAATCACTGGCCCTGATGGTTAAAAGCCTTGGAACTGTATTATAATGATAAATATTACCTAGTAACATCTTATTTCCAAACAATTTGCCAGATTAGATTTACTGGAATATAAATCCTGATGGCATTCAACAAAGGAAAATTAGAGGGTTGATAAAGGTCCAAGCATCTGGAGGTGGGAGCATAAAAAAGTCCTATATCTGAGAATTTGGGCTTCATTATCCCATTCTTAAATTATTACAAGTCTCCTAATAAGTCTTCTAGCTTCCCTATCATGTCTAATCTATTCTTTCCCCTACTGAGAGATATATCTTTGCATTAATATGGTCATGGTATTCTATTCAAAACTTTTCAATAATTCTCTTTTGCCTATGATGTCAAATTTAAATGTCTTTGCTGGATATTTAAATGACCAGTTTTATCTCCTATTACTTCGTACTTTATACTCTTTAATCAACCAAAGTGGGCTCTTCTCTATACCACATACTTTTACATCCCCCTACCTGGCATTCTCTTTTCCATCTTCATGTCTTTTTTACACTTTCGTGACTCCCAGAATGCCCTCAATACTCCTCTTCACCTGTTGAATTCCTACCCTTCCTGTAAATTGTATTCGAAATCCTACCTCTTCTTTAAAATCTTCCCTAATTTCTTTAGTAGGTAGACCTTTCCTCTTCCCTCACAAAGTCCTTTCTTTACCTCTCTAATACAATATTGTATTTGGTGTTTGTATGCTATTCCTCTATTGCACTGTAAGTAAGCTTCACGAGGGCAGGGATTACATGGGGTTTTTTTTTCTGTATTTAGTAACTTCTGCACCATCTGGTATGAATTTAGGGTTTTTAATCCTAATTCTAACCTCAAATTCTGATCTGAAATATTGAATGAATGAAACAGAATGGAAAAGTATTGAAGATGAAACTGTTAACATCAGAACTTTTTCTAAGACCAGTTTATAAGTTGACATACCACAGAGATAGAGTCAAAATCAAATATTTTTGCACTTAAGGTGAACACAATAAATTGTACCTGAATCAAGCCTTTAAGGACCCCTATTACCTGGGAAGTTACAGGGAGCAAGACTGGACTGGGTAGAAGCTCACCTGGGGTATTGCCATTTTAGGGAGGGAGAAAAAAAAGAACAATCTAGTAATTTTCTATATGAACCAATTATACTTGTTAACTAGACATAGAGAAGCAGCATGGAATAGTGGATGAAGTGTCAGCCCTGGAGTCAGGAAGTCCTACCTCTAATACATTTGACAATGTGATTAAGTCAAGTCACCTAACTTCTCAGTGCTCTAGTTAACTTCTAAGACTATCATTTGCAGAAATGTCAGCTTGTGTTGTGAAGAGAGACTTTCGTTAATTAAGAATTCCCTATCACTATCCTGATTACGTACTAGGCTCCATTGTTCCAATGCTGCTAAAGGACTAAAAGCTCTGTCATTGCCTTCTAAATTTGGTATTCTGGGACAAAGCCCTAGTCACTTCACTGTAATTATAATTCTGAACCAAGAAACCTCTTATGAATTATCATAGACTACAATACACTATCATAAACCACGTTATACATTATGCATAAAATGTTTTAAAAAGTCAAAAAGACTCCAAGGTAGAAATGCCTGCACACACACACACACACACACACACACACACACACACACACACACATACGCACACACACACATACACACACATATATATGTACACATATGTGTCTATGTATAAATGTACGTGTGTGTTTATGCATACACACGTCAGGTGTGTGTATAGTATATATATATATATGTGTGTGTATCTATATTATATATATATAATTAAATGCAACCCTATCCCCATGACTTGAAGAAACATTTTGAGGGCAAATCCTATTGTTACTGATTTAGCAAAAGCACTTTAGATGAAGGTTAACTTCATATTAATTGTATCCCTCCAACCACATCACAGGACTATTACAGCTTTCATTAGAGAATGTGTACCACCAACCTTCCCATACCAATATCTTAATACTCTCAACCTGTGTTCAAAATACTCATACTTCTTAATAGAGAGTTATCAGTCTCTAGTTATTACTAATAATAATTCATCTCTTTCCTTTCCATAACTAGTAGAAAATACCACAAGGAAAGTTCTTTATCTACATAATAAAATCACCTATGAATTAGGTTATAAGCTAGGAAAACAAATGAAAAGAACATGGAAACTGTTCAAAGCTTACAACTGAGTAACCTGGATCAAAAGCTCAATTTGATCTTTGGGAGAAGGTTTTCAATAAAATCAATGTTTTCTTCACTCTACTGTGTAGAGCAACAGAAATTTCCATTCAGAGGATATAGATCTGGCATTTGGGCAAAATAAAGCAGAGGACAGAATATTTGGTGACTGTCTTCTATGTTGCCAGCCAAATGGGCCAAGCCAGACCTAAACTCTGTCCTTTTCATCAGGAGCAGGGGATTTGGAGTTGAATTACTTGGATAATTGCAGGAAAATGTTATGTGCAAAGACAGACACTCAGGGCAATGAAGTGGACACTAAATGGTTAGCACCTACGTAGTAAAGGAAACCTTGGATTACACATGGAGAATATGGATCAAAGAATGCCCAAAAGGCAGCTAGATGTGCTGGTTGGTTTTTCTTAATTGTATTTCTTTGTTCCATTGGGACAGGGAAGGATGGCATATACAAAAATACCTGTGGTGCAGTAGCAGAGAATACCATAAAGTTTGGGGTTTTTTTGGGTGGGGGGTACAGAGAGAGATTCAGAGACTTTCCTCACTTCAAACCAGCAACATTTACTAGCTGACTGATAAGGACAGAGTCTAGCAGTAGACTAGTATGCAGTGGTGTCAAACTCATTGCCCCAGGGCTCTGAATCAGATTAAAGTGTAATTGGGAAATGTTGAACAAAATAAATTAAAATACAATACAAAATGGATTGTATTAATGTGTGGTTTTCTAAGTCAATATGTGGTCTACCCGGATGCTTCTATTTGAGTGTGACGTTATTGTACCATTACATAGAATTAAACCCAGGTCAGGAACCTGCAGAGCTCAGACCAGGGGGCAATGATCAGAATTTGCCCAGTTCAAACCCCTTTTGGGGTCTGCCTCTGAAATAACACGACATCTAATACACTGAGAAAGCAGCAACAGAATCAGTCCAGATGTTCCTTCCAGAAATACCATAGAGCCTAGTTCTAACATCAAGTCCAAAGACAAGAAGTAGGCTGGAAGAATGGGCAAGCAAACAAAAGAACTAAACAATAACAAGTGGTGTGGGGTGTACGTTGCCTGTCACCCAACAGTAAGGTTGAATAAGAGGCCAGCAAAAGTGATGATGGGCCTGAAGGAAGCAGAGGAAATGAGCATTTAGAGAGATGGATCATGAGTGATTGTCCTGGGATTTTGAAAATGGCTAAATATCAGAGCCTCAACTAACAAGAAGTCCAATAACTGATCAAGGGAACCTTCAGGAGGGATGTTATCTGTGTTTTCATACACTTGCTGAGACCCTATAACCTTTCATGGCACCATGATGCTTGTTTGGAAATACCCTACTACTGTAGGGAGGTTCTCTATTCTCCTGGGAACCAAGAGAAGGAAGTCAAGGGGAAGATAATAAAGATGCCTAGACTCCTCTTAGCCCTCTAAAGAAACCAGGTTCCAAATTATTCTTCTTCCTATATTCTGTTCTGCATCCCTCTTGTCTTAGCTGCTTATAGGCTATGTCCTTAGTCTCATCTTGAGTTCAGGTGAGGTTGGGGCTTATGCTGGGGCCATAGGGTCTTTCCTGAGACTTGCTCTTATAGTAGGGCAATCTGTGACTCCCTCTTTTCCCACCACCACCCAGTCCTTGGACTGGACTAGCTGTAGGTGCTTCCCATGCATTTTGTATCTTCTATATATCTGACACGTCTGAAAATGGGAATTAAAGAGACTGAAGCCTCCCTTCACCCCCAAAATGGCGGTAAGGACACTCAAGACACAAACACTCCAAAACATCTATAAGCAAGGCCGACAATCTGTGGTTGGTGAGACGATAGATGCTGGTTGATTAAAACAAATGCATTTTTCTTTAATTTAAAAAAGAAACTAGGTGGGGCGGCTAGGTGGTGCAGTGAGTAGAGCACCAGCCCTGGAGTCAGGAGAACCTGAGTTCAAATCTGGCCTCGGACACTTGACACACAAACTAGCCATGTGACCTTGGGCAG
>CM053597.1:65365884-65383767 GCA_028646575.1 Pseudocheirus occidentalis
AGGTCACATGGTTAGTTTTTTTGTGTGTGTTAAGTGTCTGAGGCCATATTTGAAGTCAGGTCCTCCTCACTCCAGGGCTGGTACTCTATTCACTGCAACACCTAGCCTTTTGCCTTTTTTTTTTTTAATAACTCCCAGTGCTTAAAACTTAGCGCCTAGTACGTAGTCAGTGCTTCATAAATGCTTGCTGACTGTTGTCTGTGGACTCAACCTTCTCTTTGAGCATGCCAACAACACTTGGTCTCAGCCCTTTGACATCGCCTATTGTCCTAGGGTTTCTTTGCATTAGTCAAGTCAACAGGTATTTATCAAAGGAAGGAAGGAAACAAGCCCTTATTAAGTGAATGCTGTGTACTAGACACTGTGCTACGTGCTTTGTGAATATTGCTATGCTGAGAGCCCCATTGTGATTTAGGAACCAGTCCAGGAAAATATCTAATTGTGAGATAATTGCTGTCCATATCTTCTTGAAACTGTTAGGGATTTGCTATTATTAGGTACAAAGAACAAAACACTGGCTGAATTGTCCAGTCTGAACTTGCAACTGAACTTGATGGCTGATGCTCTAATAGTGTGTGAAAAGACAGAATGCACCTGGTCAGCATGATGTTAAGATGGTTTTCTAAGAGCAGTTTCTTCTCCCTTTTTATTTTAGCTTAAAAAATAAAAGAATATGCCATGAAAAAAAATCCTCTGCCTTCTAGAATCTGGGAAAAAGTCCCAAATCAATCCACTCACATCTGCAGAAACTCTTCCTGTTGCTTTTACACAAACATATTTCCTCAAAGGCTCAGAATTTGGGGGAGTAAAACATCCTCATCATGATGCAAACAGCCAGCAAGGTTTGGCCAGTCTCCTGCCTGAGAGTAAAAAAGATTTTCATACATTTGCCTCTGACCTTCCAGTTATGTAACTGACCCTCTCTGAGACTCCACTTCTCCACCTGGAAAACAGATATAAATTAGCCCAAGGCACTCTGCAGGAGCTAGTCCTAGGACAACCAATTGTTCTTGACTCTGAGTATTAGGGGGCCCTTATACTGCTATGGAGCAGTTGAACAATGACTTAGAGAACCAGTTATTGAAGACAAGGAAGTTGCTTCAACTGGTGTTAAAAAAGACCTGCATGTAATCAATGCGTAGCATATACTTCACCCTGTCTCAACACACACACACACACACACACACACACACACACACACACACTATAGATGATTAGTTGTCTACTAACACCCCCTTATACCATCTATATATTTCCTTTGGCTGCATATTAATGATGTCTTTTCTCCTTCAAAGTTTCTCTTGATGTGCATTTTCTCATGATTTCATTCCTGTAAACATATTAGGAGGAAAGAGTGAATTCCCAAGATGATTTATGCTGGGGCTAAAGATGACTAGCGTACACAAAAAGTCCTCTTCTGTACATTAATGATCTGTATGGAGGGCTTGATTGCGAGCTATTACATTTAGAAGGTACTCAGTAAATGCTTGTTGACTCACTGAGTGAAAGGTGAGTTCTGAACAGCAGGATCTCTGACTACAAGACTTGGTTCCACTACTCTGCCTCCCTTCCCCAACCACTATGCATCAGTCCTGTGACCCAGTCCCTTTATAAACCTGTTCAGTGAGTGACCCAGCTAATAGGATAAACTGATTTGGGTGCTAAGATGTTAATGAGTAATAATGATTTAATGTGTTACTAATTTCTCAACTTTTAAAATAAGAATATTGGATTAGGTAAACTTGATGGAAGGCTTTCAGCTCTAATATTATATTTTTTTGGCTTATCCTGGGTAATATGCATGCATTTCACTAGGTCTTTTGATTCTTTAATTCAAAAGAATGAATGTGGCCATTTGAGGAAGCTGGTTAAGGTCAATGAAAGGAGTGTCTCTGGACCTCTGGAATAACTCTAAATGACTTTTGATCTCATCTATGATTGGAGTAGGGCATGTTGTCAACACATTGAACTTTAGAAGATTTGTTTTTAAAATCCCTCTTGAGGTCCTCCAAGAATGCTTTTTGGGCCTGAAACCAATTAACATTTCCATCTGTGGTCTCCTGTGTGAGTATAGAGTCTGTGTTGCCTTCTGAATTTGGTTGTTCTTGCTCACTATAAAAAGATTTGATGGCCCTAGATTTGGTAGGTTCCTTTTTCCCCTTTGTGATTACCTATATCCTGGATTTTTCAAAGTGGCTATCTACTTTTGGGTGCAGAAGTATTGAGCTTCTCAGGCTGGGAGGTAGGGGTTTGGCTGTTCACTTCATGAGCTATAACCTCTCAGTGACTAGACTGAGGCCAAGGCCAGGACTCTCAGGGTTTCCCCTGTTACTCTGAGGCTTACAGAGTAGCCTATGGGGGTGGGGTGGTCTGGTTCTTTCAAGTTTCCACTTCTGTGTCTATGGGGTACAGCTCAGGCAGGCTCAGTAGCAGGAGGCCAGAAGGGCAGCTGCCAGCTGATTCTCTCCCAGTGGTGCTAAAGCTTGCACCTGGGCTTGTGTAGTTAATGTTTGCTGGATCCACCCTCCTGGGCTTCCCCCTTCCTCAGTGCTTCCCAAGCCTGAGGCTGATTCTACTAATTCAGGATTTTACTCTGGGTGGGGAAATTATCTCGAGACTTTTCTGGGTCAGGGAGGAGGGGGGTGGTGAGAGCAACTAAGTTTTATTCCTTCATCTTGATTTCTGGAAGTTCAGGTATATAATTTTTACACATCCAGGCTGCAGACTGGTAGCTCAGGAAAAGCTGATGACCCTGCTGCAGGCCCCACGTTTTTCTCTTACTCATGATGATCCGTTGGTCCTCTGTACTGTGGTGAGATGGCTGTAAACTGCCCTCAGGCTAGGTGAGTCTGCTGGCTGCCTGGGGCTTCTTCTCAGTCTGCTGTACTCTGCTCTCAGGTCTGCATTGGTGCAGCTTCTGTATGCTCTGAGTTCTTCCTGCCCCAACCTGAGTAGGCACTTTCCTGGGCTGGTAATCTGCCATGCTCTGTCTCCCAATGCTTTCTGTCACTCTTAGATCTGTTCAAGTTCACTTTTTAGCTTTTAGTGACAGAATTCTTAGAGGAGCTTGGAAAAGTTACTGCTTCTTTTCCACCATCTTAGCTCCGCCCCACTCTTTAGAAGATTTGAACATGTGCAGAGGCTGAAGTGTGAATATCTACCCAACCATACAATGACTGACCACGCTACAATTTGATGGTCAGAATGTAAGTACAGTGCAGGGAAGATTGAGAATCAAGAGATCTTTATTGCCCAGCTTAGCTACTCACTAGCTTTGTGAGCATAGGAAAATGATTTCTCTGTGCTGGTTAACTGTAAAATGTGGGAATAGGCTAAATGAGTTTTTGGGTACCTTCCAAATCTATGATCCTAAATCTAAGCTTATGGGAAAAATCTTAACTTAGAGCTTAAGAAATACTAAATTTGAGAAGGCAGGATCTACTACACCTATAACAAACAACAACAACAATGGAAATGATTCTGAAAAACACATTTATTGAATGAATAGGAAATGTTAAAATGGCAAATCTAACCAAAAAAATTTCATGAGTTTCTAAGCCCAATGAAATGAACTTTGTGCTTTTTTTCCTTTCAAATCATCTCACCATGTTAACAAATTCATAACTGATAAACTACGGGTGGGTTAACCAGACTACAGATTGGGCAGGTTGGTCTCCCTGGCCATAAAAAACGTATTAAGGTTACGAGGAAGCAAATACAGCTATTAGAGTAGGGCTAGACTGTGACAGTTATGTGGAGGATGTTTACATAGGATAAGTCTTAAGCAGAAACTTAGAGGAGAGAAAAGACAAAGCTCAACAGAAAAGCAAAAAAACATTCATTCCACTTGGAAATGATATATTTGAAGGCATGCTAGATACTACAGGGAATAGAGCACTGGGCCTAGAATCAGGCAGACTCGAGTTCAAACATAGTCTCACTTGCTATGTAATACTAGACAAATCACTTAACCTCTATCTGCCTCAGTTTCCTCAACTATCAAATGGAGATGATAATAATACCTATCTCAAAAGGCTATTGTGTGCGTCAAATGAGATCTTTGTAAAGCACTTCATAGAATACTTACCATACAGTAGGCACTTATTTTTATTAGGGGATGAGAATGGAAGCTGGTAGAAAGCATTTCATTTTGTACCTAAAGCATAGTCCATATTTAAAAATGATCAGGAGGCAGGGGTACTCAATAGAAAAGTTAGAGTAGAGTTTAACCAGAAATCAAAGTGATGGGGAAAAAAATGAAGTTCAATATAACACTTTGGAAGGGAGCCTAATCCTATGTGGGGATGAGTGAGATGTAATTTTGGTGTGACTTCTAGGAAAAGACTAGCAAAGAAGTAGAAACAATTTTCACTGGTCTCTGGTTGAGCATCCCTTCTAACGTGGTTCCCTGAGTGAACTCTAAATCTGCCCCATCTCCTCCTCCCCCTATATCTCTCCTTCCCCTTTAAGAATGCATCATTTATCACACTAACCACTGGATGAGAAGAGGTTAAATTTATTTTCCATGTTTAGAGGAAAAAAATCCTGCATAAAATAGCATTTTTTTAAAAAAAGAGGGACATTTCAAGTATAGAGCCATAAAGAAATGACAATATGGGAACACATATTATTTTTATGGGGAGAAAGCACAAAGTAGCAACAGTATTAACACAGGTCAGACTGACATGTTTTTAATGGGCTTGTTCCATCTGCTTAATCTATACTCCATGTATTCTGGCTTCATATCTTGAAATTGGAAAATATTCTACATCCTTCCAGGTATCCATTGACATTGATAATGAAAAGACTAATTGAAAAATGAAATGAAAGAGACCCAACACTGTCCCATCATTTCCTTTATTTTAACAAGTAAAAGCCCTAAAAGTGTATTTTGGACTTTTTAGGCTAGTACTTGGTCTTTCCCCACCTGAACTACTGATATACATAATAAAATATAATCATTACTTCTGGATAAATTTATTGGTTTTTTATTTTTTTTTCTTCAGGGAGCAAATAGGCACTCAATTAATAAGAGCCTCTTTCCAGTGGTTGTGGAAGATCTAATAGGTAGCTGGTCCCAGTCAGCTCCATTCAGAGAACACCTATAGATTCCTGCTGATTGGTTAATTGGACAGAAGCCCAGATGCTAGATTGTTGTCTTCGGCCTTCTATCAAAATGCAGGGTACTCAGGGTAGGTGAGCAGTGACAGAGTGGGACTAAGCAGAATTACTTAACACTCTCAATGTCAGAGACACAACTAGGGTGGGACAATCAAGACTTTCCCCCATGGCTCTGAAATTTAAATGGGCTTATCACTCCTATATAGTTATCCATTTATTCTGGGTTGAGGGACACAAGTACCAAAAGCTACCCTCTCCCTCAAAGGTTTGTCTCCTACATGTCACCTCTCCCAGGGTTTGGGAGGTCAAGGATTATTAGACACACTTCAAGAGGGGTGCACACCAGACACTTAGGGAAATGAAGCCATTGCACCCAATTACATTAAAGTCATCTATATCCCAGGGAAGTTGGTCTATGTGCTGACCAATTTGGATCCTGAGACCTTTCTTCACTTGGGGAGCTCTTCCTTGGCTCAACTCCACCCTATTATATTCCTCAGCAGTATCCTCTCCAGAATTAACTTTCATATCTCCCATCTGGCTTGTAGCAGGTGACAGAATTATTTCTGTTCTGCCTACATATTCTATAGTTAGTTACAGTGGAACCAGGAGATTGAACTTGGAATCACAGGACCTGAGTTCAAATCAGATCCGCCACTTATTACTTACATGACTTTGGGCAAATCACTTAATCTCTCTGGACTTCAATTCTTTTGCTTATAAAGTGAAAGGCTGAACTAGATGGCCTCGGAACTGTCTTCTAGGTCTACCTTTCCAGTCCTATGATCTATGATCGTATGAACAGGGATAAAATAAATTAGTCCATTAGACTGTAAAGCTTTATTTTAGGAATTATATATATTTTAACAGATAATCATTAATTTTCCAGTCATTACAAGTTCAAATTAGTTTATTAACGAGTTATATCAACTCTGAAAGTTATCTTGGTCCTGGAACTGGTTGGTGAACTGGGTTGGTTAGATATTGGAGCCATGACCACTCTGCTAGGATACAGTTTACTGGGTGCTGGCCACTCAAATAGAGGCAAAAATTTTGTAGGGAAGTGATACTCTAGACTACAGGGAGAGTCAAATAAAACAGGGTGATGAGTCAGAGTATCTGATAAGGGAGATCTAGAGAGCATAAACAGAAACCAAGGAATCTAGACAGAGAAGAGATAGCTGCAAGAGGAAATGTGGGAGTGAAGGGGAGAGATAATTTATCAGTGTCCAATAAGAAAGATCGAGAGAATGTAAACAGAAACTTTAGCCAAGAAATTAATATATGGGGAAGTTACTGGCAGAAGGGTTGGGAAGATGGGTTCCAGTACTGCCTTATTTGCTTATTTCATCAATTGGCTCAATGTTCCAATCCTTCATGTCAGTGTTGGTGATAAGATAAAGATGAAGTACTAAAATGGCTAAGGGTCCACCCCCAAGTAGACCACTTAGCATCCCTGCATTTCATAGCCAAGGGCAAAAGAGGAACAATGTATGGTTTAATCGTAAAAGTTTATCTTTCAACAAATATTTTTTAATGGTATATAATATGCCTGCCATGTGGAAGGCCCTGTGCTAGGTACTTCAGAAGGATACAGTGAAGTAAATACCACATTCCCTGCCCTCTAGGAGTTTACCATCTATTTGGGAGAATTTACAGTCTTGAAAAAAAATCACAATAGTATTGCCATTAAGAAAACAAGAGAAGCAGAATAATTGAGCTCTAGGATGATGAGATACCAACTACTTTCAATAGACCTAAGAAGAGCAGCAGTCTCTCTACTATACAGGGGCTGCCTAAAAGCAAGAAGATGTTAGTAGAGAAAGTCAGGACTTCTTGACTGGTATTCTAAGCAGACCTACTAAGCTGTGGTTGCAAAGCCACTTACCGTTGAAAGGATGAGGAGAGAGAGAACAGGTGATAATTCTGTGACAGGACATTGATATTTTTGAAGGTCTGTTATTCCAGAATGGTTGTATGTATGTGTATGCATATGTGTGTGTGCACTTTAGGAAATCTTGTGTGCCAGTGTTGCTCTGTGCTTCCTAAAGTCTTGGACCCAGAATATAAAAGAGTTTGGCAGCGATTACTATCTATCTATCTATCAATCTGTCTGTGTGAACGAATATGTGTGTGTATGTGTGCAGATAGTTGTGTATATACACATAAATATCTACATATATACACACATGCATATACAGGCATACAATACATGTATACATACATGGTGCATATGTACACACACGTGCTCAAACATATACATACATGCACACACGCATGTTCACTAATGGCTGTAAGGCCTTCCCTATTACATTTAGTTTGCTTGTGTCAGAAACTTGACCCTAAGAGGTTAGATGGTAAATGATTAAGGACCACAATAAGTGGTATAGAGATCCAAGATCACATTAATGAATTAGAAAATTAACTCAAAGAGCAGTATTTCTTTCAGCCTGAAAATATCTCAATGGTGGGAGAGAGGAGAAAATAACAAAAGATTCAATTTTCTCCTGCTTTCAAAATTAGGAACTGAATTTGAATAAATTTCCTATATATCAGTACAATCACAAAGCATGGAGAGACCACTGCAGTTCATGAAAATATATCACCATATGGTTTACAGTTAAGGAAGGCATATTTGTTGTTCCTTGTCTATTTTGTTAATGAATGGAATCCCTCCTGCACTCCTACCCGTGGCATTTGCCTCCTTAAAAGCTTGTCTTTGATAGCAGTAATTAAGTGTTTTTAAAATTCTGGGTACATCCCAATGTAATTTTATCCTCAGGGCTCTTCAAGTTCTTCCAAAAAGGGGGTAAGACCCAGGACATCCCATAGAATTTCCAAAGTCATTCCAGCTTTGAAGCATGATATCATGGTCTCTTACCAGCAAAACAAAAACTGTTCTTCAATTTACAAACTCATAAATTTCACTATGTCCCTTTCCTTTTTAATCTGAGAGATTCTAGTAGCACAACTGAAAATCTCATAAAATGATGGACTAAAAGAACAAATGCTTGGAGTAGTAGCTTAGATGTAGAATCCACCATTTGAAACCCTCAGGTTGTATCCACTGCCGGTAACTAAAATAATCTGTTTGATGGTGGAGCTAGCCTTCAAAACTATTTAGCTGGCAAAAATATATCTTTGCCACCTTGAACTCACTGTATTCATTCTCTCCTGTTTTTCCTTCATTCCTACCATGCTTGGTGTCACAAAGCCTTTCCCTTTCAAAGCCCTATCCAGATCTACTCTCGTATCCTGGAGTCAAGAAAACAGACCTCAGTTCAAATCTCATCCAGATGCTTACTAATATGCGAGCATGGGGAAAAAAAAATCACTTAACCTCTCTGGGCTATTTCCTTATTTGTAAAACAGAGACTATACCTGAAATACCTCCCTCACAGTGTTGCTATGAGGTTGCTGTGAGTGCTTTGCAAACTTTAAAGTGCTATATAAATGTCAATCTTGATAATGATGATTGCTAACAGCTTTAAATCCTCCTCTTCCTGAGGGAAAATACATTTCAACAAGCATTAAAGCCTTAAACTACAGAAGCAAAACTTTAACTGGAATTTCAGGCATTTGAATCAGTGGGGATTTGGTTCCTGGCCATTTTCCCTCTACCCTTTAATTCACACTATGTAAATTCAAGTCACTCACTTTGCCTATGAATAAATCTGGCCCAATTTCATAAATTGTTGAGAACTGAAGGGGTCTTTTAGAAATAAACTCACTTTATAGAATAGGAAACTATGGCCTAGAGATAGGACATGACTTGGTGAAGATCACATTAGCTAGTAAATACCAGACCCTGAACACAAACCTAGGTCTTCTGAACAGACCAGTTACCAAGAATTTCTATGCCACAGTGGCACAAAATGCCTCAAAGCCAGAGAGGGTTGAGAGCTGTAGACAGCCCCATGGTAGGGAGACAGAGGCCAGGACACTGTGCGAAAGTTGTCAATATCCTCTAATGACTGGCCTTGAGCAAATTCAGGATTATCAGCGATCTGCTTCCAATTCCAAGTGTGGTATTCTTTCCACAGTAGCACACTACTAAAATAGCATAGCTGCTAAAATGATGGAAATGATCAATTTCCCATGCCAAAGGCTGCTTTTATACTGACTGCATCACTAACTCCAACAACTACTATGCAAATGGACACTACTGAGGAATGAGATTTCCATTCCCGTGTGAAAGAAAATATCCCTGGGACAGTATCTCTCTTGTTATCCTGAGACAACCATGAACCACGTCTGCAAGGTCTGTTCATCAGCAACACTTTCCTTTTTTTAACAAAAAGGTTAACAAAAAAGCTCCATCCGTGCACGGAGGCAGCATCAGATGCCTATTTTCTCCTCCTCTTTCTCTCCCCACTGTCAATCTATTCCTGCCCCTCATTTACAGAAGCAGACCCCAGCAGGAAAGACCATTGAATGCTAAAGAGCTCATTCAGGCTTCAGTTGCAATGGGTGGTATGAGAGCCCTTTCAGTTCCACTGAATGTTGATTCCCCAGCCAACCACATACGAAATTCATGCTTTTCATTGAGAGTCTCATGAGACAGAGTGGATAGACCACAGTATTGTGGTGAAGTGAAAAGAAACTGGCCTTGAGAGTCCAAAAACCTGGGTTTGACTACTACTTCTGCTGCTTTACTTAGCTATATGACCTTAGGTAAGTGTTCTCCTCTCTCTGGGCCTCTGTTGCCTCCAAAAAAAGAGAGGGTTTGTATAGAAGAGTACTGAGATCCCTCTCATTTTCTTACAGTCTGACTCCCTCCTTCTGTTACCACCTTCCATGCAGAAGGGAAATCCAAAGTATGTCCCCTGCTAAGAGAGGGTTAATGATGTCATCATATGTGAGAGCTGGTACATCATCTGGGAAACCAATCAACAAGGATATGACAGCCTGCAAGGCTACACGGAGCCCAAAGAGGATTGCTTCTCCTGGCTGGGTAACTCAATTACAAATTTTTTTTTCCTGTAATACATTATTTATTTGACACTTTACTCTATTCAGAGTATATCGCCCTCCCTAGTGAACATCACCTCTTAAATCTTCTGAAATTACACTGATAACTCACTGATCTCTGGGGAATGAGCTAGTCCACATACATGCATTTTTCAGAGAATTAAAATCTCCGTCTGCCCCCTTTTTAAAGAACAAATAACATCTTAGAAAAATACTTTTAAGGAAGATGTTTTCCTAAATGGATTATCCATTTCTTTGCCTTCACAAACCTGGGTAGATGGTGTGGATGTTCTCTCCAATAGTGAAGGTCATACTCTGTCCATACTTCTCATCCTGAGTGACTTTTATCAGCATCCACTCATAACCTTCCATTAGTGGATCTACCCAGCATGCTGGAGAGCTACCTCTAGACCTCTTGACATCATGCAGACATCAATGGTGTACATAAGTTGGCCCCTGGTTATTCTTTATTTCTGCTTCATTATCAACTCTCCCCCCCCCCTTTTCTAACCATAAATCTTTTTCTACTTCTGTCATTCCTTTCTTCCTTGTTAATATGTTATTGCCTCATCATGCTCACCCTGTCCTTTGGGTGACCCTCCATTTTAATTCTTTGGAGAATATGGTGTTCTGTGACTCATTGTCAGACAGCAACACCCTAAGAATATTAATGTTCAAAAGACTAGATCTCTAGTTCATTCTGTTAGGGTCATCAAAAGCACTATGCAATTTCCCAAGAGCAATCTAGCCCATTCTCCTCTTATTCAATTAGAGGCATAGATTCTTTTCCAACCACAACATCTGTCCAAGATACATATTTGTATGAATAGATCATATTCTTCCAACTTCAAAACAAAATCTTGACAATAGACATTTTTCATCCACTTAGTTTTTTCCTGTGTGGATAGTTATGCTGAAGTCTTTTGAATAATTATAGGTCTCATTTAGGAGGCTGATTCAATCATCACAATGTCATCTACAAACAAGAGTATTGGGAGGACCCGATAATTCCAAACATCCTTGTCAAAGTTGTCTTCTGGTGAGCATGTTGTGTTCCCCAGTAGAACAGAAGTTCCTTTAAGGTGTAACACAGGCCACCCTGGTTAGACACTAACAGTCAGATTAGCTTTTACACAGAAATATTTATTTCCAATGGTATAATCACAGATTTACAAACTCACTTTCCCAAATCATAGAAGCATAGTCTACACACACACACACACACACACACACACACACACACACACACACACACACACACCACCTCAGGCTCAAGTTCCCAGGTATCCTGACTTCTCAGGACTTCCATGCCAGGCTGGTTGAACCATCCCACCTGCAATTCTAGCACCAAGGTCACCATGGCTCACTGGGGTGAAAGAGAAGGAGAAGGGGAAGAGAAGTTCTTCTCCTCTCTCACTGGTTCAGTTCATGGTGTGCTTTCTGTGAGTGAACTGAGATCTTTACACTCTGGATGCAGCAGATAAAAGTTGTCAAAAAAAAAAAGAGTGCAGCAGAAAAGAGTGGTAGATAGAGAGTGATTGGCTCCAAGTGGCCAGTTTTAAAGATGTTGGTGGCCAGTCAAAGTAGATTACCCCCACCCATGTGATAGGGGAGGTCAGAGCTCTATGGTAGTCAATCTGTACATGTTCCAAAGACCCCTCAACAAAGCCTCCATATCATCTAACCTGGGTATGTCCAGACAAGCCAGGGTTACAAAGGCAGTTTTTTCTCCAATCTTTGAATCCCAAGCATGAACATAATGCTCTGTGTAGGAAGTATCTAATATATAATTTGCTGAAATGAATTGAATTAACCATTCCATTAACACCTTGCACTTTCCCTCCATCATGACTTATCACCTCCCTATTACTGGAATGTCTTTCTTCCATTTCTTCCCCTTGAAATCTCATCAATAGCTCAATCTTTCTTCTATCCACTACACACTGTTGTCCTGATTTTGCCCCTGTGTCCTTCAGCCCTTATAAAATAGCTTTCCACATTACCTTTTGGTCCAAGCTTCCACCATACTTAGTAGACTAATGGGTGGGGAAAGAAAAGGATGAGGAGAAGGAGGAAGAGGAGGAAAAGCATTTAAAGAGCAAATAAAAGTTTGTAGTATCTCATTTGATCCTCATGATAATCCTGGGAGGTAGGTGCTATTAGTGACTTACTTGCCCAGGCTCATACAGATAATAAATATACCATTTTCCCTTTCCAGCTCCCCTTTATATGTTTTCTTCTACTGGAATTTAAGCTACTTGACATTAAAGGTTGTCTTGCTTGACTGTATTTGTAACCCTAGCCCTTAACACACTGACTGTTAAGGAAATATATTAAGGAAATAATAAATTATTATTTATTTATTATATTATTATATATTAAGGAAATAATAAGGAATTTCCTTATTAAGGAAAATATATTTTGTTTTAAATAATTAAAGAATATATTAAGGCATATATTAAGGAAATAATAAATTCTTTATCTATCTACCTATACATCTTAGAGCTCTCCTAGTATTTTGTATTCCTCTAATACACTCATCATATTCTATTTAGTATTGTAACTGTCTGTGTACTTCTTACTTTCACCCTCAAAATGGTAAGTTCTTTGACATCTTTGTCTGTGTCTTATTTAGTTCTGTCTCCCTCAGGGCCACACCCAGTCTTTATAGTATAGTGTTGGTAAGTGTTTATTGTGTTTCCTGAAATGTTGAGTTTATTTGAAATTCATCATCAAGTTTAACCCAGTACCTCCTTATTACAGACCTATCACTCACCCACTAGAGCAGCAGTTCTTGACTTGTGGGTCATGACCCCTTTGGGGATTGAACGACCCTTTCACAGGGGTCACCTAAGACCATTGGAAAACACATATTTCCGATGGTCCAGCAACCGAGACACTGCTCCTCTATCTCTCTCCAGGAGGGTCCACAAACATGCAGATACACCCACATACAAGTATTAAAGGGTCAAGGCATTAGGAAGGCTGAGAACCATCGCACTAGAGCAACCCATTACACGTGTGTACACACACACACACACACACACACACTCATTTCTCTCCTGTTCTCCATTTTCTCTCTCATCTTTCTAGAAAGATTTTAGAGACCTAGTAAAAATGTGTGTGGAATGAACAAAGGTTTAAAAATAGGGATCACAGAGAAGAAATGAAAAATGTTGGGGTTTGGGGGAGATTGTGGATATGGAACACAGTATATATATATGTGTGTGTGTGTGTGTGTGTGTGTGTGTGTGTGTGTGTGTATACATATAGACTTGGTTGATAAATTGGTTAGTTTAACTAGTTAGTTTGTTGCTTAGTTTTATGGAACTACTTTCTTTTTTATTCTTTGTTATGAGAGATGGCTTAAGAAAAAGGGGAAGGATATATTTGGACATGAAGATATGAAAAGAACATATCAATAAAAATTTTACAATTAAAAAGCAAGAAGAGGACACTTTTTAAATTTTTTTTACTGGAGAGAGAGTTATGTTCAGTGACTGATCTTGAAGATAAAACTTATTCCTTTGATTTAAAAAAAACTGCTTTTTTCCAGTGGTAAAAAGAACAAGAGGTTGAGAACAATTAGGCATAAAAAATTCCTCACTTTCATTTGGAGTTTTAATTGCTCTCCAGAGAGCATTTTTAATTATTTAAAAGACCACCTGAGTAATTAATTATCATTCACTATTCACTTTGAATGCACACTTTTAAAACTTAGCACCATTAACTAATTTACCCCTCAATTAGATTCTAAATTCTGCTGAATAAGCAGTTAAAAACAGATGGTCCCTGTCATGATGCCCTTTAGTTTTATTCCTTTTTCGTATCTTCCTGAAAAAAGACACCCTGCAAGTCTTCCATACCACAGTATACTCTCTTTCATTTAGAGGTCTATAGCAGAGAAATTGTTTTCTGAAACAGCTAGTCATAGCCAAAACTGAGAAAAAAACATCCCTCCATTTCTTATTCTCTCCCCTATTTTTCTTCAATCATTCCCCCTCACCTAAAGTCTTTCAAAGATGGCCTGATTTGCCCTTCCCCTGCCAATGACATAAAGAATTTAACCAACTAATCCATATTAAAGTGTTTGTTACTCAGTGTGATATTCCTCCTAGGACTATCTGCTTGGGTTTTTTTGGGGGGGGCGGGTGATTGGGGTTTTTTTTGGCTTTTGGCAGGGGAGAAGGCAGGGCTATTAGGGTTAAGTGACTTGCCCTATTTGCTTTATTAAAGGGAGTCATAAGGATGGGAAAATTTCAGAAAGGAATAATTAATGGAAGAATTTCAAGGACTGGGATCCCAGGTAAGAAAGATACTTGAGGAGGAGGAGACCTCCTGATGTTTTTCCAGTTGTACTTGGCAGATGATATACTATTCTATAATGGAAAGAGCATTAGACCTGGTATTTAGGAGAACTGGGTTTAAATACCAGCTTTGTTTCCCAAGCTATAAAACAGAAAAACCAATACTTACAATACTTATTTCATAGGATTGCTCTATATGTCATAAAACTCTATATAAATATTTACAACTATTTATTAGTAGTATTCTTAATTATACTAGGTAGTTTATCAACTAGATCTACTAGAAAAATCAAAGATATAGAGCTAGATGGTACCTTAGCAATACCTAGCTTAATCCTTTCAAGTCAAGAGTTGACTTCAAAATCCAGGTCTCCTGACTACAAATCCAGTGATGTTTATACTATATCATACTGCCTTAAGGGTCAAGAAACCGAGCATTGAATGCTAACTCTGGTACTTGTTGGCAGTGTCAGCTGGGCATGTATTTTAACTGCTATGAACTTGTTTCCCCCTCATAAGACTGGGATACTATCATCTGCCAGCCTAGGAGGAATGGAGCTCTGTTTTGGGGGGTATTTCACTTTTGTGTGTTGGGTAAGGAGCAAGGCAGGTAGAGCTTGCCTCAAGGGAATGACAGCCTGCCAGTCATAAGTCATAAGAAAGGATAGCTGCTCTCTCTAGGGAAGGTAGGTAGAAATTACTTTTAATCCTCTTTTTCAAATTAGTTTCAACAAAGGTATTCTATGGGTAGTTTTGACATTTTGAATTGGTTGTCACTCTGTGACGCCACTTTAAACACCTGTTGATAGCTTCTATGTTAACATGTTGGGGAGATAACTCCCCAAAATGTGCTTTATCCATCTGTAGCTGGCACAGGGTTGTTATGAGGCTATATTACTACTACTACTACTACTAAGAAGAAGAAGAAGAAGAAGAAGAACAATAATAACGAACCAAGATTGCAAAGCAGAAGAATTAGAGCCTACCTCTTCAATGTTTCTTTTCAAACAACTTTAATATAAGGCCTTAAATTGAATTCTTGAGCAAAAGAGGTAACAAAAGGTCAGGTGAGATATTTTTCCAGCCCAAGACAAATTAGGAGGTCAGAAAGAGAGGTCTGTGACACCAGAGTGAGGGATGGTCAGGAGTGCATCTGGCAGCAATACTAGCTGTAAGCTTTGGAGGCAGTGGCATCAGCAATAGCAGCTTCTGGCACTCTCAAGCCAAAGGCTTTAACAGGAGTGAACAACTGATTAGAAAGAGATTACAGGGAACCTCTGTGTTGGCACCGGGTGCGACAGGACACCATTTGCCAACTTCATTGCCTATACCCACTTCTGAGTCACAGTTCCAGGGTATAGAGGAGCACCTTTAGTCAAAAGGAAACAGTGGCCCTGAAGAGCACTTGTGGCTGCCAAAGGAGCAGGGACACAAGTCCAAAAAGAATTCCTAGAAGAGACTTAAATAATTATTTTAAAAACCAAATAAGAGTGGTAGAGGAAAAGTTGGGAAAAGAAATAAGGGCAATGCAATAAAATTATGAAAAGACAATAGGTTGGTAAACACACACACGTATGCACACACACAACTCAAAGAAAATAACACTTTGTATCAACAATGCAGTATTCACAACGCCTGTAGTAACTATAACTATGCTGATATGGTTATTAATTGCAAAATCTAACAGGCTCTCTACATGGGGAATATAGCTAGAACATTTATTCACATACCAGAAAACTGAGTCACAAAACCAGAAAGTCAAAGCCGTCACAGTAGTTATGAAGTTGGCACATGTAGTTAATGTAGTAAACACCCACATTCTCAAGCCTTCAAAACAAGACAGGCTATCTCAGGCAAAGATCTTCCTCTCCTCACTGATGGCAACTACTCAGCATACATGCAGATTGCTTCCAGAATCTCCAGCCCCCTGCAGTTCCCACCCCTGGCAGTCCTCAGTAGAAGTCATTAGCAGAAATTCTGGCTGGCTCAAAAAAAAATAGGAGCTCATGCCACAGCCATAGCTCCTGCTTCCAGTCACTGCCCTGACTAGCTTGGTTCCAGCTTCTTCTTGCCCCACCCCTTCCTGCTATGTCAGCAAGCTGAAGGGGTATAGAAGATCTTCAAATCCCACAACCATTACACACCTTAAAAACATAATTGGTCAAATAGTAAAAGAGATATGCAGCTTCACTACTGAAAATAACTCCTTAAAAACGAATTGTCTAAAATGGAAAATGAGGTACAAAAGCTAACTAAAGAAAATAATTTGTTAAAAATCTGAATTGAACAAGTAGAAAGTAATGACTCCATGAGATATTGAGAAACAATAAATAAAGGTCAAAAAAATAGAAGAATATGTAAAATATCTCATTGAAAAAACAACTGAACAAAGATGGTGGCATAGAAGCAGCAAGGTCCCACAGTTCCCACACAACCAACCAAAATACCCATAAAACATGGCTCTCAACAAAGTCTAGGACTCTCAAACTCACAAAAATACAGATATCACATCACTCGTTGAAGGCAGCTTGGCAAGAGGGGCTCACCACAGCAGGCCAGGAGCCGAAAGCCAGCCCAGCCTGAAACGCAACACAGACAGGCCCCAGGGTGGCTGGAGGAGCCGAGCTGCAGCTGGTCTACAAGAGAGAAGATCTACAACACCTGGAGCAACGCCAGATATACGAAGGCATGAAAAACAAGGACTAGAGAAAGGCAACTCGGCAGGAGGGGCTCGTCCAGCAGGCCAGCAGGCCGGGAGCCAAGACCAGCCCAGCCTGAAACCAAAACGCAGCCAGGCCTCAGGTCGGTCAGGAGGAGACACGACTCCCAACCCACAGCTTGAGTCTACCCTTGGGAGCAGATCTACAGCACCTAGAGGGATTTTCACATCTAGCAAGCCAGGATTACAGAAGGTCAGTGAAAGTGGAACTTTGAAACTTAATTTGGGGGAGGAAAAGCAGTTTGGCCAACCTGCTCCTAGGGCAAAGAAGCAGTGGGGGAAGGGCAGGAACTGCTGTAACTGGTGGCTGCCCCCACTGGGCTGCTTCAGAGCCCCTGGCCTGAGGACCCTGCAGTGGGGCTGAGTCGATTGATCAGGGCCAAGTGCTCTTGTGATGAGAGGCCTGAATCCAGATTGTGGTCTTGGGTGGTGGTCCTGGGGTGTGCTCTCAGCAAGCCAAAGCTGGGGGGGGGCTGGAGCACCCCCCCAATAGCTCTGGCAGCAGGGAAAACCCCAGCGATTTGGAACAGAGCTTTCCCCCCTGGAAGCAGAGTTCCATAAAGCTTAAAAAAAACCCCAACCAATTAATTGACTGGCCACCATGAGGAAAAGGAAGCAAAATAAGAACAGCAATAAAACCTCTAGAATCCTTTTTTGTGGACAAAAAGGATCAAAGCATGGAATGGGCAGAAGACAACACAGTCAGAACTCCCACACCAAATGCTTCCAAGACACTTGAAGAATGCCTAGAAGCTATACATCAAC
>CM053597.1:65384267-65426438 GCA_028646575.1 Pseudocheirus occidentalis
CAGCTTCTACATTGAGGGATAGAAGAGCCTGAAATATGATTTTTCGAAGATTAAGGGAATTGGGATTAAAACCAAGAATCAGCTACCCAGCAAAATTGAGCATATTATTCCAGGGGAAAATATGGTCATTCAATGAGATGGAGGACTTTCAAGCATTCTTGCTGAAAAAAACAGAACTGAACAGAAAATTTGACAATCAAATACAGGAAGCATGAGAAGAAATTCTGTCTTCTGGAAGACTCCCAGTCACAAGAAGCTTGCATTCTAACAGAGGAGACAACAGTTACAATACAAGTATGTACAGACTACCTACAATCCTTTGGAGGCAGGACAGCATCATGGAATCGGAATCAGGAAAAACTGGATTTAATCCTTCCTCAGATTTTTTTAGCTATACAACCCTGAGCAAGACATAACCTCTCTGGGATTGTTTCCTCATCAATAAAATAAGGTTAGATTCAATGATCTCCAAGGTCCAGTCCTACTTCTACAATCTTGAGATCTCTCCTTGAGGGATATTGACATTCTTTTTTTAAATTTTGTTTGTGGCTTCAATATGTCTCAAGAGCTGATTCTCTTTGGCAATTGAAGCATGCTGTGGTTCACCAGTCTTACTGTTTGAGGTTCCAATGGTAACTAGAGAGGAAAGAGATGAGATTCTGGCCCCATCACTCACTACAACTTCAGGTCATGATCATGTGCTAAGACTGAGGGAAAATATGACCTGTTGGATAGAAATGAAGCTGAACAAAAGTGTCTTTCAAAAAAAAAAAGAAAGAAAGAAATTCTGTCTTCTTCAAAACTAAACCAATGCCATGTATTTTAAGGTAGAATATAGTATTTGTTTTTGTTTTGTTTTCCAACAGCAGGAATCAATGCTTTTTCACTCAAAGGTGTTAGATGCATCAAACACTTCTATTTGTTCTGCACTTACTGTGATTTTTAGAAACAGATACTAGCTTTTACAGTTGGGTGAACAAGTTTTGCCCTGCAACTGTCCAATTTATTTGCTTTTTAAACATTAGCCTATGGTAGTAAATTTATGTAGAATAAAAAGTATTGAAAAGAAAATTTTTTATGCTACAATTTGTGATCCAGTGTTGGTTATTGTAAGAATGTGTTTTTGCTAGCAGAGTGCTCTAAGATTTATACCACTTACTGAATATGTTTGCTTCATTTGTATAAAATAAAAAGTGACATATGAAAAAAAAAGAAAAAACAACTGACTTCAAAAATAGACTGAAGAGAGACAACTTAAGAATTCCTGAGTTATATGAAACCATTATCAAAGAAAGAGCTTAGACAACATATTTCAACAAATTAAAAAGGGAAACTGTCCTGATATCTAGGAACCAAAGGGTAAAATAGAAATTGAAAGAATGCACAAGTCACCTAAAAGAAATCCCCAAATGAAAAGTCCCAGGATTATAAAAGCCAAATTCAAGAACTCCCAAGTTTAAGAGAAAATATTTCAAGCAGCCAGAAAGAAACCAGAAAGAAGCCAGAAAGAAAAAGAGAATCATACAAGATTTAGCAGCTACCATGTTAAATGACCAAAAGGCTTGGAATGTGATATTCCAGAAGGCAAAGGAGCTAAGAAAACAAGCAAGAATTACATATTCATCAAAATTATTTTTAAAGTTTTCTATAATCCTTAAAAGAAAAAAAATGTTTAATGAGAAAGAGGACTTTCAAGCAATCCTGATAAAAACACCAGAGATGAATAGAAATTTTGACTTTCAAATACAAGACTCAAGGAAAACATAAAGATATAAACATGAAAGAGAAATCATAGGGAACCCAATAAGTTTAAACTGTTTACATTCCTGTTTGGGAAGATGATACATGTTAGAAATAATCTACATACACAGAGAGGTCATGGGAGTGAGTTTATTATATTGCGATGATCTAAAAAAAATGAATGGGTGAGAAAGAGGGATGCACTGGTAGAAAGAGGTAAAGCAGAGGAAGAATGAGGAAAATTATCTCACATAAAAGAGGCATGCAAGAAAGAACTTTCAAGGTGAAATGAGAAATGGGGGAGGGTCAATGCTTGAACTTCCCTCAAATCTGAATTGGTTCAAAGAGAGAAAAATGTATACACACACACACACACACACACACATACACACTCAGTTAGGTATAGAAATCTATGTTACTCAACAGAAAAGTAGGCAGGAAGGGGTATGCTAGAAGGTGGAAGGGGTAAAAAAAATGGGAAGGCTGACTAAGGGAGGTCAGAAGCAAAAGAGACTATTGAGGAGGGACAGGGTAAAAAGAGAGTGAGAAGGATAAGCAGAAGAAAATAGGATGGAGGGAAATGCACAGTTAATAATCATAATTATGCATTTGAATGGAATGAATTCACTCATAAAAAAGGAGCCAACAGAATGGATTTGAAACCAGAATCCAACAATATATTGTTTGAAAGGAAAGCACTTGAAACAGAAGATACAGATATAGTTAAAATAAAAGGCTAGATTAGACTCTATTCTGCTTCAGCTGAACTAAAAATGGCAAGGGTATCAATCAGTTTCTCAGACAAACCAAAAAGCAAAAATAGACCCAATTATAAGAGATAATTAGGGAAACTACACCTTGCTAAGAGGTAACATAGACAATGAAGCTACATTAATACTAAATGAATATATACCAAATGGCATAGCATCCAAATTCTTAAAGGAAAAGTTACAGTTACAGGAGAAATAGACAGTAAAAAATATACAAGTGGGGAAACCTCAACTTTCCTTTGTCAGAACAAG
Organism: Pseudocheirus occidentalis; assembly: GCA_028646575.1. Classification (NCBI taxonomy): domain Eukaryota; kingdom Metazoa; phylum Chordata; class Mammalia; order Diprotodontia; family Pseudocheiridae; genus Pseudocheirus; species Pseudocheirus occidentalis. Next base: position 65,387,030 of record CM053597.1, read on the forward strand.
ATAAATTGAACCAAAAAATAAATGAGAAAGAAGTGAAAGAGGTGAATAGAATGTTAGAAGAGTGTGTATATATATATGTATATATATATATATGTATGTATGTATATATACATATATGTATATAGCATTCCTCTAGAAAAAATTGAATGAGAATAGAAGAGCATATGCCTTTTTCACAGCTATATATAGCACCTTCACAAAAATTAATCATGTATTAGAGCATAAAAATCTCATAAACAAATGCAGAAAAACAGAAATATTAAATGCACACTTTTCAGACCATAATGTAATAAAATTACATTTAATAGAGGAATGCAAAAGCACTGATTAAAAATTAACTGGAAACTAAATAACCTAATCCTAAAGAATGAGTGAGTCAAATAATAAATCACAGAAACAATCAATAATGTCATTAAAATAATAAAAAAATGGAAACATACCAAAATCCATGGGATGCAGCTTGACAGTATTTAGTACATAGAGGAAAATTTATAACTCTAAATGCACACATTAGTAAAAGATAGAAACAGCATATTCATGAAGTAAGCATGCAAGTAAATTTTTTTAAAAAGAACAAATTAAAATTCCACAATTAAACATCAAAGTGAAAATCAAAGGAGAGATTAATAAAATTTAAAATTGTAAAATAGCAATAACAACAATGAACTAGGAGCTGGGTTTATGGGGCAAGAAGCCAATAAAACAGATAAATCATTGTTTAACTTTATTTTTAAAAAGAAAGAAGAAAATCAAATTACCAGTATGAAAAATGAAAAGGAGGAATGCACCACCAATGAAGATGAGATGAAAGTAATTATTAAGAGTTATTTTGCCTTATTATATGACAATGAAACTGACAATCTAAGTCAAATGGATGAATGTTGATAAAAATATAAACTGCCCAGATTAACAGAAAAGGAAACAGAATACCTAAATAACTCTATCTTAGGGGAAAAAAATAATTGAACAATGTAGAAAAGAGCTCTCTAATAAAAATCCCCAGGACCAAAGAGATTCACAAGTGAATTCTACCATATATCTCAGGAACAATTAATCACAAAATTATATAAAATATTTGAAAAAAATAGGTAAAGTAGGAGTCCTATCAAATTCCTTTTATGAAACAAATATGATTTTGGTACCTAAACCAAGGAGAGCAAAAACAGAGAAGGAAAACTGCAGGCCATTTTCCCTAATGAATATTGGTGCAATAATTTTAAATAAAATATTAGCAAGGAGATTACAATAATGTACTGCAAAGATGATACATTGTGACTAAGTAAGGTTTATATCAGAAATAGAGTGCTTGTTCCGTGGTACAGAAGCTATCAGTATAATTGAGCACATCAGTAACAAAAATAAGAAAAATCATATGGTTATCTCCATAGATACAGAAAAAGCTTTTGACAAAATATACCACTCATTACTATTGACAGCATAGAAATCAAGTTTTTCTTAAAATTATAAGTATTAGCTAACTGAAACCAAGAGCAACTATTATTTGTGATACAGATAAGCAAAAAGTCTTCACAATAAGATCTGGGATGAAGCAAAGGTGTCCATTATCACTATTACTCAGTGTTGTACTAGAAATGTTATCCATAGCAATAAGATAAGAGAAAGAAATGGAAGGAATTTGAATAGGCAATAAAGGAACAAAACTATTATTCTTTGCAGATAATATGATGGTATATTTAAAGAATCCTAGGGGATCAATTAAAAAACTAGTTGAAACAATTAACAACTTTAGCAAAATTTCAAGATATAAAATAAGCCATAAATTATTAGCATTTCTATATACTATCAACAAAACCCAGCAAGAAGAAACAGAAAGAGAAATTCTATTTGAAGATCACTGCAGACAATAGAAAATACTTTGGAGTCTATCTGCCAAGACAAACCCAGGGACTATATAGACACAATTACAAAACACTCTTTACACAAACACACATTTAAATAATTAGGGAAATATTAAATGCTCAGGGGTAGGCCAAGCCAATATACTAAAAATGATCATTCTACCTAAGTTCATTTGATTTTTTACTGCCATGCTAATCAAACTACCAAATAATTATTTTATAGAGCTAGAAAAAATAATAATATAGTTCCCCCGGGGGGGGGAAAAAGGTGAAAAAAAATCAATGAAAAGAAGTGAAGTTTGCCTAACAGTACCAGATTTAAAACTATATCACAAAGCAGTAGTCATCAAAATAATCTGATATAGGTTAAGAAACAGAGTGGTAGATTGATAGACTCAATTAAATACATAAAACACAGTAGCTAATGTTCACAATAATCTACTTGTTTGACAAACTCAAATATCCAAGATTTGGGACAAGAACTAATTAACAAAAATTTCTGGGAAAACTAAAAAAAAAAGGTTGATAGAAATTAGGCATATAGAATATTCCACACCACATAACCAAGATAATGTTAAAATGTATAAATGATTTATTCATTTAAAGGTTGATATCAAAAGTAAATTCAGGGAACATGGAAAAATGTACCAGTTATAATTCTATAGATGAGGGAAGAGTTTATGATCAAGCAAGAAATAAAGATCATGGGAAATAAAATGGATAACTTTGATTATATGAAATTAAAAAGGTTTTGCATAAACAAGACCAATTGGAGCCCAAGTTAGAAGAAAAACAGGAAATGGAAAATGTTTTAAAATTTCTCTAATAAAGGCCTCATTTTTCAAATATATAGGCAACTGCATCAAATTTATAAAAGGAAGTCATTCCCTAATTGATAAGTGGGTAAAGCACATGAACAGGCCGTTTTCAGAAGAAATCAAAGCTATCAATAGACATATAAAATAGTCCTAAATCACCATTGATTAGAGAAACACCCATTAAAACTGTTATCACTTCACAATCATCAGACTGGTTAACATGACAGACAAAGAAAATTACAATTGCTGGTGAAGATATGGAAAAATTGGAACACTGTTGGTGAAGTTGTGAACTGCTCCAACCATTCTGGAGAAGAATTTGGAACTATGTCAAAAGGATTATAAACCCTGTTACCCAGCAATATTGCTGGTAGGTCTGAATACCAAAATGATCTAATAAAAGTGAAAATGACCTATTTGTACAAAAATATTTATATTAGCTCTTTTTGTGAAAGAATTGAAAATTTAGGGGATGGCCATCAATTGGGGATTGGCTGACAAAGTATATGATTGTTATGGCATACTATTGTCTACAAAAAATGATGAGCAGGATGATTTTGGGTTTTTTTTTTTTTGCTTTATGGAGGGCAGTTGGGGTTAAGTGACTTGCCCAAGGTCACACGGCTAGTTTTTGCATTAAGTGTCTGAGGTTGGATTTGAACTCCAGTACTCCTGACTCCAGGGCCGGGGCTCTATTCACTGAGCCACCTAGCCGCCCCAAGCAGGATGATTTCAGAAAAACCTGGAAAGACTTACATGAACTGATGCATAGTGAAGTGAGTAGAATCAACAGAACAGTGTAAACAGTAAGAGCAATATTTTAATGATGATCAACTGTGAAAGACTAAACTCCTCTGATCAACACAATGATCCAAGACAATTGTAAAGTACTTATAATGAACAAAGCTATCTACCTCTAAAGAAAGAACTACTAAACTCTGAGTACAAATGGAAGTATATATATTTTTACTTTAATCTTTTTGCTTTTTTGGTGACATGGCTAATATGGAAATCTGTTTTGCATGATTTTACATGTATAATTGACATGATATTGCTTACCTTTTCTATATGTAGGGGAGGAGCTGAAGGGAAAGAGAAAATTTGGAACTCAAAATTTCTTAAAATGAATGTTAAAATAAATTAATTAAAATTTAAAATAACCCTAGCAATAGCTAGTATTTATATAGTGCTTTAAGGTTTGCAGCTAGGTTGCACAGCTAGAGTGCTGAGCCTGGAGTCAAAAAGACTCATCTTCCTGGGTTCAAATCTGGCCTCAGACACTTCCTAGCTGCGTGACCCTGGGCAAGTCACTTAATCTTGTTTGCATCACTTTCCTCGTCCATAAAATGAGCTGGAGAAGGAAATAGCAGGCAACTCTAATATCTTTGCCAAGAAAATCCAAAAAAGATCATGAAGAGTTGTACATAACTTAAAATGACTAAGCAATGAAAACAAGTTTTGCCAAGTACTGAAAAAATATTATTTAATTTTATCCTATCAATAATCCTGGGAAATACTTATCATTTCTCACATTTTACATATGAGGAAACTAAGGCAAACAGAAGCTAAGTGACTTTCCCATTGTTCAAGGGTTAGTGTCTGAAATTTGATTTGAACTCACATCTTCAGATCTAATCCTCTACTTACTGCAGCACCTAGGTATGGCACTCTGTGAAGGCTATATATAAATTTCAGTTATTTGTATTACTGTTGCTATTTCATGGAACCATGAAATTCACTCATTCTACTCATTCATCCATTGTCATATACAGTATTGTAGACTGAATGGAGAATTAGGAAGATCTGTATTTAAACCCTACTTCTGGTTAGCTCACAAGCTCACAGTGGTCAAGTCACCTAAACTCAATTATCAAATATGTGAACTGGGAATAATAATGCTTGCAATACTTATTTCTCAGGGTCATTCAGAGCATCAAACAAGATTAAATATACACAGTACTTTTGCAACCTTAAAGAGCTATATAAATGCCAGTCATTGTAATGATCATTCTTACAAAATACCATGCTAAATCATGGAGTAATGGATTGGCAAGCTGCTAATAATATGAGTTAGACCAATTTGAGCTACTCCAATTTGTGCTTGAAAAGAAAAGTAAGATATCTTCTATTTCTCACTGTTCCCTTCTGATTCAGCCTTGTAGAATGGTAGATAGATTTTGAGAATGCAAAGTATATTTGTTTTGCTTAGTAAGGGGGTGATAGAGGGAATGGGGTTATCATAGAGAATAGTATTTCCATTAGTCTGAGTTATCAGGAGCCATTAGAAAAAGTATAGCTCTATTTGACCTTAGGTAGGAGCAGAATGATCTTTTCCCCTATAAATAAAAAATCCCACCTCTTTCTTCTTTTCTTTATTTTCCTTACTATTTAATGTATCCCTGCCCTGGGTTGATACCAGTTAGTAATCATTGTTTGTCATCACAATATTGGGAAGAAGAGCAGAAAATTAAAGAGCAAAAAGGAAAAAAAAATTACCATAACTGCTGATTGCCCACCCAAGTTTTGTTATTGTGTCCTAAACATTCAAGACAATTGATTCTACTAGAAAAGAACTCCATGTAAGTAGGAAGGGTAGATGGTCACTCATCAAGTATGATCTGAAAGGTCTTCAGCAATGCTCCTGACCTCAAATATTTCTTGACATTTGTTACAGTGCTGAAAGTGCCATCACCTAACTTACAACTTTTTTATAATTAATAATAATAATAATAGCTAACATTTACATAGTGCTTTAAGGTTTGCAAAACAGAGAATCCTCTTCAAATATATATCTCTGTGAAGAGTAGTGCTTTTGGTAAATATTCTGGCCTTCATTAATGTAGGAGGAAAGAACGCTTATATTGACAATGGAAGACGGTAAATATGGGTTTCATCACTTACTAGCTGAGTGACTTTGGCTGATCACTTAACCTTTCTGTCTCTCAGCTTTCTTCTCTGTAAAATGGGGATAACATCAACCATCTCAAAGGATTCTTGTGAGCAATGTGCTTTGCCAATCTTAAAACTTTGCATAAATGTGTTGATTACTCCCTGTGGAACTGAAAAGGAAAACTCTCTATCACTGGGGATATTCAAAAACTGGTTGGGAGGCTACTTGTTAGGGATATTGTAGGAGAGATTCATGCATGGGCAGGGGATTGGACACAATGACCTTAAGAATTCCTTCTAACTCAGAAATTCTATATAGTCCTCTAATCCAATAATTCACTATTCCCCAAACACATCTTTGGCATCCAGAGACCTTGTGTAGGACACACATACACACCCCTTCTCTGTGCTTATTTGAACTCTTTATTATTGTTCAGTCACGTCCAACTCTTCATGGTCCCAGTGGAATTTTCTTGGCAAAGATACTGGAGCGGTTTGTCATTTCCTTCTCCAATCTTATGTAGGCCCAGGGTCACAGAACTAGGATGTATCTGAAGTCAAATTTGAACTCTAATCTTTCTAACTCCAGGCCCAGTGCTCTATCCACTAGGCCATCTAGACGCTTATTTAAACTACATTTTTTCTTCAAGTCCTAGCTACTTGTACAAAATTTAACACAGAAGATTCTACCTTCTCTGGACTCCTATACCATTTACTACCTGTACCAATCACTTAGCAATGATTACACTGTGCCTTAATATCTTAAAATTTCAAATGTACCTAAGGTCTCTTTCCAACAAGATTGCAAATTCCTTGAGGGCATGGGGCAGGTCTTAAATTAAGATTCTGTTTTGTTCCCCTTCCTTTTACCCTCAAGTAATATCTTACTCAGAACAGTCATTATTTCATCATTTTCAGACCCTTTGAGGGGTTTTCTTGGGAAAGATACTGATGTGGATACAAATAGTACCCTAGGGGTTAAAAAAGAATATTAAGGGTTGCTTTTCCTTTACTGGGGGGGGCACTCATTCTGTAGCTCATTCTGTAACTTGAGGGCATCCTAAAGTCCATTTCCCCATATCTTGAAATACCATAAAACTTCTCCTTATCTTGTAAGACCAAAAGAATTGCTTTGGTGTCCCCCAGTCCTTATCTTTAGCCCCCATAAAAAAGCTCTAAAACTACCTCATCATTCTGAAACCTCTGTATAAGCATAAGTCCCCCAAATATCTGGGTCTCAATTAGCTTTCCTTCTAAGGAGACACATCAAGTAAAGCTCCTAATGGCTGAAAGAGAATATCGTCTATGTGAATTATTTCACACCTGAACCACTCTCCTGAATCTGACCTAAATAAAAATGCCGAAATGCTTGGCCACTTCCTTCTCCAGTTCATTTTACAGGTGAGGATATTGAGGCAAATGGATAAGTGACTTGCTCAGGCTCACACAGGTAGTAGGTTTCTGAGGTCAGACAGGAACTTGGATTTTCCTGATTCCAGACCTGAAACTCTAACCACTGGGCCATATACCTTATCCTAGTAGATCTCCATAAATTTTTGTTGTGAATTAGGTCAACTAGCTGAGGACATAAGTCTATAGAAACAGAACACAACCTTGGGCTGAAGGGAGAAGAGACTGTGGGAAAGAAGAGATTTTGAAAGGAAGGTGGGACCTTGGAATGACCCCACTCCTTGTGATTTAGAGTTTGCTAAGAATTTTATATGTTATTTCATTGGTTCCTCAGGTAGTTGCCAATGCTGTGCCCATTTTACAGATGAGGAAATTGAGACTACCAGAGGTTTAGTGAGGCCCAGGGTCATACAACTAGTCAGCATCTGAGGCAGGAATATGATTTCTATCTTCCTGACTCCAAGCATCTGAGTCCATCTGTCCCTCTCACCCCTTCTAGCTACTAGGCTATCAATGAAGAGGCAACTTGCTTAGTGGCCTGAAAGGAAAAACCATTGCTTCTAAAGCTAGCTAACTAACCAAATGTGGAGGAGATAAGGCCCTGGCAAGAGTAGGTTCAGTACTCCTACTAATCGGGTTGCAGAGAACCACTTCTCCAACACACCCCAGAGTGAAGTGCATCTCACATAACGGTTAAGACAAGAAGGTGTTTATTAGCTCCTTAGTCTCCATCACTTTAGAGTTTGCTACTGAAAATTAAGGCAGCAACATCAGTGTCACCCAAGGGGATACAAGAAGCAGCTGTTTGGGAACAGTAACTGCGCCATTTAGTGATGATTTATATCTGGAAGCAAAGTAAATTCAATAGAAGATGGCAGGGTGTGGGCTGTGAACGCCAAATGGAGTATTAAGGTGGATGTTGTAAGAACTGCTTTTCTTTTTTTTCCCTCTCACTTCCCTACTTTTTTCTGGAAAGAAAATATTGTTTGTACTAACCCTGAAGATGCTATGCCAGGTTGGATTGGGTGGGGGGTGGGGTGAAGAAATTAAGAAGCAAGAATGTACTGAGTTTCAAGCAGCATCATTCTTTTATCTTGTGATCTTTGTTCTATCCTGTTAGTTCAGATTTATCAGCTTTGCGAAGTGGGCATGACATATGAAATATCAAGGTTGTAACTACCAAGGCTTTTGTGGGATTCTTTTCAATGTACAGAAAATCCTCCTATCCACACCCATCAGTTGAGAAGATGTTCCCCATCTCCTCTTTATACCTACTGGAGGAAAAAAATAAAGAAGAGGGGACAGAGAAAGTTTGAAATGTGAGAACTTGTTAATCCATGGAATTTACTTATTTGAGTCCTTCATGGATCTATTATTTTCTCAGTATTGGCTTTTTTCCCACTAATGTATGTTAAAAAGGTGCACGTATTTTTAGAAGACCATCTCTATGAGCTACTAAAACCCTAGATCCAAACAAAATCATCATTGCCTAACTGCCACCTCTCCAAGTTTCTGTACGTTCAGCTATTCATGGTCCCTAACAGTCACTACCCAAACCCTCTCTAGTCTTTTAGATATGTCCAAAGATTCTGATCCTTTAACACAGCCTCCATTTGGGAGGTTGTCACCTCCCCACCAAAATGAAGCACTGGAATTGAATGTTGGTATAGAAAGTAATACAAGGTTATTCACTAAAATAGTTTCTTCTTCTCTCCCCATGCACCCCATCTTTTCTGGTCAAAGATAATCCTTCAGGTTGTCTTTGTTTTCTTTTGTCTGGGGTATATATGGGGATCTTTCCTCTGCCCCAGATATTTAAGGCCCTTTGGTACAGATTCAGTGTGGAAGAACTGAATGGTGAAAATAGTGTCAGAGGAGGCATGGGGTCAATAAACCAAGAAAGTCATGCAGGGACTAAGGGGTTCTTAGAGTAGCACCTTGGAGTTTTTACTCTGCCTAAGCAAGATGAGACAGGTACCAGGGAAAGATGCCTAATTGTTTTCCAGACCTTCAGTTTGAAGGCACGGACCAGATTTATAAGAGACAATTTAAATCATTGTGTCCTCTGCACCAAGCATGGTGTCTGGAACATAATAGGTGTTTAATAAGAACTTATTTATTAATTAATCACCAGATTATAGAAAATCAGAGTTTGAAAGGTCCTCAGAGGTCACTTAGTCTACCTTATCATTTAATAGGAATCTCTTCTCCTACAGATAATCACCCAGCCTCTGCCTAAAGACCTTTAGTAAAGGGAAACCCAGTGATGTTCTGAACCCAACTTGTATAACCTTAATACTACAAATCAGGACTTGATTTATTGTTTGTTTTATTGATTGTCTAGACTTAAGAACATGGTGAAAAAGGTGTTAACAAAGCAGATTAAACTTTAAAATGTATCATGCATGCATCTTTCCAGACCATTAAATATTAAAGTCAACTGTTAAAGATTCATTAGCATACCCCTGGGAAACCCACCACCTCCTGAGGTGGCTATGAGGTAGTTCTAATTGAATGAACCAATAATCAGCAAACATTTATTAAGTGCTAACAATGTGCCAGGCACTGTGCTAAGCCCTGGGGATACAAAAGAGACAAAAGACAGTTCCTGCCCTCAAAGAGGTCACAGTATAATGGAGGGAGACAACATGTAAAGCAAAATATGCTAAGAAGTGATATACAGGATAAATCAGAAATAATTAAAAGAGAAAAGGGGCTAAAATTAAGAGGAGTTAGGAAAGACTTCTTGTAAAAGAAGGAATTTTAGTTAGGGCTGAAAGGAAGTAAGCAAAGGCAACAGATGAAGATGAAGAGATAGAGCATTCCAGGCATGAGAGACAGAAAATGCTGGAAGCTGAGAGATGAAATCTTGTTACTAGAACAGCCAGGAGACCAAGGTCATTAGATCAACGAGTGAGAAGTAAAGTGTAAGAAGATTGGAAAGATAAGAGTCCTAGGTTTTGAAGGACTTTGTATGCCAATCAGGAGATGTTGTACTTAACCCTGGAGGTTAGATAGGAAGTCATTAGTATTTATTGAGTAGGGGGGTGACAAGGTTAGATCTGTCCTTTAGAAAAAAATCACTTTGGGGGGGACAGAGTCAAGATGTCAGAGTAAAAGCAATTACCTCTAATACCTGTAAAAATGAGTCTAAACAAATTTTAGAGCTATAGAACCCACAAAATTACAGAGTGAACCACATCTCCCATGGAAGGCAGCCTGGCAGGCATTGAGGAAGGGTCTATGCCTGGGAGTGGAGCACAGTCCCGTATGGGCCATGTAGGCACAGATTGCCAGCACAAACCAGCTGGAGCAGACCTCAGAGGATTGAATCACTGGCAGCTGTGGCAGTTTCCAGACTTCTCAACCCATAAATACCAAAGAGAAAGTAAAAGTTCAATGGGGAAACTCTGTTGGACATGGGTGAGAGAAGAGCATAATTTTGCCCCTGCCCCATGGTGGCAGAGGTGGCAGTGGCTATGGCAATGGGGGCAGTTGCTTCCAGAGCTCCAGGCTCACAGATGATGGGGGGATCAAGTAGCTGATTGGAGGGCAATTGCAGGATTCTCTTTGCTGGCACTGACAGGATTCTCTTGCTTTGTCCTGCTTGGATCTGGGGTGCAGTGTTGGGTGGCATTCCTGGGGTAATAAGTGCTAGCATGGCAGTGCTCATTAAGGCTGTGGAGAGGGAGTCCTCCTCACAGTTCTGAGTCAGGTGCCTAGAAGAAGCTCTGACAACAGCTGCACAAAACCCCAGAAATTTGGAACACAGCACTCTCTATTCTATAGGCAGAAAGCAAAGAGCCCAAAAGTCAAGTAATTGGCTGGGAAGATGAGCAAATAGAAGAAAAGAAATAAGACTATAGAATCCTTCTTTGGTGACAAAGATCAAAATATAGAACCAGAAAAAGACAACAAAGTCAAAACTCCTGACTCAAAAACCTCCAAGAAAAATATTAATTGCTCACAGGCTATGGCACTTTAAAAGGATTTTAAAAATAAGCAAGAGAAGTAGAGGAAAAATTGGGAAGATAAAAGAGAGTGATGAAAGAAAATCATGGAAAATGAGTCAACAGCTTGCAAAAGGACGCCCAAAAAATAATGAAGACAATAGCATCTTTAAAAATGGACTAAGTCAAAATGGCAAAAGAGGTCCAAATGTCAAGGAGGAGAAGAATGCCTTAAAAAACAGAACTGGACAGATGGAAAAGGAAGTTCAAAACCCTACTGAAGAAAATAATTCCTTCAAAATTAGAATGGATTAAATGGAAGCTAATAACTTTATGAGAAATCAAGATATTATAAAACAGATTCAAAAGAATGAAAAAATAGAAGAGAATATGAAACATCTCATTGGAGAAACAACTGACCGGGAAAATAGATCCAGGAGAGATAATTTAAAAATTGTTGGACTACATGAAAGCCATGATCAGAAAAACAGCCTAGACATCATCTTTCAAGAAATTATCAATGAAAAATGCCCTGATATTATAGAACTAGAAGGTAAAATAGAAATTGAAAGAATCTATCAATCACCTATTGAAAAAGATCCCAAAAAGAAAACTTCTAGGAATATTGTAGCCAAATTTCAGAGTTTCCAGGTCAAGGAGAAAATATTGCAAGCACTCAGTAAAAAACAATTTGAGTATTGTAGAAACACAGTCAGGATAACACATGATCTAGCAGTTTCTACATTAAGGGATTGAAGGGCTTAGAATATGATATTCTGAAGGTCAAAGGAGCTAGGATTAAAACCAAGAAACACCTACCCAGCAAAACTGAATATAATGCTCCAGGAGAAAATTAGATATGCAAGGAAATGGAGGACTTTCAAGCATTCTTGATGAAAAGATCAGAGCTGAACAGAAAATATGACTGTGTGTATGTATGTATATATACATATATATGTATGTGTAGGAGTGTATATGTATGTATATGTGTATATATGTATACATAGAAGACATAGGGCAAATTGAATATGAAGGGATGATATCTAAAAATAAATATAAGAGGTGAGATAAGAATATATTGGGAGAAAGAGGAAGGGAGAGATAGAATAGGGTAAATGATCTCACATAAGAAGCAAGAGAAAGCTGTTACAATGCAGGGGAAGGGCAGGGAGGTGAAAGGGAATGGGTCAACCTTACTCTCATTGGATCTGGCTTAATGAGGGAATAACACACACTCAATTGGATATTTTACCCTACAGGAAAGTAGAGGGGAAGTAGATTAAGGGGAGGGGGATGATAGAAGGGAGGGCAAATTGGGGGAGGGGGCAGTCATAAGCAAACAGTTTTGAAAAGGGGCAGGATCAATGGAGAAAACAATAAATGGGGGTGGGTGGGATAGGACAGAGGGAAATATAGTTTTTCACAATATGACTACTATGGAAATGTTTTGCATAACTACATATAGAACCTATATTGAACTGCTTATCTTCTTAGGGTAGGTGGGTGAGGAAGGAAGAAGGGAGAGAATCTGGAACTCAAAGTTTTAAAAACAAATATTTAAAAATTGTTTTTACATGCAACTGGAAAATAAGATATACAGGCAATGGGGTATAGAAATATATCTTGTCCTACAAGAAAGTAAGGGAGAAATGGGGAAGGGGAGAGATAGGGGGGATATAAGAGAGGGGAAGACTAAGGGAAGGGGTAATCAATATGTTTGCCATCTTGGGGTGGAGGGCAGGGTAGAGATGGGAAAAATTTGGAACTCAAAATCTTGTGGAAATGAATGTTGAAAACTAAAAATAAATAAATTCGGGGGTAGGGGATGGGGAAGAAAAATCACTTTGTTGGCTGTTTGGAAGTTTTCCCCTATATCATGCCTAAATCCCTCTCTCTTTTCATTGCCCACCTAATGATAGAGCTTCTGCCCTGTATGGCCAAGTAGAAAAAATCTAAACTGTTTTCTAGATGATAGCCCTTCAAATACTTGAAGAGAACTATCATGTCCCACACTAAGTCTTCTCCAGTCCAAACATTCCCAATTGATTTAATTGGTCTTCTAAGCCATAGTTTTCAGGTACCTTTCCATCCTGGCTGCCTTCTTATGGACACTGTTTAACTTGTCGATGTCCTTCCCAAAATGTGGTACCCAGAACTGAGTACAATGCTCTAAATGTGGTTTGAGCAGGGTGAAATCACAACAGGGCTATCACTTCTCAAATTCTCAATGAGAAACTCTTTATGCAAAGAAGATTTTTAGGAGATTTTTTGAAATATGTTCAAGGTTTTTATACCTTAATCTGAAATGTTCTCTTTATCCTAAACCTAAAAATATAGTGAGGGAAAGCAAGTGATTTCTCAAGTGCTTTCCAGTTCTAGAATCATAAATGGATCTTCATGGTCACCATTTTGTAGATGAAGAAGCAAAATCGCATAGAGGTTTAATTGTCTTAGTTAACTGATAAATCAGTTAACTAGCCTGAAGTCACACAACCAGTAAGGTGCAGAATGGGAATTGAACTAAACACCTATAACTCCAAATCCAGTTGATATTGCTTCTCCCCTGTAAGCCCAAGTGTCACTTATTATAAATGAAGAAATAGAAGCACTCATAATCAAGTGCCTTAGAGCTATGTCCAGAATCACAGAACTCCACCCTTAAACTTTGCCACCACAACTTCATTTTCTGGAGAGTCAAGCTGATCTCTTTGGAATAGTCATGAATTTCATTAAGGAATGCTAAATATAATGTTAGGACATTTGATACATTTATCGCTATGGTATTCACAAATAGAAGAATCTGAAGGAGTTCACCATTTGTAAGAGAACCCTCTTTCATTTGGACTATACGTAATGTATCTTCCATGATAGTGGAGAATATCTTTGCTGAATATACATCTCCCTGTTTTTATGACTTTTCTGTTAACAACAACCAGATGGTCACAGAACAGTTATCTTTGTGGTTGTATTTATCAAGGAATCTTGTATGATCTTATCACATCATGTGAGACTACTTGCTGGAAGACAGCTTACAAGACTTAATTTTGCTCTGCCATATCAGATGCTATTTTACAGTTAACAAACAATAAACAGAGAGGAATTTTGTATTCTCTGTACTTTTCAGTCACTCAGTTGTGTGACTATTAAGAGAATGATTTCAAAACCTTGCTTATTCCTTTCTCATGTCTTCATCAAGGATAACTTGAATAAGCATGTAAGGACATTCTCATAAAGATTTTATGAAGAACATATGTATATACACACACACATATATACATACATACGTAGTTTTTTACGTCTTTTTTGATTGCCTTTTCTGAGTGAGAGTACTACATTTTTTTTCTCTATTCTCCAAGAAGTTTCTCATAAAAAGATCCCTGAGAGCTTTCAAGTTTGTGCTGCCTTTAGCAAGTTTATACTTGGTCTGGTTGAACTGGTGTTCCCAACCTAATTTTCCTAAGTGCCCTTTCTACTTTGTAAAGTACATTAAGAACCAATCATTCAAAAGAAAATATATTAATAAGCCATATGGAAAAAACTAAGTAGATTAAAATCATACTTTTTCTAAGCTATAGTATACATTTGAATGGCTAGGACACACACACAGAATGAAAAAATATTTATTAAGTACTTACTTGGAAACTGAATTTCCAAGGAATCAAAGTAGCTAGTGCCCCCAAAAGCAATGGAGGTGCATGGAACAAAACTTGAGGAGTATGTTGGTCAGGGGATGGGAAGGAGATATATTCCTACTACCTATCACTGTAGATCCTGAGTTCTTACATGTTGCTTCCCATATACACAAAATCAGTAAGTCACAATGACACTATTGACTCTCAAGCATGATTCAATAGCTAAGTTATTAAGGCAAAAGTTAGGATATTCATAACAATTATCCAGTAAAAGGCAAAAGCAAAAGTAATCAAAATAACTATATTTAAAGGGCCAAAGGAAGAAGGATCATAGCAGTCACTCAAGAGAGGCAAAGGCTGGAATAATGAAAACATAACAGTACACCTATAAACTTGAGTCACACACTTTCACCAATGTCATGAACAGAGATGCAAATCTTGTCAGCTTTTGATCAGTTCCTATCAACTCTGATGTACACAATAAGGAAATCCATGTGTCAATGGCAACTCATAATTCTAAAAGGCAGGCCTTGATATTCTGAGTTTTTAAAAAAAATAATCAATACAATCCTATCACTTTTGGGGCAAAACTATTTTTCTGCTATCTCTTCCCCACCTAATCTTCATAGTTCTACTGTTGGGCAAAAAATTCTTTACTACTTTCAGGCAGTTGAAGCAGTGGCAAACTCTTTTAACACAAAGTCACCCTTACCAGGATACTGAGAAAGTGTTATGATTTTTTTCAGTGACAAGTAGCTCCTTTGGACCAGAAGAGAGCTGTCAAGCTTTCTAAGATCTTCTCTGATCCTCTGAGGAGCTTCTCCCCACAAACTATGTATAGTGACAGGGCCATACAGCTTTCCCCCAGCTTGCTCCACAACTAGGAAAGGATTCTGCTTTGTTCAATCAGTTTTCAATCAACACCTCTCCTCCCAGCAAAGCAGATGCAAAACCTGTCTTTCCCCTTTGTTTTTCCCTCTCACACCAGAGATGGCAACAAAGGGCAACAGAAACTCCGAAAATTTATAAGCCTACTGTAGATGGCACTAGAGTGCAATCCGGACTTTCTCTAGCCAGTTAGATCCCATTAATACAATGCTTCTTTTCCAGTGTAGCGTTCCCACCCAAACAATCGCTAGTCTGTTGGCTTCTTTATTCTGAATCCTGTGCCTTCTGTCCCTAATTCCTCCAGAGTTCTGCCTTCTCTCCTGTCCTTAGCTTCATTAATCATGTCTCACCCCATTCTTCTTCTCTGGCTCCTAACACCTCAAATTTTGTCATTGTTCGATCATTTTAGTCACGTCTGACTTCACAGTCCCATTTGGAGTTTTCTTGGCAAAGATACTGGAGCAGTTTGCCAATTCTTTCTCCAGTTCATTTTACAGATAAGGAAACTGAGACAAGAAGGAGTTAGTGACTTACCCAGGGTCACACAACTAGGAAATATCTGAGGCCAAATTTGAACTCAGCCCTTCATATGGAGGTCTGGTGCTCTACCCACTGTATCACCTAGCTACCTGGTGTAGATATACATATACTATATATAAGTGCATGTGTGTGTACACACATACACATATGAATATATACATATATTAGCCATGTACATATAATCTTATTATTTATCATTTCTCAGTTATAATTCTCAAAATATTGAGAAGAATCGCATGGCAATGCTGTGACGATAGTAAAAATAGCAAACACCTATATAATGCTATATGCCAGGCACTATGCTATGCCCTTAATAATTATTCTATCATTTGAGCCTCACAACTACCTTGGGAGGTAGATGTTATTATTATTATTATTATTATTATTACCATTTTGAAGATGAAGAAACTAAGGCAAACAGAAGTTACATGATTTGTTCAGGGTCATGTAGCTAGTGTCTGAGGCAGAATTTGAACTCAACTCTTTCTGATTCCAGACTTGTTGCTCTACCCACTCTATCACGTACCGGCCCTGATAACAATGCCTTGCCACCATCATTACCTTCCACTAGGTTCTCTTAGTACCTTTGGGGATGAGGGGGCTCAGAACAATACCTGTTACTCTTCAACATTTTATTTGAGAGGCTTTGTTCCTTCTCAATCTAATTTGATCAGTTTTCCTGATACAAGTGTCCTTTCCCTGCCCATTTCAGCAAAGATATCCCACGTGAAAGGGGCAATGTCTTGGATACAGATGAGGAATCTGAGGTTCAGGCAGGTTAAACAACTTGTCCAAGGTCACACAGGGAGTTAGTGACAAAATTAGGATAAGAACCAGCCCCTTTGAATCTTTCCACTCCACTCTACTCTCTTTGTTTTTGGGTTCTTCCCAAATGCTGCCCTCATATTTCCTTTCAGTTCTTTATTCTTGTAAAAAAGAAAGAAAGAAAGAAAGAAAGAAAGAAAGAAAGAAAGAAAGAAAGAAAGAAAGAAAGAAAGAAAGAAAGAAAGAAAGAAAGAAAGAAAGAAAGAAAGAGGAAGGAAGGAAGGAAGGAAGGAAGGAAGGAAGGAAGGAAGGAAGGAAGGAAGGAAGGAAGAATTCTGTAGATCTTTACAGTCATCCTGGTAGTCTCATAATAGAAGTTCTGGACTAAGAATCAGTAAGATCTGAGTGCAATTTTTGCCTAGATATTTACTGGTTGTGTGACCTGGACTGAATAAAAACCTTCCAGCCTCAGTTTTCTCATCTGTAAAAACAGTAACATGAATAATATCACTTTCCTCACAGGATTATAAAGATAAGAGGTTATTTTCAACCCTGATAGAACTATAGCTCTAAGTTAATAACTATTCTTTCCTCCTTCTCCATTGCAGCCCATTGTCAGGTAAGTCAGAGAATGTTAAAGACTTGGAAGGGGCCCCAGAGGTCATCTCCTACTGCCCTCATTTTATAGGGGAGAACACTGAGGCCCATGTAGTTAGGGGCAGAGCTGGTCCTCCACCCAAGATTATAGAGAATTAGTGGTTCTTCCTTCCTTTCACTGAAAATGTAAACAGTTATACAAAGGGCACAGGTGTATAATTGAAAGCATCTTCAGAGTTTATGTAGATACACTCATTTTTTGGCCTTCTCAATTCTAGTAAATTTCAGGAAGCATATCCAGCCAAGAAACGTCTCTCTGGACCTGTCTCAAACCACAGGAGGGACTCCTCCCATGGGAAAAGCCAAGGATCACCCCCTTGACACTGCTCCTCTCTTTTCCCTCCTACTTTCTCGGTTCTCTCATCTTCCCATCCCAGAAGCAAAGTCAGGCACCAGAGGAAAGAAGGGTTGTTGTGTTGGAGAGAGAGAGGAAGAGGGGAGGAGAGGAAGACAAAAGGGGGGAGAGAGGGTGGGAAGAGAAGGAGGGAAAGAAGGGAAGTGAGAAGGAACAGCTCAGTAGGGAGGAAAGAAAAAGGAGAAGGAAGATTCCGGGAGATCTTGCCCCGCGTTCACACTGCATCGCGCAAGGGGCCGGACAGACAAGGGCCAGAGAACCCCTGGAGGTGCCCCCCGACTGGCTAAGGGGCCTGGCCCCGGAGTACACGTGGGTGGAGGCTTCAGCAGCGGCAGCGGCAGAGGCTGCAGAAGCTTGGACTGGGAAGTGGGACGTGGTTCTGGGTGGGCATCTCCCTCCCTTCGGAAGGGGAAGGTAGGACAAGGCAGGGCTAAAGCGCCTCTGCTGCCTGGAGGGAATAAGGTGAGCCAGAGAACGGCTAAGTAGAGGGGGTGGGAGATAAGTGAGGTCCGCTCTTGTCTCCTTTGCTGACCGGACCCCATGTTTCTGCTCTGGGATTACCGAGCTCTTTGGAAGAAGATCGCGGGGACTGGATTCCCTCTTTTCAGCTGATCTTTACACCTCCATCCTCCCCCAGTCTTCCAAATCCAGGACCCAGG
The DNA here is from genome assembly GCA_028646575.1 of Pseudocheirus occidentalis. Lineage (NCBI taxonomy): Eukaryota > Metazoa > Chordata > Mammalia > Diprotodontia > Pseudocheiridae > Pseudocheirus > Pseudocheirus occidentalis. The sequence continues at coordinate 65,405,452 of CM053597.1, forward strand.
CTTCTGAGGGGATGAAGAGATACACAGTGCTGGTGCCTGTTCTCCTAACCTGCTGGTGTCTGCTACCCGTGTCTGTAAGTAACTTCCACCGAGGGGGCTTCAGGATTTAGGGAAGGAATGGGGTGGGGGACTGTGAAATGGCAACGTTCTCTCTCTCCCCTTATAGTCCTCGCCAAATGCTGGTTCCGCTCGATCAAGCTGTTATCAGTTCTCTTAGAGCAACCGAAGAGGGGGTGCGCCTACGCTGAGAGTTGTCAAGAAAGTTTAGAAATACGAAAAGCAAACCTTTGGGGAAGGTTTAGGGGTCATTTTTCTACGAGAGAGATCTCTGGGGCAGACGCCCGGCTGTTAGGATGCTTGCCGGATACCCCAGATCCCCAGCTCCTTTGTATATTATACATAGTCGATTGCCTTGCTTTGCTCTTCATGTGCTACCTATCAGATAAACAAGTTCTCCCACAGAGCTCGCAGCCTACACAGGCAGATGTTTCGAACTGGAGTCGCTCCAGTCTGCAGAGATCTTGGAACTCTAGGGCTTAGAAAGAGCCTTTACTTCCTTACCACCAATTTTCCGCCAATATCCTTCCCTTGCTAGAAATGGACTCTGGTTGTCTATTCTGAATCATTAATAAAAAGATAAAAACAAATCCTGATCCTTTACTAGATAAAACCGGAGCTGGACTTGACAATGACCTTTCGGCCTTCTGGTACAGAAATCAGGCCGGGCAGTCTTTAACACAGGTTTCAAACTTCAAAGAGAAGCAACTTATATTTGACTGGGTCACTAAATACCTACTGTATGTCTCTAATTCCTACATTCACCTACACTCCCTCCCCCACACACGTGCACAATCCGACACTTCTGTTTAGAACTTGTTCCCAAGAAAAGAGAGGCTAAGGAAACCTTCAGAAGATACTAAGTAAATCTGTTGGGGGTTTTTTAAGCATAATTGAAAATATTTAAGCTGCCATAAGCAGAGGGATACAAACGATAAACCAAAGTGTAGCAGATAGGTAAAGACAACAGAGAGAGAAATCAATCGATTTTTCTAGCTTGGATAGTCATTATTCGGGATATAATAATGAAAGGTAGTGTGTCACAATGGTTAAAGGCCTACTCTCATCAGGAAGACCTGGGTTCAAGTCATCCCTCTGACCATAGGAAGGGTGAGAACAGGAGGCAAGTGGTTGATTCTCTCAGTTCCCATAAGTCTCTGAAACAAACTACACCCCCCTTGTTGAGTTCCAGATGAGGAAGGAATTTCTACACTGGTGAAAGCACTGTCCAAATAAAGAAAAGGAAAGTTAAATCTAAATCCTAACTTTCCTATGTGCATGTCCTACATTCAGGAAGGTGAAAAATGCTGCTAGGCATAACCATTGTTATCATTACTAACATGCTACCTGAAATTAAGGATTAGAGTGAAATGGTAAAACTGTCAGAATTTGTCTTTGAGTTTGCGAACACAAGGTAAGGTGATTTCAAGGGAATGCAAAAGTCTGGGGTAATTTGTAATTTCTGAAATACTTCTTATTTGAGGAGCCTAGGAACTAGCTTACCAGACTTACTCAACTTTCTTCTGACGAGCATACTTGTCATATGTGAATCCACAACTAACCCCATCAGTCCTCTTCTTGGGAATTTGGTAACATATGTGCATAGTTATGGTAGTGTTTTGAAATCCATGCTTTCTTAGCACTACAAGGTGCTGCTACTTATTAATACTACTTTGACCATACTATTTTTGTGTCTATTACCTGTATCTAAATCATATTGATCCTTATTCTTAACCATCCTAGCCAATGGTCATCAGTGATGTGAATTTTTTTTAATCAGTAAGATTTTCCCCCCCATTTTGACCTTTAAAACTATACACAATTACTTATTTCTCAAAAACACAACCTTATTTGTAACCAGGAGTTTTATCAACTTGTACCTTGCACAACACAGAGAAAAAAATATGATATTGGCTCTTTAAAAATATGCAAGGTAGATCTCCTGTTGTTTAAATTCTTTGCCTAATCACCATTTAGTATATATGCTATGAATGTTCTCTCCTTCAGAAAAGTCTATACTAAGAACTCCATCAAACCCGTTTCAATGATGGTCAAATTATATATGAGTTTATAAAAACAAAAGAAACATGATTCTGTGCTTATTCGCTTCCTTAATGAAACTATTCTTTGATTCAGCCCCACCCCCCCATTGGAATTCCTGAACTGATGAAATGCAGCTGAATAAATGGGCATAGATATTGGGAAAAAGGGAATTGAGTCTTCTTATCCAAAAACATAGAATCAACACTTTATGCATAGTAATGTTATACTCTAATATATAGAAGACTCCTTGGCTTTTTCTTCCTGTGGAGACACCTAGCATTTTTTAAATCACTATGCATATAATATATTTAAATATGGTTACAAAATGGGAGATGCTCTATCTCTTCCTGTGTTTCTCCTCCCTTCCATCCTGTGCTCTAAATTTTAAAGTTAAAGAAGGCACAATCTCACATTTTGTGACTCATTTTGAAATCTTTTCTACCCAGGTTTTGCTTAGATTAGTAATAGCTGACTTAGAGAAGAGTGGAGAGTGCTTCCACAAAAATATGTTAACATATTTGCATCTGGGACATAGTGTCATTAAGTAGTTCCCTATGAAAACACACCAGTGTATTTACTTAAATCAATTCATTTACTATGAAATGTTATGATTTTCTGCACCAAATAATTACTCAACTAAAGCACTCTTTTGTTTCTAAGATTATTGCAAACTCAATACAGCATATCATTTGCTAATATAACTTTCTTTTTTAAAGGTGAAAGAAGGCCGTATTCAGTTTTGCTTTTTACACTGATAATTTCCAAAAGTAAACAAGAGAACTTCATCCAACAATAACACCAGAAGGATAATGCTGGTTTCTCTTGAATAATATTACTTTGAAACAGTTGAAAAAATCTGGGAGCATGAATGTATTGGGTTTTTGTTGTTTTTAAGGAGGGATTAGATTAATTTTATTCTAATGTGGAAGAACTATCACTTATGACACATTCATTTAACTTCTTATAGGTAAATAGCATTCACCCAGAATGCAGATTACATTTGGAAATCCACGAAGAGGAAATCAAATGTATGGCCTTCCTAAGTGCCCAAACAGAATACAAAGGTAAGAGGAAAGGGACCTCTCTTTAAGACAGAATGAATATTGTTTGTTGTTGTTCTATCTGATTCTTCATGACCCAATTTTCGGTTCCCTTGGCAAAGATTGCAGAGTGGTTTGCCAATTCCTTCTCCATCTCATCTTACAGATGAGGGAACTGAGGCAGAGGTAAGTGACCTGCCCGGGGTCACAAAGCTAGTAAGGGTCTGAGGTCAGACTTGAACTCAGGAAGAAGAGACTCATTAATTCCAAACTCTATCCACTGTGCCATCTAGCTGCTCTGAAAAACTGAATAGGTATTCCTATGGCGAGAGCATCTCTTAATTTTGTCTCAGTGAAACTACTATTTAAGATTGCAGCTCCAATTAAAATTTCCTTTTCTCTTTTATGAGCTCAGGAAAAGTAAATAGTGTTAAGAATAGTTTGAGCAGTTTTGACATTTCAGTCAATTAAAAGCAAGCTTTAATCCCCAATAGTAACACAGTTTTACTGGCTTGCACTGATAGCAACAGTTACTAAAATAATTACATGGTAATTGTTAGGAGAAGATAAAGTAGTCCATGTGTTGCATGAAGGGAAAATGTGTTACATTTCTTGCATTTGGGGTGCTATATTACTTGTTTGTTTTATTTTCAAGTTCAAATAAGTGGAAAGCTTATCAGAATGCAAATAGGGAGAACTGCCTCAGTTAAAGTTAGAATAAATATAGCTTTTTGTTGTGTTAAAATTTTCAAGTTGAAACAAACAAAAAAAAGAATACTCAAACAACACAGACACAAATGAGGTAGGATCGCAGATAATATTTACAAACATTTTGCTTCTGCCACCTACTAAATATGTAACTATGGGCAAGTCATTTAAACCCCACTGGACCTCAGTTTCTTTATCTGTCAAATGAAAAAAGTTCAACTGGATGATCTTTCAGGTTTCTTCCAGTTCTCAATCTATGACTCTGGGATAAAAGTCAGGACTGAATTGGTTATTTGGCTTTGGCTTTGGCTTTTATTGTTAAGGACTCCTCTGATCTAAAACCCAAGAGGATGCTCTATTAACAAGCATGAAGGATAACTTATAGACTGCCTATGTGCTTTACAATTATCTATTGACAGCTAGACTAAGTATATGGGGTGTGTCCTGTATAGAGGATATATGGGGAAATATAGATCTGAGCTCCACCAAATAAGGAAGTATAAGGGGGTTGCAATTTTCCCCCAGTGGAAGGAGTATCACATTAATGAAATAACAGATTTATTGAATTGTGTCTATCTGTGTATGTGTGTTTGTACACAAACATGCATATATCTATATATACACACAAATATATATATATATATACATATATCTATTATGCATAATACATTTTTAAAATCTCAGTGCTTTTACTTATTAGCCATGTGGTCTGAGACACATCACTACCTCTTTGGGCCTCAGTTTCATCATTCGTGGATTAAGAGAGGAGTAGCTAACTTCTAAGATCCCTTCTAGATCTAAATTTTATTATGCTCAACTTAGAAAGAACCTTGGAGTTGTGGGCTCTCATCTAGGTCTGCTATTAACTAGCTACAAAATCTTGGGTAAGACATCATTTCCTTCAGTTTCATCATTTATAAGATGGGGTAATATTTAGATAAAGTCATACTGTCCAGGCCTATATATTAGGAGTAGGGTATAGTTGATGACAGGCCAAACAAGGAATTACTAAGACCCAGAGACCAGACATACTCATTGGGAAAAATATAGAAAGATCCAAATAGTTGCTAATGGGAGGATGGTCAGAAGGCAGGAAGTTGGGTAAAAGATGTTGCCAGGGGAACATTCAGTAAGTAGGAACTATTCCATAATCTTCCTAGGGTAGGTAATCATTATCAGTTAAGTTTTATAATTCATATAACAGGAAATTAGCCACAAGGACTGAGAAGAGGGAGGAGTCCAGTGCCCAGAAAGATTGGGGTTGTGGGGAGATGAGACAGAAAGATTGAGGCTATTGGGCAGGGAACAAAGGAAGGGACTTGGGTACCGAGTGAAAACAAAATGATCTAGTTATTAGAACAAGACTACAAGGCAGGTACTTTGTCACAAGGAAAGAAAAGTTCAGTTAGTAGAAAGAGGAAACAAGTCAGAACAGGATCCAAAATAAGATTTACTTTACATTGAGCTATGGAAGTTACTGGCATAAGTCTCCATATTATTATTATTATCAGTATTATTATTATTAATACACTCTGCAAACTTGAAGGCACTGTGCCTTCTATTCTCATCTAATAATAATATAATTAGTTTTGTTGTTGCTGTTTAGTTGTTTTTCAGCCATATTCCACATGTTCAAGTCTGCATGACTCTATTTGGGGTTTCTTTGTAAAGATGCTTCAATGGTTTGCTGTTTCCTTCTCCAAATGTAATTAATTGTTAGGTCATTATTCATAATAATAACTGAGAAATATAATGCTTTCAAATTAGCCAAGCACTTCATTATATACATTATTTTATTGCAACCTACCTCACACCAGTTCTGTGAGGTAGGTGCTACAGTTCATATTATCTGTAGCTCACAAATCAGTGAGGCACAGAGAAGTGATTTGTCCCTGTTTCAGAAGGAAGATTTGAATGTAGATCTTCTTGACTCCAAGTCTAGCATTCTGTCCAAGAAAAGACTGATTCCAGAGTCTGGACAGATACGAACTTAAGATGAATGTTAAGTAGTCCTAACTGTCTAGGTCATAGGTCAGAGGGATATGGAAGTCAGAAACTAAGAAGGCCCCAGCTCTGTGCAATCTCAATGTGTTATGTTCCCAACATTTCAAAAAGAGATATAATAAATCTAAATAAGAGTCTTAGAGAGGAGCAAATAAAATTCTTAAGGAAATAGGACAACTGCTACATGCAAAAAGATTAAAATCACTTTCCCGAAAAATGATCAAGTGCTTGTACTAAGTATAGTAAGTACTAGAGGAGATTCACATTTTAGATAAAATTATAATTCTGCCCTTATGGATTTCACATTCTGGTAGAGATTTAATGACACTTAAATACAAATAACTATGTTCCAAAATAATACAGATGTGCATGGGAAGGGCAAAGTCATGGAGAAAGGTCACTTCGAACTGGAGAATTAGGGAAAGGTTCCTGGACAAGTGTTATTAGAGTTTCACTTTAAAGGATCTAGAACAATTCAGAGAAAATCACAGAATCACAAAATGGCAGAATTTGGAGAGACCTTAGAGACAATCTAATCCAACCCTTACATTTTGCTGAAGAAGAAACAAACATGGCTAGTAAGTGGAAAAGCCAGGATTTTATCCAACTCAAATCCCTTGCTCATACACTAGTAGTTATTCCTACAATGGAAAGGGATAGATTGAGATAGGTTGGTGAAAGACATTTTAGGCACAGGAAACAATATGAGCAAAGCTACAGGAGCAAGGAAATGCCATGTGTGTATGGAGCATGGCAAGTGGTCTGATTTGACTGCAGCAAAGAGTAAATGAAGGGAATGAAAAAGATTAAGATTCTTTAGTTTGGAAAGGGAAGGCCTTAAAAAAATGTTATGATTGGTGTCAGTAAATGGTGGATACTGTAAACATAGACATTGAACATTCTCCAGTCCCTGAAGCCTTCTCACCTTGGAACATTCCTCTGCTCTACTGACCCCCTTCTCTTGTTGACGAGGTCCTCTGTGAGCCTCTATTCTGTGGAGGGTCCCAACGTGTCCAACCTTCATTCCTCCCTCAGCCATGCTTCAGATTTTTGGACTTCAACACCATGCCCCATACCAGGTACCTTCACACACACACACACACTCACACACACACACACACACACACACACACACACTACCCCTAATCTTTTTAGTTCTCTTTTATCTACTGTCTTCTCCCATTAGATTGTAGACTCATTGAGAGTAAGGACTGTCTTTTTGCTTGTATCTGTATCAGCACAGTGCCTGCCATGTAGTGAGTACCAAATCAGTCAGGCAATAAACATTTATTAAGCACCTACTACTTAAGCACATGGCATTGTGCTAAGTGCTGGAGATATTTTTAAAATCATGAAAGACAGTCTGCTGGGGAGCCAACATGCAGATTCTGCACCAACAAGCTACATGCAGGAGAAGTTGGAAATAATCAATTTCCAAGTGGAAAGCACTTCACACTAGAATTAGTAGAAATCAGTTCCTATAGTAGGTACAATTTTTAACTAGGACTTGAAGGAATCCAGGAAAGTCAAGAAATAGAGATAATGAAGGAGAGAGTCCTAGAAATGGGGCAGTCAGGGAAAATAACCAGAGTTGAGAGATGGACTATTCTATTGAATTAACAGGAAGGATACCAGAATCACTGGAGAACAGAGTACATGGTGGAGTATAAAGTGTAAAAATAACGGAAGGCAAGGTTGAGGAAGGGAGGGGAAGTTTAAGGAGGGCTTTGAATGCCAAATAAAGAATTTTATATTTGATCCTGATAGTAATGGTGAGGCTGGAGTTTAATAAGTGGGGGCAGACAGGGATTGACAAGGTCAGACCAGTGCTTTAAGAAAATAAATTTGCAAGTTCAACGTAGGATAGAATAGACTGAAGAGAGATTCATGGCAGGGAAGCCAACTAGGTCTGAGATGATGAAGGCCTGAACCAGAGAGATGTCAGAGAAGAGATCAGGTCATGTTTAAGAGATGTTATGAAGGTAAAATCTAGAGGTTTTGGCAACAGGTTAGATACGGAGGGAAAGGGAAAGAGAGTGAGGAGTTGAGGATGATATCTAAGTGAAAAACCTGGTTTTGCCTTGCATATTAACCAAATTCAATATTATTTAATGGTGGGACACTTTGCAAAGATTAGAATAAATAAAAGGACACACTATTGCTCAAATTATAGAATTTTTAATATCAGGTATTCCAACGTCTCACCTAGTTCAGGAACCTGCCTGAATACCTCCAGAAATGCAGAGTTTACTGTGCTCATTCCACTGTTTGACAGATTTCACTGTTTAAAACATTGTTTGTTATTTTGAACTCATCTGCTTCCTCATAATTTGCAAATACTATTTCTAGTTCAGCTTTCTGAAGCATTAGAAGCTATCTCTTCTGAATGACAGCCCTGAAAATTCTTGAAAAATATTTTGTTAATAATTATAACAATGATGACTGTAGCTAGTGTTTGCTAGCACTTTCAGGCTTACAAAGCATGTTGTACATGTCACATTTGATCTATTCTTATATCCATTTTACTGATGAAGAAACTGAGACTCAGAGAGGTCAGTGAATTTCCCAGGACCATACTGCTAGTAAGTGTCTAAGGCAGGATGTGAACTCAGGTCATTCTGATTTCAAGTTAAACATTTCTAAATCTTCTTTATGGATACACTTTAAATTGTTCATCTTAAAATACGGTACCTAGAGTTGAACACAGTATTTAAGATAAAGTCCACCCAGTTCAAAGCACCATGGGACTGCTGCTTTCTCTGGTCAAGATGCTATATTTCTATCAATATGGCAAAATATCAAAATCACATTTTGGTAGCAATATTACAATGTTAGCTAATAATAATTCTTTGCATACACATCCCAGACCTTTTCCAAATGTCCTCTAGTTAAGTCAAGTCATCTCTCCTCTGACATCACTCTGGGACAGGCCTTCATCACCTTCCTCACCTCCATCACCTCAGACCTACTTGGCTTCCCCACCATGAATCTCTCTTCCTTCTACTCTACCCTGCACTGAACTTTCAAATTTATTTTCTTAAAGCACTGGTCTGACCATGTCAGTCCCTGCCTGCCTCCACTCAGTAAACTCCAGCCTCATCATTACCACCAGGATCAAATATAATATTCTTTATTTGGCATTCAAAGCCCTCCTTAAGTCAAATTAAGTCAAATATCTTTCCTCTTTTAGTATGTGGATTATTTCTTAAAAATTTAAATATAGTATTTCACATTTATTCCTTTTAAATTCTACCTAGGATCATAGAATTTTAGAAATGGAAGGGATCTTGGCACCCAGTTCAATCTTCTTATTTTACAGATGGAAAAAAAATCTCAAAGAAGACTCTCCTAAAGTCATACAGCTACTAAGTATGTAGTGATTCCAACCATTATAATTTCAAATCCAGGGCTCTTTCCACTCATTTATAGAATGTTGAGGGATTCTGTTATCTATTGTATCAGTACAACCCTTAGCGCTTCTATCAGAGAGAGATTATTGAGATGGATGGGCCATGGATTTGACCCAATATGGCAGTCATCGTGTTCATGCATCTATAGCACACACATACACAAACATACATAGATAGGTGTGTGTGTGAGAGAGAGAGAGACAGAGAGACAGAGACAGACAGAGATAGAGGGAGAGAAAAGAGAAGAGAGAGCAAAAAGAAAAGAGAAAGAAAAGAGAGGGGGTGAGAGAGAGAGGTCATATGAACACAGACAGAGGAACCTTGTAATACCATTAACTATTTGTCACTAGACTGACCCATGTTGGTGCCCATCTAAGGGAATTCATAGGATAATAAATTTAGAGCTGGAAAAGACTATAGAGGTCACATGACCTATTCTAACCTCCTCATTTTACAGATGAGAAAACTGGAGAAGGTGAACTTAGAGGGTTTAAGTAACTGCCCCAAGACCAAGATATATTTTGTAAATTAACAATTCATGAAAATGATCTCATCACATGTATGGGTTGTTGTTTTTTTTATAGAGTGGTTCCATACTGGCGACCTAAAGTTCTTATAGGTATACAGTATAGAGTAAATAATCTCATCCATATTGTAGGAAAGGTTTTAGGGGAGAGGGTTAAGGAGGGTAACAATAGAGTCTAAACATATGATTTTATTGGTATAAGACATTCCCAGTGTAGAAATTCTCTCTATTGGTACAAATCAGTAATTCATATGTGATATACAGCCTTAGAGATTTGCCTGGAGCATTGAAAGATGTAATTCCTTACTTGTGGTCAGCGTAGTAATAGGGATCAGAGACAACAAATTTTCCTGATGGAGGTAACACTTTCTACTATACCATGCCACCTTTCCAATGGAAATAAAGCTATGTTGTGTTTGAAAATAACAAAATTTTAATTCCTTAAAATTTTGCTATGACCCTGTCTTCTCACCCTGTTCCTAAGTTTCCACCCAAAACCATTCCAAGGTGTGAACTTTCCTGATGTGTTTGTGTGTGTGTGTGTGTTTCACCTTTGCTCAGACAAACCTTGGGATGCACAAACATGACAAAATACATAGGAGGAGAACAAGAAGAGCAAGTGCTTTTATTTAGCACCTACTGGGTGCCAGACACTGTGCTAAGCATTTTACAAATAGATTATTAGGATTATATGAAAGATCTAGAACTTCATAGAGTAGAAAGCAGTGATAGTTGAGGTTTCAGAGTTGTAGAATGGTTACCCAGTCACCTCTTTACTATGTTTATTAATAGCAGAGGAAATATAATCACTATCTTAAAATGTTTGAATATGGCAAAGAAAAGAACAAGGATACCTTGGGATCAATGTCAGAAAGAATTTTCTAACAATTAGAACTGTCCAGAAATGGAATGAACTACCTCACAAGGTGGAGAGTTCCCTTTGACTGGGAATGTTCAAACATAGCCTGTTAACATTCCTGCTTTAAGTAAAGGTCGGATCAGTAGATTTCTGAGGTCCTTTCCAGCTCTGCAGTTGTACGGTACTTGTGGGGGAAAAAAGAAAAAGAGGAAAACCCAAATCATCTATCCACTTCCAGTTCTGACACAACTTGGTTACAGAGGATGCCACCTCTTCCCTCCAAGGAACAGGGCTCTGGTCATGTAATGGTCCTACTAGAGAAAAACTACACTTAAATAATCATGAGCTGAATGCAGAATGTAACCAGATGCTGCAGGATGGGGACATCAGTCAGTTGGCAACTAAGGGGTTAATATGAATAGACAATATAAAACTAAGTGTATGACTAAGCCTCATTAGTGTAAGTGAACTTATGAAATGTTGAACTTATGAAATGCTATTTTGTGATTCACAATCTAGTTTTTCTTTTCTTTCTTTTCTCTCTAAATTGACTCTGATTGGTTATCTCAGTTGCTAGGCGCTGCAATGGATAGAGCACTGGGCTTGGAAGTAGGATCACTCATCTCCCTGAGTTCAAATTCAGACACTAGTTGTTTGACCTTGGACAAGTCATTTAACCCTGTTTGCCTTAGTTTATTTATCTGGAAAATGAGCTGGAGAAAGAAATGACAAGTCACTCCAGTATCTTTGCCAAGAAAACCCCAAATGGGGTCATGAAGAGTCAAACATATTGGCTGAGTGCTAAGAAGCTTAAGCTCATTCTGTTCATTCCCTACTTGGGGTGCTTGATTTTACTGAGTTCCACGGCCATAGATTTGGCATCCTCATTTTGGTCAGTCATCTCACAAGTACAGGTTATCAGTAAGAAAAGAATCCAAGTGTAGTACCGTTGATGATGAAGGGAAGAGTCTATCTCTACCATTCGCTGTGAATACCCCAGTGATGGCGGGTTAGTATCAGTCATTGTATTATCCAGTGATGGCACCTTATTTGTGTTTAATCTATCATTCCATCTTCTTTATGGAACAGTTGGAATAATATTGGATTTAGAATCACAAGACCTGAGTTTCAATTCTAGCTCAGCCACTTACCACCCCTGTAATCCTGGAAAAGTCACTTAAACACCCCCCTGCCCCCAGTAATTTAGTTTTCTTACCTTTAAAATGAGATTGGACTAAATGACTTCTAAGGTCTCTTCTAACTTTCTATCTGTGAGCTGTGATCTATGATCTTCTACAAAAATTCCCACACTCCCACCTCCTCCACATCCTTCCCAAGACTCTCTGGTGTCAAATGGGAAAGGACAGAATGTGATGTTGTTAGCTTTCATCTCTAAAACAACTTCCCTTGCTTAGGGCGCTTAACTCCAGACAATGAAGTGTTTTGAAAACAAAGCTACTAATCAGTTGCTTAGTAATAATAAGTTCCACCATTCCATTGGCTATACATAGTGTTTTAATTTCCACAATTAGCACTATAGAAAAAAAAAAGATTTGCATTTGATTCCACTGACCTTTGGATCTGTTCAAAACGCCTGGTAACAAACTTGCTTGTTACTTTCCAAGACAAAAGCAATGATAATGTAGAACTGATGATAAGTTAAGGCCGGCCACTGCTGTGCTTTTTCTAAGGGGAAGCAACTCTTGTTTTAGATTACTTTAATTTTTTTATTTGAAATTCGTGCAGCACAACTGCCAGGGATAAAAATAGGATATTAAGATACCAGAATAAAGATTCCATGGATGGTGTAAAGCAGAACTGACAAAGATGAGTCAAGGCATGCTAATTGGAACTGGGAAAGGGGGAGAAAGTGATGCCATGTTTTTTTCCTCTGTACGTATTTGTATGTGTGTATGAGTTTAAATGAAAGCTGGATGGAGTATTTTTCAATCCAAAGAGGTCTCCAAGGGATAGTCTACTAAATAACACAAGTCTAAGAAATTGAGAGTGCATAGGGAAAGCATGTTCATTTTCAGTTACAGGGGAGGAAGCAGTTACTAGTTACATGGCATCATGGCATCCTCTTTCCCTTGGCTCTACGCTGAGTAAAAAATGAATAGTGATTTGAGATCATTTGTAAGAAAGAAAGGCTTACCGGGCACATAGGACTTTGTTATTTAATATTATTTTATTGCAGGGGTGGCTAGGTGGCGCAGTGAATACAACACTGGCCCTGGAGTCAGGAGGACCTGAGTTCAAATGTGGCATCAGACACTTAACACAAAAACTAGCCGTGTGACCTTGGGCAAGTCACTTAACCCCCAACTGCCCTCCAAAAAGCAAAAAAAAGAAAATATTATTTTATTGCTAAGCTTGATTTAATCTTGTCAACATGTGTGAGAAGCACTCTAAATCCCACAACCTCCAAGTCAGACAGATACTAGGCCTCAAATGCTGCTAGAAGTTGCCTTAATTTTGTCTCTACCCACCCACCTCTCCAGTCATACAGACAGGTGATATGAGAAGAGCCAATGGCATTAGGTTTCTTCACTGCTGCCTATTACCAACTTGAACTGAGACTGTACATGAATGGGTGTTTTTTTTTTCAATCAATCCCCAGACTTCCTGTGAAGCCATGGTTAGAGCATCTCTCCAGGGGTAATAAACTACCTTTGACATGTACAGACAGCACTTTATACTTTTCAAAGTACTTTGATATGTGGTAGATAGGGAAGTTGCTGTTATCTCCTTTCAACTTTAAGAGTTAGAATGTCTTAGTGACAAGAGTGTTAGATATAGAGATAGAGATAGAGGAGAGATAGAGACAGAGGAGAGATAGAGACAGAGATAGAGGTAGAGAGATAGAAAGAGAGAGATATGTATAATATATATATATATAATTCTGATTATTAATATGTGGGGAATATGTCTTGAGAAAAAAATAGTTTACATCTTTTGTTTCTTCTTCTTATCCTTGGCATGCCACTGTCACAAAAGGAAATAACAATTCATCTAATGGGAATGTGTTGTTTGTCCACAAAATTAGCTGGATTATTACCCAGTAGCTTATATTGTTTTAGATCTGGATGGGCCACTGTCCAAGGCTGCCAGCTAGAGAAGATGTGGAATAGGATGTTACCCTTTCATTGTCTATTAGCATGATGATCCTTGGCAGCATTTCAAAATAGCACGATTTCACTATTTGCCACAACCTAGCACTAATGCTAGGTTGTAGAGGCCTTTGAAAGAATGTAAACTCCTTGAGAGTAGGGAGTTTTTTCTTTTCCATTTTTGTCTTTGTATGCCAGGCATCTAGCACAGTATCAGGTATTCAGTTAATAATTCTGTTGATTGATTGAAGAAGCAAATGATCTCAAGGGTCATGTCTAATTGAGGGATTGGTTCTTTCTGAACTAAATTCTCCCCATTCCATCAAACAACAATTATTTATCAAGTACCTACTATGTGCTGGGTACTATCCTAGGCACTGGGCACACACATACAAAACTGAAATGGTCCCCGCCATCTAGAAGTTTATATTCTATAGCAGCGGTTCTCAACCTATGGGTCATGAACCTTTTGGGGGTCGAACAACCATTTCATAGGGGTTGTCTAAGACCATTGGTAAACACATATTTCCAGTGGTCTTAGGAACCAAGACACTGCTCCTCTATCCATCTCCAGGTGGGTCCACCCACATGCAGATATGCCCACATATGAGTATTAAAGAATCGCAGCATTTGGAAGGTTGAGAACCACTGTTCCATAGGAAGAGACAACCGAACTTTCTGAAGTGTGCTTGGCACATACTAGACATTGAAGGAAAAATGTCTATTGAATTAAATTCTTCCATACCTCCCCTTCTTTCCTTTGACATAGATGCCAACTTCAAGCAGGCCCTCATTACTCCAGATCCGCACTACTACAATAGCCTGCTGGCTAGTCTCTCTGCCCACCCTTCTCACCTTCATCTTCTTTGGGTTTTTACACACACACACACACACACACACACACACACACACACACCTGTTTGCTTTTTGGCTACCCCATTGTGAGCTCTTAGAAGGCAGGCACTTTTTTTGCCTATCTTTGTGCTCTTAGCATCTAACATAGTACCTCATATATTTATTATAGTTGAGTAATTTCCAGTTGTGTCTGACTCTTTGTGACTCCATTTGGGGTTTTCTTGGCAAGGATAATGGAGTGATTTACCATTCCCTTCACCAACTCATTTTGCATATGAGAAATTGAGGCAAACAGGGTTCAGTGACTTGCCTAGGGTCATATACCTAGTAAGTGTCTGAGGCTGGATTTGAACAAATAAAGATGAAGATGAATCTTCCCAACTTCAGGCCTGACATTCTATTCTGCTACTTTTTTATTACCTGTTTGACTTTAGGGAAGACACTTAATCTTTTCTCATCTATAAAATAAGAGAATTGGACTAGATAGTCTTTAAAGCTTCATTCACTTCTAAATCCCAGAGATTACTGGGAATTCTTGCTGTAAGAAAACAGCCTAGCAGGAAAGTGTGGATTCAAACATCATGAATCACAGAAGGTATAATGGAAAAGACATGAATCTTAAACGGGTAAAGTAGCAACATCACTAAAGACTGCAGTGATAACCAATTTGGTTTGAGAGGAATCTATGAAAACAATGATTAAAAATGTGATATACTTCAAAAGAGGAAGCACTTACTGTTTAAGTCACAAAGGTGTTGATTTGGATTAAAAATGAGTTTTTCACTTTCTCATCCTTTCCCTATTCCTCAAGGATGGGCATAATGTGGAACAAGTGACACACAATGGCAGGAAGTTAAAATGGCATTTGTTAAGAGCCCTTCAACTCTCCCCACCATAACAGCACCTCTTTTTTCCCCTTCCTTTATTTTTTTTCTCATTCACCAGTTCCCACAACTACTTTTCCCATCATTCTTTTCCACTGTCTAGAACCATAACTAGGATAGGATGATCAGGCCTTTGCCCCAGGGAAACAAAATTTAAAGAACACTGATAGCACTCCATCAGCAGAGAAGCAAATGACCTTAGCATTTAATTAGCAAGAATATTTTATTAAAATAGGAAGTTACCAGATATACTGCTTTAGGTGACTATCTCTCTTATTGCTTGAATCTTCTAGTCCTCAATAATCCTCCTCACACCTTTTAGTGGGCCCCCCCAACAACACTCTGTGAGTACCCTATCATCTTGGCCCACAGGATCCCATTTATTGAATTCTGTGTCTCTAGTCACCCCAGTAGAGTGGAACCTCTCCCACTATAGGCCTTATTTCTCAGAATGTTGTCCCTGAATTTGTCTTAAAAAGTTGAATGGAAGGAGAGTTTCATGCTACTTTCCCCAGGGGCATTTTGTGAAGCTTTCTCTAGGCACCAAAACTGTATGTTATGACTCTATCCATGCCCAATGGCACTGGCATCCATTGAGAATTTCTTAGCCCTGAGGATGGCATTTGGAGCTCAGAAGAGTACTACATGATGGAAAAGATGGTGTCCAGGTCTTCTGCTATGCTTCTGCTGATTGACTGTTTTAGGTGTTGCTCATTAATCATTATTATAAACAAAACGAACACAAGGTGGGAGCATTATTTTTATGCATGGAATATATTTCTCTGAAGATAGTGTGAGAGGGAGATTGAAGAGAAAGAGTCGACAGTGGAGGAAGCCTTTTAAATTGCCTGTCAAGGGTGAGTAGACCCTGGTTATTTCAGCATGTTCAAAACAGACCTCATTATCTTTTTCTCCAAACCAACCTCTGAAGTTCCTCTACTGAACTTCCTGTTTTTGTCAAGGATGTCTCCATCCTTCCAGCCACAAAGTTTTGAAATCTTGTAATAATCCTTGACTCTTGTCACATCTTCTTACATCCCCCCATCTAAATCAACTACCAAGTCTTGTCGATGCTATCTCCAGGAACACCCAGAGATGTTCAACGGCTCATCAGCTTCGTTCAAACCCTCATCTCTTGCCTAGACTTTTTTAAAATTAATTAATTTATTTTCTTGTTTACATCATTCATTTCCGTGAGATTTTGAGTTACAAATTTTCTCCCCATCTTTCCCCTACCCACCACCCCAAACAGCCATCCCACTGGATAACCCCTTCCCCAATCTGGTCTCTCCTGTGTCTCCCCCCCCCCCCATTGCCTTGCCTAGACTTTTACAAAGGGTCTGTTTACAAGCCTCAAGTCTCTTCCTTTGCCATTATTTCATATAGTTAACAAAGTGTTAATCCTAAAAGGCTAACATGTCTAACATGTTCTTTACTTAATCAAAATCCCAGTGGCTCGCTATTACCTCTGAAAACAAAATACAAACTGCCCTGTGTAGCATTTATTGTCCTTCAAAACCTAGCTCTAACCTCCCTCTCCAGGCTTATTATACATTACTCCCCTTCACTCACCTTAGGAACTAGAAAAATTGATTTTCTTGCTGTTCCTTCAACAAAACATTCCTTTACTTCTTTCCATGCCTTTGTATATATAGGCTGTCCAACATGACTGCAATGAATTGTTTTCTTCCATCTTAGATTTTCTGTTTCCTTCAAAGGGCAGCTTAAATGCCTTCTCTTATATAATACCCTTCATGTTTCCCCAAGCTGCAAGTACCAGTCCTCCTGCATTTAGTTTGCATGTATTTTTGTATCTATTTATAGGTTTACTTATTGTCTCTTCTGATATAAAATAAGCTTTCTGAGGGCAGGAACTATTGTTTCCTTTTTGCCTTTGTAAACTGTACTCCGGGCAAATAGCAGGCACCTAGTAAATGCTCAATGCTCAATGCCTCTGCACAGGATTGTGGGACTTAAGACTGAAAGAAATCCTAGGGAGCCACCTTGCTAATTTTATACATGAGCTGCCTAAGGCCCAAAACAGTGAAGCAATTTAGCCTTTCTTAGACAGCTCAGAGGTCCACTGATTTCAAACCCTGTGCTCTTTCCACTCTATTGTATTAGTACTGGTATAGTCTATTTTCAAAATTCTTCAGAACCAGAATATGACCAAGATAAAATCAGTTAGAAAATGATTTTAAATTTACTGACAAATGTAAGGCAGAAGAAATAATACAGGAGGCACAATGTATTAAGAAACGTAAGAAATGGTTTATAACCATGATACTCAAAAGTATCATATTTGGATGGGAAATTTTATTTTGACCCCATAAATACTCTTTTATACCTACACATGCATATGCATGTGTGCATATCTCTCACACACTGACATATGGCCACACACACCCGCCCAGAAACATTTTTATGACCCATGTCTCCACTTCATTTTCAATTTTATTATGTTATTCTCTTGCTCAACTATTTGTAATAACTTCTTACTCCTAACAGCATCAAATCTAAACTCTTATGGCCAGTTGTGCAAGTCTTCTTTGCTTCCTTGTGCATTCTTATTTTCCAAAACTCTTTAATAGACATAAACTTTCCCCCGTATTGAGGTCAGACTCCTCAGTCTCTCTACATATCTCATACTTCTTTCAGTCCCCGTGACTTTGCCTATCTGTTCCTCTTCTCTCTTCACTATTTAGTAAGTACTCATTCCTTAAAGAATTTTGTGTACCACTCCCTCATTGAAGCTGACTATTGCAGGCAGCAGTGATTTATCTTTTTACAACTAGTTTTGTTCAATTGTTTCAGTTATGTGACTCTTTGTGAACCTATTTGGGGTTTTCTTGGCAGAGATACTGAAGTGGCTTACCATTTCCTTCTCCAGCTCATTTATAGATGAGGAAACTGAGGCAAAGAGGGTTAAGTGACTTTCCCAGGGACACACAACTAGCAAGTGTCTGAAGCCAGATTTGAACTCAGGAAGATGAGTGTTCCTGATTCCAGGTCCAGTGCTCTACCCACTGAGCCACCTAACTGCCCAGAACTCCTATGGTACAATACAATTTAGTACCTGAAAGATTGCTTTATGTGCTTATATCAATTTATTCCCCAATCAAATTGCAAGTTTCTTTTAGTACAGGGGCTTTGTCCTGTTATAATTCAGTGTTTCTTATAGATTCTATTACAGTGTTGGGAACAAAGTAGGTGCTCAGTAAATGCTGGTTGACTGGTTGATTTGGGTTCTTCAAGGGTGAGATGTAATCCTTCAAAGAGAAGAGCAGAGATTGTGTTTGTAGGGAGTGTCCCCTGTCTAGCCATGGGGAACCATGGTTATATATGGAAGTACAGCTCCCTGAGTTATACAGATAGTTCTGATAGGGCTAGATGCAACTAAACTGAATTCAACTGTACACATGTCAATCAGGTACCTATTGCATGCCAGGTACTATACCAGGTATTAGGATACAAAGGCAAAACCAGAATATATCTTGCTCTCAAGAAGCTTAGCTTCTATTGGGGGAAAGATAAGTACTATAAAATATATATGAAGTCATTTTAGTGGTCTTAGGATCAGGAATTTCAAGTTGGACCTTAGAGAATATCTAATCCAAACCTTTACTTTTTATAGTTGAGAAAACTTGGACCCAGAGATGTTAAGTTAGTAGCAGAAGAGGCTTCAAGATCATGTCTTTTGACCCCAAATCCAATGCTGTTTCCATTACACCATGCTGCCAGCTCCAAAAAGTGTTTATTTCAACCTTATAATAATAGTAGTATGTTATTATTATCATTTTACAGATGAGGAAACTGAGGCTCAGAGAAATGATATGATTTACCCAAGTTCACAAAGGGAATAAGCCACAGAGTTTGGGATTAGTGTCTAGAGCAGACAGACCATCTGGTTCCAAATATAACGGGCTTTCTCCTCTACTATACTTCCTCCCAACATGGCCACCCAAATCACTATCACCATGGTAGATATTTATTTAATGCTGATTAGATTGGATTCTACGCATTGAAGGTTTCATCTAGAGTGGGCTCCCTGTTGTACCAGGAGTACTGTATTGAACCAGAGTGGACACAGAAGAATTTAACTTATTTAGTCCATAGCCTCCCAAAGATATCTTGTTTGACCTTGGTCTACCTCTGATAGAGGATTTTCTACGTATTGGATCAGTTCTGGATCCCTTGACATTTTAGATCTATTGGGAGAGACTGGATTTGGTTTATATGCCATATTCATTTAGGATCAAAATCCTAAAGGGCACTCAAACTGGTCCAGTGCCAGAATTCCTATCCCTAAAGTCTAGAGCTTAGTTTTCCTTTCTGTAAAACGAATAGGTTGCACTACATGATTTCTAAGATGCCTTTAGTGTAAGACACAAGGATTATTAGTCCAGCCTGCAATTTTCTCAACAAAGGATACTTGACATTAGTCTGACATGTTCTGGAATTCCTAGAGGCAGGAAGGGACAATGTAAGTAGGAGATTGTTTTGTGACCCCTTAGAGGTAATACTGATGACTCGATATTTCCTTCTGATGGGGGATCATTTTACCTGCAGGCTCAGGGGAGTAACAGGTCACCTAGAAAATAGTGCTGGAACTCTCTTTTTCTGCTGCTATTTTATGTGTGAAGGACCTATTTGTCACAAGATATCATAACACTGATAGATGTATGATTTGGAATAGTACTGGGAAGTCACCCAAGTCCTGGTCAGAAATCATTGGAAGATTACCTCTGGAATAACATGGCACCACTCCCAAAGTGGTGTGTCTTAGGAATAGCTAGCTTCGAAATGCCTAGAGAGTTCATTATGCTCAGATAAAATGACATTCCTAGGTAAGGCCTTTGGTGGGAACTGACACAGAGAACTCTCCCTCTCTCTCTCTCTCTCTCTCTCTCTCTCTCTCTCTCTCTCTCTCTCTCCCTCTCTTTCTCCCTCCCTCTGCCTCCCTCCCTCCTTCCCTCCTTGCCTCCCTCCCTTCCTTGTCTGAGAAAATGGAAATACTCTCTTAAATGGCAAACATGGTGCCTTAAAGAAACAATTTTAAATGCGATTCTCTCTCCTTTGATTGGAAGGCTAAAGGGCAAAGCATTAAACTCCTCCCAAACTTCACATTTAGTTTGAATTTAGTCAAAGGGTCACACTTGAGAAGCTAGAGGGCCGCATGTGGCCTTAGGCTCCAGGTTCCTCGCCCCTGGTTTAGTCCATATTCATCAGCTTCCCTTAAACATTTCATGCCACTTTAAGCAAATTTTAGCAGTTATAGCAGTTGTCAACTATTGCTAAAGTGTTCCTGAATGTGTGACTGAATATAGTCTTCATATAGGAGAGGGGAAGAGGAGGGAATGGTGGGGGTGGGAGCTGGAAGGAAGGAAAGGAAGGAAAGGAGGGAGGGAGGGTCAGAGGAAGGAAGGAAGGAAGGAAGGAAGGAAGGAAGGAAGGAAGGAAGGAAGGAAGGAAGGAAGGAAGGAAGGAAGGA
>CM053597.1:65434239-65450956 GCA_028646575.1 Pseudocheirus occidentalis
AGCAAGACCACAATTGATGCTAATTATCATCATTATCATTTTAAAGACTGACAAGAGTAAAGGCACTAGTAGTCCAAATCCATGATCATTTCTGGTTTCTCTTCTTTCATTGCCTCTTGAGTGACGTGGCTTTCTTTTCATGATATTTGGACCATGGGGGATGAGTTCTGTCTGTGTGTTACTACGAGAGTGATCTCTGTGTAGCTCTAATTAGTTTCT
This sequence comes from Pseudocheirus occidentalis, assembly GCA_028646575.1. Lineage (NCBI taxonomy): Eukaryota > Metazoa > Chordata > Mammalia > Diprotodontia > Pseudocheiridae > Pseudocheirus > Pseudocheirus occidentalis. Next base: position 65,434,459 of record CM053597.1, read on the forward strand.
GTCTGTTGTTAGCAGAAGTGAGCTGGAAATATTACTTAGGTCAAATAGATCACAATAGGAATTTGCCTTTGATGAAACAAGGCCCTGGGTATTGGAACTTTAGTGTGTGTTTGAAAGTAGATTTCTGAGGCATTCCTTCTCTAAAATCTCAGTGAAGCTTCAGGAAGAGGAAGCAATTAGCAGACACTAAGAATTACTAAGAAATTACTAAGAATTACCAAGAAAACCAAACCAAGAAAATAAATATGTCTTCTGAGAGACTAGAAGACAAAACACAGCATCAGTGTGTTTAGGACCAAAGTGAGGTCTATCAAGTCGTGCTAGTGTCTTATTCTTCTCATAGCTGTGAGATCTAGATATTCCTTGTGGTCTCTTGAGTGGCTCCATCCGTTAGTACTACTAATGAACTTTGTATTCCTTTATACTGGACAGATCCATGATTTTATCACTTTAGGTACACACAACTCAGTGACTTAGAAAGAAGATGGTCATCAAAAATTGCTGTGGCCAAAATCATATCACCCTATGGCTAGCCTAGTGATAAACCCCTATAGATTTAGTTGACAAATCAAAACCACATAATTATTCAACCACCAACCCTGCGTTTCTCAGTAGAAGCTGCCAGAGCTGGCCACGGACACAGTTCTTGACAACCAAAGGTCTCCTTCATGCCTATCATGTGTCCAACAAGATTTCGCTAGACATAATCCTTATTCCACATTAAACATTAAGACAGGGGGCCCTGAAAGGTAGTATAATACAAAGGGGCTTGTTACAATCTTGCTCTACCAAGTGAAATATGTGCTCAGACTAACATGAAAGAAAGAAGCACCGTGATCACTGCTAGACCATCTCCCCCATTAGAAAGTATGTCCCATAAGGGCTAGCACTGTTTTCATATTTCTTTGTATCTCTAGCAGTGTAGTATGTGCTTCATAAATGCTTAAGGGTTCATTGATTCATTCATTCATTATAGCAGTGTATGCACAGTGAATGAGATGGGTTAAGGAACTCAAAGAAATTCTAAAGAATAACAATCATGATGGATTTGAGCTGTTGGAAAATGGTAGACAGAGCAGAATGGAACATAACAATGAGGAGAGTGATTGTTTTGAGACTGGTTGTTTTTCAGCAAAGATGAGTCAGAGGGAACCATAAAAACAACATCAGAATGCTGCAAATAGTAATTATAGCTGCCAATTTCATGGTGGCAAGAAGGGTTGTTGGTTTTCTCAAATCCACCACCACATGTATATTGTTGTTATCCTCATTACCTTCAGGTTCAAAGACAAAAGCTACACGTGTATACGCTCTCATTATAATGATCTGTGTATATTGCACAAATACACACAGGATTTGTGATTTTGTGTGCTTGGGGAATTCCTGACATGGAGACTCTCCTCCAACTCAAGTCTCAACCTGTCTGTGACTTAATAGGATGATAGATCATAGATTTAGGGCCATAGGGAAGCTTAGAGACTATCCAGTCCAGAGGTTTTTACCCTTGATTGTGACGATTAGATTGGGAGCTCCTTGAGGGTAGGGACTGTCTCTTTCCTCCCAGCATCCCTAGAACTTATCTCTGTGCCTTTCACATGTTTAACAAATGTTTGTTGACTGACTGTCACTGGACACCTTTGGCAAGTTGATGAAAACAATGGAACCTACTTCAGAATAATACTCAATGCATAAAATAAAACATTTTCAAAGGATTCAATTATATTGAATTACATTCAATTTTATTAAAATACAATTATATTAAATACAATTACCAAAATGTTTTTAAAATAAAATTGCAAAAACAAGTTCACAGACTTCCCAAGTTAAGAACTCCTGAACTTGCCTAAACCCCCTCATTTTATAGAGGATGAAAGTAAAGTCAAATGAAGTCAAGTCATTGGCCTAAGGTTACACAGGTAGAAAATGATACAGACAGGCCTTGAGCCCAGCCAGATCCTTTATTTTCAAAGTCAGTGTTCTTTGCATTATCCCAGTGTTGGATAAATCTTATTGCTGCTCAAAGCACATGGCATTTAAATAACTTCCCCAGGCTCTCAAAGTACATGTCAGAGGTAGAATTTTAACCCAGAGCTAATAAAAAACACTTTCTATCCTTTATGCTACTTGGCATCACGATTCTAAGCTGATGAAAAACCTTCTTAACTAGCTTGAGAGGAATGGGGGGAGAGAGGCAGGAGTTTCTTAGTACGGAGTGCTAGAATGTCAGCAACATCTTCTTCAGGGAATATGTACATACAAGAAGCATGTGCCAGGCATGTAGTTCTCCCTGGGAGGAGCCCAGTTGTGGCATTGGTTTCATCAGTGCCTACTAAGTCCGAAGCATCTCTGGACCAACCTCCTCTTTGCTTTGCTTTACATAGAAGCCTTTGTAGGACCTTAGCTTCTTCTTAACACTGACAAGTGGAATGCAGCTGGCTAGCATCTTCAAAGAACAAAAATGCAGAAAGCAAGGAGAGTTATTTCAAAGATGTAGTTAAAGTGTCTAAAAATAGGGCCCATTCACAGCAAAGCTGTTATTACTGGAATATTTGTCTTTCCTGATTTCTTCTACTAGTGGCCAGTCAGTCACTTGGACTAAGGATGCCAAGACAGAGGCTGTCCAGACCCAGGCTTGACATGTGGCATGTGGTATGTGAGCAAGCCTGACATTCCATGGCTCCTGAGAAGTCTCCTATTGGCATTTTTTACCCTTTCCTACAGGAGTTCTTAACCCAGAGTCCTGAACTTGGGTTTCTGGCTTTTTGGTTTTTTTTATGTTGTGGTTCAGTTATTTCAGTCATGTCTGATTCTTTGTGAGCTTATTAATGTTATATAACCGTATTTTAGAGCAATTGCTTTCCTTTGTAATCCAATGTATTTCATGGGCAGTAGGCTGCACCAGACCATCCCAAAGGCCTATGACCCCAAGAGTTAAGAACCCTTGCTCTATTTTGATCAGTTTTCAAATAGTCTAACCTAGGGCTTAAACTGGAAAGTTAAGATTGATTCATTTTCTAAGGAGAAAAATTAATAAATAAATAAGTAAATAAAATAATAATATTAAAATAGATAACAAAATAAAAAATAAATAAAAATAGAGAACTATAGCCATCTGATTCCCTTTATCAAAAAAAACCATTCCTCTAATCCTTTTTAGGTCCTTGTTAGAAGACACACAAATTCATCCATATACAGACACAAAAAGACAAAAAGTATATACCTTCCTTGTGTTTGCAGGTTGGCAGGTGGCAGTTAGTGACTATATTCTGTATTTCTAGCCTGGCCTCATGAGTGGCAGACCACATTTGTTGCCAAATTATCTGGTTCTTGATTTCTCTAACAGTGGGTATACCTGCTGAAAGTCTTAGACACTTTATGCTGGAGCAACTCTAACTCAAGCTATGATTTAAGAAGACAAAGGTGCCACTCAATGCTCCCTACAGAAATTTTTAGGTGATCACTCCTCACCAAGGGGCTTATTTGCCACCACCAGACCCTCTTTTCTACTTAGTGAACAACCATATTATTAAGTATTTACAACACATTAGCGTTGTCTAAGACATTAAATTGGAACAAGTTACAAAATTTGTAGAAGACATAAGTATTTTCAGTTCCTAGAGGGCAGGAACTGTTTCATTTGAGACATTATATCCCCTGAATCTAGGACAGTGCCTGGTATATAATAGATAGCGGTGTAATACATACTGGTTGCTTGATGGTCTGAAAAGGACTTCTACATCACTGATTCTGACACCCTCATTTTACAATGTTGATGAAACTAAGACCCAGAGAGATGAAGAAACTTGCCAAAAGTCATGTAGATGGTCAGGGACAGAGCTGAAAATTGAACTCATGCTTTCTGGATTCAAATAATGATACTAATAATAATAATAGCAAATGTTCATTTGACCCTACAAGGTAGGCACTATAGGCATTTTTATTCCTTTTTATATTTGGGGAAACTGTAGTTCAAAGGTTAAGTGACTTACAAGTCAGCTATTACATTTTGGAGACAGAATCTGAACCCAGGTCCTTCCTAACTTTGAGTGTAGTACCCTTTTCAGACGCCAGAACCTACATGAGTCATTTTATGATTTATTTTGACAACCTGTGAATGAGGATAAAGAAGGTGGAGTGTCAAGTTAAGAGAGAGGAATTGTACCTTGAAAAATTAACGAGATATGAAAAAATATTGATGGCTTTCTTGGAGAGAAGAAAGGGAGATTTGAGAAAGATTTTTTTTTAATGTGAGGATACATTGAACATTGCCTATAAGGACAATGTTCTCTCTATATTTAATAATGAAACACCTATTAGGTAATATTACTTTATTTATGTGAATATTATGTTACTACATATTATTATACACAATCTATATAATATACACATATTATACTATGTATTAGATTGTGATTTTTATTCCTTTATGTGTAGAATTAAAAAGTCTCCATTTGGTCAGATATCCATATTGTTGGATAGATACTCTCTCTTCTTTCCTTCTTTATTTCCTTTCTTTCTTCTCCCCTCCTTCCTTTCCTTCTTTCTTTTTAAATTTTTCTCTGGCACTGAATGGTACCTATTTTAAGGATGGAGAAACTAATGAAATGAATGGTAAATAAAGCCAGGGATGGGGAGGGGTAGGGACAGGCAGGAATTAAATTCATTTTTTGGAAGTGGTTTTTTTCCCCTCTCCATGACCTTTGGTTATATGTTCTGGCTTGAATCAACCCAGACAAAAAAATTTCTCTCTGGCTGGCAGAGCAGAGCTAGCTTTTCTCAAACAGTGGCCTGTCTCATCTTTCCATTCATTTTCTATTGCTCCTTGCTAATGAGCCCTACTAATGTTTCAGCAGAAAGTACCTCATCTTCCCCAAGCGACAGCTAACTTATGCCAGAAGAGTTCTAAATGTTCAATCATCAGAGCTGGCTGTTGTATAAAGTCATGCAAACTTGTTGGTTGTCCTTTTTTATCACTTAAAAGTTGATTGGGTTTTGTTTTGTTTTGTTTCTTTTTTTAGCATTTGCACTATTCTATTAGGAGGACTGAATAGTAACATGGCATGTGGGAAAGGACAATCTCTGGTGGGCCTAGAGACCTAAGGTCTCCTCCTGGATCTGCTACTAATTAGCTATAGGGCTCTGCACACATGATTTAACCTTTTGCCTAACTTTAGATCCATAAAATGAAGGTGCTGGAGTAGGCGACTTCTACAATAACATGGTATTATGAAAAGCGTGCTTGATTCAGAATCAAAGAACCTGGTCGGGTCCCACTCCCACTCTGCCTCTTACTGCCTTTAGGAACTTTGAGGAAGTCACTTGGCCTCCTAACATGTCCATTCTTTCATGTGTAAAATGAGGGAGTTGGATTCGATAGCCTCTAAGGCTTATAGCTTTAAATCCATGACAATCATAGGAGTCTATTCTTAGGTTACCTTGGGTAATTCACTTAACCCCTCTGAGCCTTGGTTTCTTCATCTGTAAAATGGGGGAATTGGACAAGGTGAGTTCTATGGTCCCTTTTCAATATACATTAGTCCGTCAGTCAGTCAGTCAGTCAACAAATGTTTATTAATTGCTTACTATGTTCCAGACACTAAGAAAGGCAAAAAACAGCCTTTGCCCTTACAGAGCTTATATAAATGGGGGAGGCAATATGGAAATAATTACAGACATACATAATATACAGAGAAAAAAATGAAAGCTAATCCCCAAGGGGTTTGGAGGTGGGGGGAAAACTGAGGCTTCATATGGAGGATGGACTTGGAGCTAAGTCTTGAAAGAAACCAGGAAAGCGAAGAGGCAAGGAGAGAAGAGCATCTTAGGCATTGTCCCTTTCAGCTTTAATATTCCATGAGGATGTGGTATTAAAAGTACAGAGCTAAATATTCAATTTCAAAACATGGAGAAAACCACTGACCTCCTTTTAGGTAACAAAAAGAGACCTTATTCTAAACAGGTAATATCCCATTATAACTAATACCATTACAAAGAGAAGTTTTATATAGCAACGCTATTTCCATGTTCTGACAGATGGCCCTTGGAAATTGCTTTGCTGATCTGCTTACAACAGACTCTTTAAAATATCTGTGTATCACAAATACTCTCGCTGCTCCCTACCCATGTAGCAGCCATTCTTTATAATGAAAAGACCTGACGGAAGGCTGTTTTTATTGTAGGCAGGAAGGAAGAGAGTTAGCATGAGCCAGGTGACCGTCATGTAGCTGTAGTCTTGACAAATTCTTTTGTTTTACTGTTAACATTTGTAGTTCAAATACTTCAACCACCTGAAAAAAATTAACATTCAGAAGATTGCTTATCTCCCTCCCACCCCCCCAACCCCCGCCCCAACAAGTATTTATGAAATCCCATGCATCAGACATTACGTTAAGCACTGGAAATTTTGTAAAAAGAGGCAATAATGGAAAAAAAAGAGCCCAAGAGAACAGAAGAGGAATAAGACGAGCAAGAGGAAGAGGGATATCTCAAAGACTCTCAGATTTGGAAGGACCTTACAAGCTCATCTAGTGCACTGCATTCTCTGAATGGGTATGCCCTTTTCAAAAGTCATGACAGTTGTCCTGATAAAAGTGCTGACACTCAGTATCTACTTGAAGACTTCCACAATGGAGGAATCTGTTCCTCCTGAGATAGCCCATTTCACTTTGAGGAAGTTTTTCCCTTATGTCTGGTGTTCTGCAACTTTTCCCCATCATTTCTAAGTCTGATTTCTAGGTTTGAGAACAAGTCTATTCCCTTAATACTTCAATATATTAGTGAAATCCAGAATTCCTGTCCCATCTAGTTGAATGTACCTTCTGATAGACTATACCGGGGGCCAGCCAAATAGGTACCACAAGCCACATTCAGACTGATGACTTCTTTTGTGCAGTCTGGAAAGCTAAGAATGAAAGATATAAAAACCATTCTTAGTTTTCTGGGCTACACAAAAAACAGGTGGGGCTTGATTTGACTGTAGTTTGTAGACTGATCCCTGGACTCTATCATCTACTAGTTTAGAAGTAAAGGAGCCTGTAAGAGCAGTAATATTTATTATTCTTATTTTCAAGCTTTTTTCTTTTCTTTCTTTTTAAATATTTTCTAGAAATAACTCTGAGACCATTTCTTTGTTCTCATGCCAGTAAGGGGAGGAGGAGAAAGATAGAAAAGTCCACTTATTTATGTTGTATTGTCAATACATTATTACATACAAAGGGCATTTTTTTTGTTCAACATTCATGGACATTTAATGCAAAAATATAATAACATTTACAAACTCTTACATCAATTTGCAGAGCTACTATGCTCCACCATTTAATTTATAGTTTCCTGATGATTCATACTAGTGGCCCATTTAATAGAAATCTAAGCTTATGACCTTTAGTGACCAAAGGCTTCAAGTACAATGTGAACTCCAACTTGTGCAATCATTACTGTACTAACATACCTTTTGAATGCTTGATAAATCCTGGACCTGCTTATTGGACCCATCATGAAGGAAATCAAAGACCTGAGCAGTGTTTAGACCCACTTCTTCCTCCTAAAGGCATTTAATGGGTTGTCATGCCAGCTTTCTTGGAGAGGGGTCATTTCACAAACTGCAACCTCAGGGTAACCTTAAAACTTTTAAGCAGACATCATGTCAAATTTTTCCAGTTATAGATAAGTAAAAGGCAATATTTATGGCCTAGTGAAATAGAAAAAGGGACAGTATCCACAAACTATAATATTAACTCATGGACCATCAGAGACTTTGAAATCCATGTAAAAGGTATGCAAATGTGGGGAACAGCCTTTCTTCATTCATCCATCCATTCATTCATTCATCTAATGAATAGTTATTGTGGCCACTATTAATAAAATCCTATATTAACCAAGCTATAATATATACATCATTATTTAAACAGATACATGATATCACTCACATGGCTACTCCTTCCATTGGAGCAGATCACAATTTATGCAGCCCTTTTCATCCTGTGCAGGTATTGGCCAAATCTGTATAGGCCAAAAAGCAGAGAATCTGCTCGGTAGACTAGAGGTCTCTAGGGCAACACTTGAGCTGTCTACCTGTTAAGTTTCTCTCTCACTGTATGATGAGAAGCCCATTTTGTTTCCTGATTACATCCATCATTTTTGTTATTTCACATACTAGTAAGCTACTAAGGCTTAAAATTGTGATGACTTTTGTGACACCAGGTATATTTGATGCCCTTCTTATATATCTGTTATTATTGAGAATGCGCAATAACTTGCTTATGCCCACCATGTCTTTCTATCAACTGTCATATGCCTTGTAATTTTAGTTCTTCAAAGACTGTGGTGTGTCATGGTGAGAAATCATATAGCATGACTGGTCAAATGTTGGTAGTTTTATACAGACATACATACATATATATCTATATACACACATACGTATATGTGTATTGTGACATATTTGGTGTCAGAGATAAATTCAAGATCATCAGAAACATCCAACAGTTATCCAGATATATTACAGCTTAATCTCTTTCACCTTTTCAATTCTGGAATTGACTCAATGTCCACTTGAAATGTCTGCCAGTGGTATATGTAATTATATCAGGATGGCCACTATTGAACTGCATTTCATAGCCTAGAAAATAAGCAATTTTTTTTTCTTGTGTGGATTGTTAGGTTGGCATACACTCACATACATATATAAATATGGTATAGCACCTGCCCTCAAAGAGCTTACAATTCAATAAATATTTATTAAGTACCTCGTCTATGCAAGGTAATATGCTAGATGCTGGTTATATAAAAGCAACACAACAAAACCTCTGAAAGAGTCCGCCTTCAAGACATTTACATTATGGTGCAGGAGGGAAGAAATTGCATTGGTGAGGTAAAGTCTTCTCTGGTCTCTCAAATTGTATATAGCTCATAAAATGTGAATTTCTGAACTATACCAAGAAAATCACCCAGATAGAAAAGACTGGCAAATCATACATAGTCAACTCAGTTACTTTTTTCAAAAAAATTTAGTAGCTTGAAGTGTTCATTCTAGCTTAGCTTTACTCTGTAGCCTGGGAAATTGTCTTTAGAGAATGCAAATTAATTAAATATTAGCCTAAAACCATAATTAAGAAATGTTTCTTCTTCTTTTTTTTATTACAACTTTGCATACTGCATGTCAAAGCTAAACAGAAATAGTTTTTGCTGGTGGTGGTTGTTTGTAAGTTAGCTTCTATTTTCGATTACTAGACTAATTTCCCCCTCCATCAGTGAGGCATCTTCTAAGGTTTCACTTCAACCCCATCCATTATCTTCTCTCTCTTTAATGCTTTTCTTCTGTGATGTGGTCCATTCAGATATCTTCAATTCTATGTGGGTGACTCCCAAAGTTACATCTCTGGCCATGCCCTGAACTACTGTACTCATTTTCATGGAGATGACCTGTGAACAACTCAAATTAAACATGCCAAAAACTGATCTCATCATCTCCCCGCAACAAAACAAAACAACTCTTCCAACTAATTTTCCCATTTTAAAAGATGCTTGGCATTCTCCCAGTTACCTTGGCTGAAAACATCAATTATTCAATTAATTTTTAAGTTCAACAACAGAAATGCATTAAGTACATAACGTGTGCAAGATGGGACAATTCTGGATTCAGGCACACAGATTTTTCTTGGATTGAACTGAAGAAATGTTAGGAAGACACTGACATGGACACACAGAAGATGTGATCCTTGTCTCCAAGGAACTCTACTACTCCACACACCAGAAGTCTTCTACTTTATTCTCTGTCTTCTCTGTTTTTTTCTCCAATCTCTGAGTAAACAGTAGCCCTTCTTCTTACCAAGACTAATTTTTTTATTTGTACCCTTGAGCCTTCTAAAAAGAATTTTGACATCTCAATCACTCTCTCATCTTCAAATTCCTTTGCTGCAGCCTACAAATATGCTCAGGTCTCTCCCATCCTTAAAGCTTTCCTTGATTTTGTTATTGATCCTTGGAGGACCAAGGCTGTTATCCTGCGTCTTTTTTCTCCTTCACAACCAAACTTCTATGCAATCATATGGGATCTCAGATTTAGAGTTGGAAAGAACCCCAGAGGCTATCTAATCCAATGCCCTCATTCTACAGATAAGAAAACGGAGGCACAGAGATGATAAATAATGTGATTAAGGTCACACAGGTAGTAAAAATCAGAGCCAGGATTTGAACAGTGACTCATTTCATTAAACCACTTTTCCCAAAGTTCCCTCCATGTTTCCTCATCTGTCATTTCCTGATTCACCAAGTTGCAAGAGACGCTCCAACCTTATAATTATTGAGTATTCATTTTGTATGGATTTTGAATTAATTTATCTATCTACTCATTCTCTATCTATTGATCATCTATCTATCTATCTATCTATCTATCTATCTATCTATCTATCTATCTATCTATCTATCTATCTATCTACATGTTGTTTCTCCCCAATAGAATGGAACCCTGTGAAGATATAATTTTGTTTTTATCATTAGTGTATTGAACAGTATCTATGACATAGGAGTGCTCTCTTGCTGATTCATCCAGCTCCCTCAATAAATGTTTGTTGAATTGAATGTCTGTCAGATGTGTGTGCATGCATGTGTGTGTGTGTGTGTGTGTGTGTTATATTCAGACATAATCTCTCCTAAATTCCAGTTTCACATCACAAACTGCCTGTCATGGACGTCTCTACCTAAATCCCGATCACCATCCTAAATTCAAGTCTAAAAATCATCTTCCCCCCTTAAGTTCATCCCAGTAGCTCCTTGAAGTCAGACAATGTCTTTATATCCTCAGAATATAATCTAACAATATGTGTATGGTAGACTCTTAGTAACCATTTGTTGAATTAAATTGAATTCATTCATATAGTCATTCTTTCACTTATCCAACAATCTTTCTAAATAAATGCTTTCTGCTTCCTTCATTCTCTTCTTACATTGAAGCCTGAGAAAGACCTTAGCTTAAAAAGGCCAAAGTCCCCCACTGCATCCTGGGCCATCTCTAGTCACCCTGGTCTATATCTTGCCAGTGGACCCAGATGGCTCCAGAGAAGGGAGTGAGGCTGGTGACTTTGCACAGCCCACTCACTTAAATCCAGTTCACTTGCAAGTCATAACATCACCTTCCTGATTCAAGGTCCTCTTTAAAGGAAAAACTAACAACAACCATTTAAGCCATTCCCACCACCTGATAGACACTTCCCTCCATCTCTACCCATAGTTATCTTACCCTTTTCCCTATCTTCTCTTCTCTTCTAGGCATAGCTCCATCACCACCAGTTCCATAAATCCTTTCATGATTACCATAATCTAAATTCCTATTGTCTTTGTGCCAAGCTAAGCCTATGACTTTATTCATAGTTATCTCTGTGTATATTATTTCCTTCACTAGATTAAAACATTCTAACCTATAGGTACCTTCTCTATACTTCTTTGTGCCCTGCCCAAAGTCTCTAACATCCCTTTGTAAACACAATAGACAATCAATCAATATTTAATTAATCAAAAATGGATAAAATAAGTGCACTAGAAAACTATTAAAAGTACATAAACCTGCTGGGTTTGGTATCACACTTTTACCTCTGCTGGGGAGGCTGAAACTGGTAGACCTCTTGAAATCAGTGTTCGGTGCCATAGTAGAGATAAAGCCATTTGGATGTCAACACAGCAGCAATATAGTGAGCCCAGCAGAAGAGAGGAGCACCAGACTTCCCAAGAAGTTGAGAAAAGGTCAACTCCTGGGCAGATCAGCAGTGAGAATGGGCAGTGAATGACCACTTTATTATAATACTAGGAAAGATAGGGTGATCTATTCTGGGTGAGGGGAGATGTGTACAAATTTATGTCCCTAGTTTGTATCTGAGTGTACCTTCTGTGAAAGTAAGTGTATTAAAGGAAGAAAGCTCTTATGGTGAAAAGAGATCTGGATTTGGAACCAGAGAACCCAGGTTTATATCCCAGCTCTTCCACTTCCTCTCTTTGTGACCTTGTGTAAGTCATGTTTACCTTCTGGGTTTCAGTTTCCTCATCTTGGAAATTAGGGGGTTGGATCAGACAATTTTCCAGTTCTCTTCTAGTTCTAAATCCTATAATCCTACAAGTTCATAGTTTCAAAAATATTATCTATTTTTCAAAAAAGGTACATTCCCTAAAGTCTTGGCACTCAAACCTTCAAAACAGCTGACAGAAATGATTAGTGGACACGATTCCTTTTTTTTTATTAAAATTGTTTTCAGTCCCAAATTCTTTCCTCTCTATTTCTTCCCTTCCCACTGAGAAGACAAGAAAAGCAATAATTATTATACATATGAAGTCCTGAAAAAAAATACCAGAAAAAAGTAAGAAAAATAAAGTAGGAAAAAATGCTTCAATATGTAGTCAGTGCTCATCGATTCACTCTGTGGAGGTGGACAACCTTTTTCACCATAAGTGCTCTGGAACTGTCTTGGATCATTGTATTAATCACAGTTTCTAAGTCTTCACAGCTGATTATTCTTACAATTTTGCTGTTAATATATGCAATGCTTTCCTAGTTCATCTTATTTCATTTTGTATCAGCTCATCTAAGTCTTCCTGGACTTTTCTGAAATTATCACCTCCATTATTTCTTACAGCAAAATAGTATCCTATCACGATCATATACCACAACTTGTTCAACCATTCCCCAATTCATAGGCATCACCTCAGTTTCCAATCCTTTGCCATCACACACACACACACACACACAGAGAGAAACACACACTGCTACAAATATTTTTTTACTTATAAGTCACTCTTCTTTTTTTAAATTCTTTTTGGGATACAGAACTAGTAGTGGCATTGCAGGGTCAAAGGGCATTCATGGTTCTCATGGCTTTATAGTTCACTGGGCATAGGGTCAAATTGTTTTCCAAAATATTTGGACCAGTTCATAGCTCTACCAACAATGTATCTATTTTAGCGTACCTATCTTTCCACATCCCTTCCAGCATTTGTCATTTTCATTTTCTGTCATATTTATTATTGTTGTTCAGTTGTTTTTAGTCATGTCTGACTCTGCATGACCCCATGGACTAGAGTACACCAGGCCCTTCTATCCTCCACTATCTTCCAAAGTCTGTTCAAGCTCATGTTTGTTGCTTCTTTGTCAATATCTATCCATCTCATTCTCTAGTGTCCCCTTTTCCTTTTGCCTTCAATCTTTCCCAACGTTAGAATTTTTTCCAATGAGTCCTGTCTACTCATTACCTGGCCAAAGTATTTAAGATTAAGCTTCAGTATTTGACCTTCCAGAGAATATTCTTTATCAATTTCTTTAATTATTGATTGAGTTCATCTCCTTACTATCCAAAGAACCTTCAAAATTCTTCTCCAGTATCACATTTTGAAAGCACTAACTCTGGCACTCAGCTTTCCTTTATTGTCCATCGGTCACAGCTCTGCATTACTACTGGAAAGAGCATAGTTTTAACTATATAGACATTTGTCATCAAGGTGATATCTTTGCTTTTTAGTATGCTGTGCAGATTTGTCATAGTTTTCCTTCCAAGGAGCAAGCAGTTTTTAATTTCATGGCTGTAGTCACTGTCTGCTATGAGCCCAAGAATATAAAATCTAACACTATTTCCATTTCTTCTTCCTCTGTTTGCTAAGGAGTGATGGGACCAGTTACCATGATCTTAGTTTTTATTTTTTAAGTCAGCTTTTATATTCTCCTCTTTCACTCTCAAGAAGCTTCTTAATCCTTCACTTTCTATCATCAGAGTTGTATTTCTGCATCTCTAAGAATGTTGATATTTCTCTTGGCAACCTTAATTCTGGCTTTAACTTATCCAGTCTAGCATTTTGCATGGTGTACTCTGAATATAAGTTAAACAAATAAGGTAACAATATATAGCCTTGTCATATTCCTTTTCTAATCTTAAACCATGTTCCATGTTTGGTTCTAACTGTTGCTCCTTGGCTTGCATACAAGTTCCTCAGGAGACAAGTAACATGATCTGGTACTCTCATCTCTTTGAGGACTTGCCACATTTTATTGTTAAAGGTTTTAATTGTAGTCAATGAAGCAGAAGTAAACTTTTTTTTTCTGGAACTCCCTTGCTTGCTCCATAATCCAGTGAATGCTGACAATTTGGTGTCCAGCTCCTTTGTCTCTTGGAAAACCATCCGTCTTTTCTGGTAATTCTCAGTTCACATATTTCTGAGCCTTGGCTGCAGAATCTCAAACATAACCTTACTGCCATGGGAGATAAGCACCATTATTCAGTAATTTCAACACCCTTTGTTAGGACTGACATAAACTGAGTTTTCCAAATTTGCTGGCATATTGAGTGCAGCACTTTAACAGCATCATCTTTCAGGATTTTAAATAGCTCAGCTGGAATTCCATCACCTCCACTAGCCTTACTGTTAGCAGTGTTTCCTAAGGCCCTTATTGACTTCATTCTCTAAGATGTCTGGTTATGGATGGGTAACCACACCATCATGGTTATCAGTGTTGTTAAGATCTTTCTTGTATAGTTCCTCTGTGTATTCTTGTCACCTCTTCTACTTCTATTAAGTCCCTACTATTTTTGTCTTTGCCCATTTTCACAGGAAACATTTCCTTGATATCTGATTTTCCTGCAGATCTCATCTTTCACATTCAGTTGTTTTCTTTTATTTTTTAATTAATTATTTTATTAATTTTCTTGTTTATATCATTCATTTCCACCAGATTTTGAGTTAAAAATTTTCTCATCTTTCCCCTAACCCCAACCCAAAGCAGCGATCCCACTGTAAAGCCCCTCCCCTAATCTGCTCTCTTTTATGTCCTCCAACACCACTCTAACTTTCTGGTAGGGCAGGGAGGGTCTACCTACCCCACTACCTGTATATCTTAATTCCCAGTTGCATGCAGTTACTGATAATAATTGTTATATATGTGTATATATATATATATACACACACACACACACACACACATATATATATATATATATATATATACTTTTTAAAAAAATATTTGATTGTAGAGCTTTAAATTCTAGATTCTTTCAGTTCCTCCCTTGTCACCCACCCCCACTGGAAGGGCAAGCAATTCAATACAGGCTATACATGTGTAACTACACAGGACATCTCCACAGTGGACATATTGTAAGAGGCTGATTATATGTTCTGCCTTCCTATCCTGCTCCCCCCTTGTTTTATTCTCTACCCTGCCCCTGTCCCTTTACTGAAGTGTGTACTTCCAGCAATCCTCCCCCAGACACTGCCCTCCCCTCTGTCATCTCGCCTCTCGTCCCTGTCCCCTCTACTCTCCTGTGTGGCAAGATAACCAGTTTAGAGTTTATGTCATTCCTTCCCTAAGCCAAATTCAATGAGAGTAAGTGAAAGTAAAGTTGTAACAGTTATCCCTTGCCTCTTCTATATAGGATGATTAGCCCCATTTTGTCTCTCCCTGTCTCCTCTCATTCTAGTCTTCTTCTACCTCAGAATTTCCTCTTTTAAAGTATCTTCCCTTCATATTCAATTGATCCTGTATCCTCTGAGCACACATATACACACATGTTCAGATATGTATTCATACGCATATATACCCTCCTATATGTGTAGGTATACATATATATATATACATTTGTATTCCTTTCACCTATCCTCATACTAAGAAAAGTTTCATAAGTTACTATTATCATTTTTCCATATTGGCATGTGAATAGTTCAACTTTGATAAGTTCCTTATGATTTCTTTCCCATGTTTACCTTCTCATGCTTCTTGTGTTTGAATGTCAAATTTTCTGTTCAGTTCTGGTTTTTTCAGCAAGAATGCTTGAAAGTCTTCCACCTCACTGAATGACCATATTTTCCCCTGGAACATTATACTCAGTTTTGCTGGGTAGGTGATTCTTGGTTTTAATCCTAGCTCCTTTGATCTCTGGAATATCATATTTCGGGCCTTCCATCCCTCAGTGTAGACACTGCCAGATCCTGGGTTATTTTACCACTGTATTCAAATTGTTTTCTCTTGGCAGCCTGTAATATTTTCTCCTTGGTGTGGGGTTTCTGGAACCTGGCTATAACATTTCTAGGAGTTTTATTTTGGGGATCTTTTTCAAGAGGTGATCAGTGAATTCTTTCAAGTTCTATTTTGCCCTCTGATTCTAAAATATCAGGGCAATTTTCCTTGAGAATTTCTTGAAGGATGGTTTCTAAATTCTTTTTTTGATCATGGCTTTCAGGTAGTCCAATCATTTTTAAATTGTCTCTCCTGGACATATTTTCCAGGTCAGTGGTTTTTTCAAGGAAATATTTCACATTACCTTCTATTTTTTCATTTGTTTGTATCTGTTTAATAGTATCTTGATTTCTCATAAAGTCATTTGCTTTGATTTGTTACACTCTAATTCTGAAGGAATTATTCTCTTCAGAATGCTTTTGAGATTCTTTTTCTATCTGGCAAATTCAACTTTTCAAGGCATTCTTCTCCTCATTGACTTTTTGGGCCTCTTTTGCCATTTGAGTTAATTTGTTCTTT
>CM053597.1:65451056-65499178 GCA_028646575.1 Pseudocheirus occidentalis
ATTTTTCCTCCACTTCTCTTATTTGGTTTTCAAAGTGCTTTTTAAGTCAATCTATGGCTTATAGGCATTCTTCATGTTTTTTGGAAGCATTTGGTATGGGAGTTCTGACTGTGTTGTCTTCCTCCTGTTCCATGCTTTGATCCTTTTTGTCCCCAAAAAAGGATTCTAGAGTTCGATTACTGTTCTTACTTTGCTTCCTTTTCCTCATATTGGCCAGTCAATTAATTGCTTGATTTTTTAGCTCTGTGAACTCTGCTTCCAGGGGGGAAAGCTCTGTCCCAAATTGCTGGGGTTTTCACAGCTGCCAGAGCTATTAGGGGGGTGCTGCACCTCCCACCAGCTTTGGCTCACTGAAAGCACACCCCAGGAGGGGCGGCTAGGTGGTGCAGTGAGTACAGCACTGGCCCTGGAGTCAGGAGGACCTGAGTTCAAATCTGGCCTCAGACACTTAACACAAAAACTAGCCATGTAACCTTGGGCAAGTCACAACCCCCAACTGCCCTCCAAAAATAAAAAAAAATCAAAGAAAACACACCCCAGGATCAGCACCCAAGGCCACTATCCAGATCCAGGCTGCTCAATGCAAGAACCCTTGGCCTTTGATCAATTGCTTTGGCTCCCCTGCAGTCTGCAGGCTGGGAGCTCTGAAGCAACCGGGTTGGGCTGCTTCCTTGCCCTGGGGGCAGTTTGGCCCAACTACTTTCCCCCCCCCACCCCCCACCAAATTTAGCTTGAATTCCACTGACCTTTCTCTTAGCTTTATTTCTCCTGGCTTGATAAATGTGGAAACTGCCCCAGGTCCCACCAATATGCTCTCCTGTAGACTGCAGCTGTGGCTCCTCCCAATCTCCCTGGGGCCAGGTCGCGGTTTCAGGCTGGGCTGGTTTCAGCTCACAGTCTGCAGTGATGAGCCCCACCTGCCAAGCTGCCTTCAGCCAGAGATGTGTTTTCTGTATTTTTGTGAGTTTTGGAGCCCTAAAATTTATTTACAGTCATATTTTATGGGTATTTAAGGTGGCTTTGTGGGAGCTGCAAAACTTTGCTGCTTCTATGCCACCATCTTGGCTCCACCGTTTTCTTTTATTTCTTTGCTTTGCTCATGTTAACTAATCTAAAAGGCATGATGTAGTATCTCAGCATTTTTTACATTTGCATTTCTCTAATCAATATCAATTTAAAGTATTTTTTCATGTGACTCAATAGCTTTGATTTCTTGCTTGTTCATATCCTTTGACTATCACTTGAGAAATGGCTCTTTTATTTTTTCATAAATTTGACTCAGTTTCCTAATTTTTTGAGAAATGAGGCCTTCATCAGAGAAATTTGCTATAAAATTTGTCCCCAGTTTCCTGTATTTTGGCTGAATTGATTTTGTTTCTGCAAATCATCTTTAATTTCATGAAATCAAAATTACCAATTTTGCTTCCTGTGAACTTCTTTTTTCTCTTGCTTGGAAATGAATTCAGCCTTATCTATACATCTTACAGGTTTTCCCCCCATTATCCCCTTATTTGTTATGTCCAAATCATGTACCTATTTTGAGCTTATCTTGGTATATAGTGTGAGATGCTTGTCTGTGGCTAGTTTCAGCCAGACTATTTTCCAGTTTTCCCAGCAGTTCTTGTCAAATAGAGAGTTGAGCTCTTGCCCTAATAGCTGTGATATATGGGCTTATCAAACCCCAGGTTATTAGCATAGTAACCTAGTAAATTATGATAAATTAGCAAATGTGTTTCTTTATATTGTGCCCTTAGGGTATTCCATTAATCAACCACTGTATTTCTTAGGCAGTATCAGATTGCTTCATCAGTCTTAATAAAAGAGGAAAAGTGTTTAGCCTCCCCATCCTCCTTCAAAATTTCTCCCTAAGTGCCCTCAGACAACCAGACCTTTCCCATCACCCTGTATACAGATCAATTTACCCAGTTGTCCTGACTCCCTTAATTCAGGATTCCCATAGTTGATTCTGCAAGAGACAAGTAATTGTCAAACAATTCCTTCTCATAAGCTTGGGACATTAACAAGGAATTTGTGCTTAGAATACAGAGGCCCCTACTGATAGAACATATTTCCTGCTCATATGGTACTAACTTCAAGGGAATTCAATTTCTTATGAAATATTCCTCTTTTGAGTGTCAGACTAATATTGAAGAAACTTATAATTTTCCTTTAAATAGATGTTTTAAAAAAAGTTTATGTTTTTTGGGCTTCCTAAACTGGGTCTTATTTTCAGGATCATAGGACTGATCTGGAAGGGAGCCTTCATTTTAATGATAAGGAAAGTGGCAACTTGAGAGATGAAGTAACTTCCTCAAGATTACACTGAGGTTACCTCCATAGCACAGTTGGGATTCGAATCCAGGTCCTCTGCTTCTAAGCTATCCTTCCCATTATAACTTGGATTGGATGGTTCCATTCCTGTAATGAAACTTAATTAAAAAAACAAGTTTTGAGTCGCAAAAATTGGTTTATAGACAACTTTGTAGTGGCACATCTGTATTTTTGAAAGCAAGATCTGTGCTCAAACCACATATTATACATTTATTATATGTTGCTAGGTAATATTTTCCTTTACAATTCCTCATTTTTCTGTCTGGTTCTATTGTGGCTTTTTCCAAGTGGATTCAATCTATTTTAGATTATAGACAGCTGAATGTCAGCTACTATGTCTATTTAATTTGTTTTAACCTTGGCTAACACATTGTATGCCTATGTATAAAGTCTGTAGAATTCTATATCTAGAGATGAAAGTTCTCTAAGAGATGATCTATTCAGCTGCCATCATTGTGCCAAAGAGAAAACCAAGGCCTAGGGAAGTTAAGTGGCTTACCAAAGGTCACTTAAGTAGTAAGAAGTAGTCAGGATTTGAACCCATGTCCTTTGACTCTAAATCCAGTGTCCTTATTGGATGAAGATGATGATAATGATACAGTTATTGGATGATGATCACGAACTCTATAATAAATAATCAGAAATGTTGCTTATGTGTTGGTTGGCCAAAACAAATAAGTTTCTTATTGAATATCAATTCAACATATGTATTAAGAACCTAATATGTATGTTACATTGCAGTGGGTACTAGAGATAGAGAAATAAATCTCTGTCCTTCAAGAGCCTATTTGACTAGAAGAATTTATCTGCTGATATGACAGCTCAACTGAGTGATCTGGAAGGGCTTTAGAGACGGCAGAAGACCTCCATCCCAGAATAGATAGGCAAAAACTGTAGAACCTGGGCAATCTAACAGATCAGCCCTTTGAGAAAATGATGGAAAAGATGATCTGTAGCCCCCAACACAGAAAAGGATCCAGATGGTGCAGTGGTTACAGTACTGCAATGGAGTCAAGAAGACCGGAATTCAAATTTGACCTCAGATACCTACAGGCTACTTAACCCTGGGCAAGTCACTTAAATCTCTCTCTCTGCCACAGTGTTGTCATCTGTAAAAGAGGGATGGTATCTATATCCCAGAATCACCGTACGGATAAAATGAGATCATATTTGTAGAGCCTTTTTTGCAAACCTTAAAGAGTTTTATAAATACTGTCATCATTACTGTTTGTTGTTGCTGACAGTTTCAGCAATTCAAGCCTTTAATTGAACTGAATCAACAGCTCTGGTGAAGTCAACTGGCCCATAAGAGCTAGTCATAGATACACTGATGACTACATTAAATGTCAGGGAGTAGAAGGGCATCTATGCCCTTGAAGAAATGAGTCAGTTTCCTGGGTTACGTGCAGGGAGGCAATATCACAGGCCTCCTCCCCAGAAGGGTGTAGGTAGTCGAATGGCAGTACTGGACTCTCCCTAGTATGGCCTGTGACCTGACCTGATAGTGCCAGTGAGCTCAGAATGATGACCATACCGTAGCACTCTTAAATAGGCAGTGGAGCTGTAAGGCAAGAAGGAGATAGCCAGAGGCAAGAAGGAGATAGCCAGAGGCAAGAGTCAATCAGATTACTGTCATTCTTAATACAGCAGGACTAGAGCCTCTGGTTAGTTTACTAGGAATACACTTTTATGCATCAGGAGATTTTACTTTACAAAAAGTAAAGTGCAGGCATTAGCAAATATAAATTAACTTGTTCATACATGTTCCCACTCCTGATTCATATTTTTTCAAATACTCAAAAATTATTTTAATGGAACCAAAACAACAAGGTGATATAATTTCCATAAAAATCATTGCTGCTGGTTTCCTTTAAAGAGAATTTGAGAAATAACTATGTAATTATAAATTTTCTATTTATACAGTGTTTTTGCAAATCATGTTAACCTTTGTATCTTGATTCTCTTTTTAAGCCTTCGTTCATTTAATTTTTTTCATTTGCCATCTCCTCACTTCCTTTATCTCTCTTTTTTTTTTAAATCTCTTACAGCATGTAGTGGAGTCTGGGATAATATTACATGCTGGCACCCTGCTGACATTGGAGAGACAGTCACAGTTCCATGTCCAAAAGTATTCAGGCATTTTTACAACAAACCAGGTAAAGTGTGTTTGTGTTAAGAATTCTTGGGGTTTTCCAGAGTGCTCTTTTCTGAAGATGCTATGGGTTCTTTAAAGACAGAAAAAGCCAGAACATCAGCCCCCTTAGGCATTTACTTACACTGAGTTAAAATGGGGACCAGCATCCAGCTGGATTTTGATAAATATTAGTTTTAGAGAAAACACAAAACTTCCTGCCTGGGGCTGTTCATCTCCTACAAATCAGAAGAAGGAAAAAGAAATTGCCCAGGAAGAGATCAGCACCAAAATGACATTTAAGTAACATTCTCTTTTATAATCAGGGCCAAATTCCCAACTCTATATATCTATATCTTTTTACCTATTCAACCTTCCTAATGTTGCGACCCTTTAATACAGTTCCTCATGCTGAAGTGACCCCGAACCATAAAATTATTTTTATTGCTACTTCATAACTATAATTTTGCTACTGTTATGAATTGTAATGTAAATATCTGATATGCAGGATGTATTTTCATTGTTACAAATTGAACATAACCCACAGGTTGAGAACCGCTGAGTATACATATATGCATGCATGCATGTATGTATGTATATATGCACGAATATTTGTGTATATGCATTTATATGCATGTGGGAGTATATAATGATGTGTATATGTATATACATATATGTGAGTGTTTTTACACATCCACATGTAGGAATATGTGCATATGTACATATATTTGTGTCATACACACATATTTGTGTGCTTAAACATAGAGAAAGAAAGATAACATTGAAAATAGATGACAACAGCTAAACATCATGTAGCACTTTCAGATTCACAAAGAGTTTTAAATATATTAAGTCATTTGGTGGCTCAATACTGCCCTAGGTATGAAATAAATACTGTGAGTATCATTATTCCCATTTTCCTGAGGAGGAAACAGAGCCTCAGAACTGAAATGATTTTCCTAGTAAAGTCATGATTCCAATTTTAGTCTTCTGATTGCAAGTTTGGGGCTCTATGCGACACACCAGGACAGTCTCCACTATAGAGAAGAAGGCAACAAAATAAGAATGTGAACTTGACTTTAATGTACAATCACTGATCTCAATAAGAGCCTATCAGTTCATTTCTCTGATTTGATAAACTGGTACAGTTTGAGATGTCACAAGACCACAGAGGGAAGTTCTTCAGTTGACTTTAAATGAGAATGAGAAAGTTTAGTCCATCTCTCAATGTTAGTATTATAGAGTCAATAGTAATATATAGATGTACTGATTCCCAAACATTAGAGATTAGGTGAATTTGTCATATGCTAGAATGCAGGCTTGTAGTTGTTTAGGTGATTAATTGTCTAACTCTTCATGACCCCATTTGGGGTTTCCTCTGCAAAGATACTGGAGTGATTTGCTATTTCCTTCTCCAGCTTATTTTACAAATGAGGAAACTGAGGAAAATGGGGTGAAGTGACTTGCCCAAGGTCACACAGCTAAGAAGTATCTGAGGTCATATTTGAACTCAAGTCCTCCTGACTCTGTGGCCAGCACTCTATCCACTGTATCACCTAGCTGCCTAGTTTGTCTACCCTCAGTTCCCCATTCCACACCTTTCTTCAGCTGAAATTTTATCTTTTCTCTGGGCTCCTGCAGAGATTCTCAAAGTGTTATTAGAGACAGGTAAAAGAACTGACTTGTTGGGTGTCATGGTAAATTGAGCATCCCTAAGCGGCAAACTTCAGATGACTGATCCTCCATTTCTTGTTCTCTATTCACATCCCCGTTTGTGTATTATTAACTAACCCATGTCCCTATTCTTGCCAGGGAGGCTCTCCAAAACAATTCATGTGTTTGTAACAGGTGTAAGGCTGTCTGGGGAAATAAAAAGGCAAGTCCTGAGGTCTTTAGCACTACTACTGGACAGGGACATAATTTTCGCTTTCAGTAAATGATGAAAGGAAATACCTTTGCAGGGTCAATAATGTTGCAGTAGGTTGAACAGAGGTTGGACGAGATGATGCAGTATTGGGGTGAGAGGAAATAGGTAGGATAAGTGGGAGGCAATATAGAGAAAGTTTGGAGAAGATAATACTACATCCCACTTCCTCTGTTGCTTCCATCCACCATTAGCATAAATCTGCATTACAGCACATCTATTGCCAAAGCAGCAGTAAAAGGACTTAGAAAATGATCTCGTGGGTTGAGTATGTGCCAAGTTGTTTAATCTGCCTACATTAAGACCATTGATCATCTCCCAGGTTTGAGAACCTGAGAGTGGCTAAGCTTTTATGAATCCCCATCCAATCGATAACATTCCTGTTGAATAGTTCAGCCTACAGATTATTGTTCTAATGTTTTTAAATTACTTGGAATCATCTGGGCTTTTTCTAATCTTGTATTACAGTATTAAAATGTTGTTACAAGGGTTCAAAAGCAGTTCAGTGATTTTCCCATTGGCCCATACCAAAATAAAGGCTTCTAGACAGTCTTTTGTGAGTATCCAGGCAGAAGCAGGCTGGGGGTCTGAGTGACTTCTTGATACCTGCTGTTTATACCTTTGTGACTTTGGCTATCACTTTAGCTCACAAAGATTCAGGTTTTTTATTTGCAAAACTGAAATAATAATACTCCTACCATTGGCCTCATAGGGCTGACATAAAAGGCTTTGTCAGCAAGTCAACAGGCATTTATTAAGCACCTACTATTTGTCAGGCTCTGAGCTAGGTTCTGGGAATACAAAAAAAAGCAAAAAATAATCTCTGCCTTTAAGGAGCTCACAATTTAGTAATAAATAAAGACTGCAGACTTTAAAGTGCTACTTGAGTCCAGCTGTGAATCTGGATGTGCTTTGCAATATTATATAATCTTCTAATCAAACATAACATGATGAATGCTTTTTACTATAAAGCAAAAGAATATAGCAATGAATTCCCTCTAGTTTTGTGGAAGAGCTTGGGGGGGGGTGGGTGGGAGGAATCTTTAGAACTGCAAAGCTTTTTGAACATCTGTAACTAAATTACCTCATTTAAAAGGAATGGCACTTACTGACAAGGTATCTTTCCAAAATAAAGTCTGTAAAACACATATGAAATAGGAATAGAACTAGACCTGTGATTTCACTGATATATGGAACTCCCAAATAAGAAAACTCTTTCTACTAATACAGATAAGCACATTCTCTGCAACTTATTGTTGTAGAGAGTTAACTTAGGCAGGTTATACAGAGGAAGATGAAGATAAGAGGAAGCTTTCCTTCATTAGTGGAGTGGCTAGATAGCACCACAGATACAGTGCCAGGCTGAGAATCAAGAAGGTTTCTCTTCCTGATTTCAAATCTAGCCTTAGTAGCCATGTGACACTGGACAAGTCATTTAACCCTGTTTGCCTCAGTTTCCTCTTCTGTAAAATGAGCTGGAGAAGGAAATGACAAACCACTCCAGTAGTATCTCTGCCAAGAAAACTGCAAATGGGGTCACAAGGAGTCAGACACAATTGAAAAATGACTGAAAAACCATAACAAAATCCTTAACTATCAGACCCTTTCATTTTCTCCTGCAAGTCTCATGCTTACTCCACTAGCTACAGATGTATTAGTAAAAGTCTAAAATCCAAAGGAGAGGACCTGTCATGAGATGGCACAGAGCAGTGCAGCCAGCAATGGACTAAGAGCAAGGGAAGTGTTACTCAAGCCATTAATGCAATGTTTGATCTTCAATAATCATTTCCCTTTTTTGCATCTTGGTTACATCTTCAAAATGAGGGGGTTGGATGTAAAACTCTCCTAAGACCTTTGTAACTCTAATATTCTATGAATTTAAAATAGTTCTAAATCAGGGTGGTGATGGGGGGGCATCCATCCCACATTCCCTGGGATGACCTATTTATGGGCATCCTTTCACAAAAGGCTGGGTAACCAAGAAGACATACAAAGTCACCAGGCTTTGCTGAGTCCTCCCAAAGAGTTCTCCCACCATGCCTTCTTGTAGCATGGAGGTTAACACTCATTTTCAAAGGCTGTGTGGCAACAGAGGGCAAAGTCTGACCAGATCTACAGGTTGGATGGACCCAGTGACAGACTGTGCCAGTTTTCTAAGGATTAGACTTGGCTAAGTGTGAAGAAACACATCAGTAGTAGGCTAAGCACTAGGTTATGAGTTCTTAGGCTGTGGTAGCACTTGTGAAATAAAAAGGTTTAATTTAATGTATTCTTTTCTAGATTAGTCCTTGCTCTTTGGGGGATTTTAGGAGATTCTTGATCCTTTAATAGTCAATAAACATTTCTGAAGTACCTAATATGTGCTAAGTGCTAGACATACAAATGTGAAAAAGAAAGCTAGTTCCTGAAATCAAGGGACCTTACAAAAGAAAGGTGAAAAGCTGAGGGAGGGAGCTGAAGGTACCCAGCACAGGTGCCATGATGGAGAAGTCTGAAGGAGGGAAGCTGGGTGGGAAATGAAGATAACTTTATTCATAGTAACTTGTACAATTCTTTACAATTTATAAAGTGCTTTCCTTAGAAAAACCTGGTAAGGCACACAAGCCAAGCATTGTCTGTTTTACAAAAGTTAAGGCTCAAAAAAGGCAAGGGGGTTGATTTTATAGTACTAGTTATTAAATGTAAAAGTTGAGACTTGATCCAAAGTTTTCTGACTTTAAGACCAGTGATCTTTCCACTAACCCTTTTAGGTTGGGGCTCATTGACTAGTTTGAGCTCGGGGGCATAGAACACACCTATACAAAGGTGTTATTTGGTGTACACAGACAGTTTCAGACTGAAGCAGAGTAACTGGAGATTTCTCCCAGGGTGCCCACATCTGGGGAGGGAGGGTGTAATGTACTTACACCCTCACCAACATTCTTTTCCAGGCATCTGTCAGCATGCCTGGTAGTGGTCTATTACCTGGGTAGATCCTGGGCCTCCTTCTCCAGGGTTACTACTGCCAAGCTAACTCTCCTGGGGCCCACTGACTTCCACCACCTCTACCCATGGGTTGGAAGCAGGTGTGCATGGGGCTACCCACTCTTCTGGAACAACTACATCTGAATAGACTGCCTCTTGCCTGTACTGTTTGCCTCAAGCACTAGGATTCCTAGTTACAACTATGCTTCAGACTACCTTGTGCATTGACATCACCTATGGTAGTAAGCTTTCGTTAGTGCTCTGCTTTGTCAATGAACTGTGAGGGTGAGAGAGAAGGTGTTCAGTGGCCACCTTTTGTTTTACACCACACACACACACACACACACACACACACACACACACACCCTAGTAACAAAGGAAAGGGTTAAGCTAGATCAACCAATACATCTAGCATGTCTGAGGGTGTAGGGGCAAATTATTGTTAAGGGATATGGCACATTCTTCCAGAGGAATCTTTGCCAAACAATGGAAATCAGACACTTTCATGCCCAAAGTGCTGTTAATCCTTCACTTATTCATTCATGTAACAGTATAGTTTCTGGGGAATCTGCACAATGGACTCTGGGTCCAAGAAGCAATATCTCATCTCTCTGTATTCCAAGAATGGACAGGGTAGGCCTAGACTATTTCTTTGTGAATATATGGTGGGAACTGAGAAGCAAACTTCCACTGAGTCAAATTAGGAGGTAAAGGTATAACTAATGAGAATGCATGAAGTCTCATAACCACACATTGGGCTTGTCTGCTCTGAGGTTTCCTCTGTCACAGATCCATAATCTCCCAAAATTGGAAGGTGCCTCAGAGGCCACCTAGCCCATACTACCCTTGAACAAGAATCCCTTCTACAAAATAACTGACAAAGTGCCATCCACCCTTTGCCTGGAAACCTCTAGAAGGAAAGAACACAATATCTTCCAAGGCAATCCATTCAACTTTGGGCTAGCTACTTTTCATTCATTGTGCCCAGGGAAGGATTAAGTGCATTATTCAGAGGACTGGAGCAAGATAATACTCTGAACATCCTCTCTCCAGCTCTGCTTCCCCTCTCCTCACCACCACCCCCAGCTTGCCCTTACAACTTCCTGGTTCTAATGAGAAGCATAATGGCTGGGAGTCAGGCAGCAGGAGGGAGAAAAAGTAACAGCCAGAAGCCAGAATAATAGGCTAGCTTCTTAATTGGCTCCTGAATAATCAAAAGTCAGCTATCGATGTGTTTCTGATTATGACAGGGCAGGTTCTGTCAGTTCCTATTCTGTATATCAAAGCTCACCCAAGAAGCCATGGTTTGTCTGGAGCTGATTGAAGTATTGCTAATGGGTACACCTTGACAAAACTATAGATTAAATGTCTGAATTTTGTATTACAGGAAATATCAGCAAAAACTGTACTAGTGAGGGATGGTCAGAGATGTTTCCAGATATCATAAGTGCCTGTGGCTATACTGACCTTGAAGATGATAATAAGGTATGTTCACTGTCTCTTCCTTCATGCTTTATTTTGTGCTGTTGTTTCATGTATTTTTAAAAACCAGTAGGAAAGTTGGCTTCCCCCTCCCCATCTTCTGACCCTGTTTAGGACATCTTGACTTTCTTTCACTCCATAACTAATTAAGCACACCCATATTAGCTCAGTGATTAAACTACATAACATGTTAAAGTCTGATAGCTCTGTATCTTTCTTAACTCTTTTTCATGACAACTGTTTTTTAAGGAGTTGACACCAGGCATGATGGTAACTTCTGCAATTTCTGCTGTTAGGGAGACTGAGGCTGGTGGATTGCTTGAGCTTGGGAGTTCTGAGCTACAGTAGGGCTTGGGTTTGAAAGCAAAGTGTCTATATTGTTAGTCACTAATATGGTAAGCCTGTAAGAGCAAAGAGCCACCAGGCCACTCATGGACAGAAAAACAGAACAGGTTAGAACTCCCATGCTGATCACTATTGGGATCAGATCCATAAAGGCCATGGCATTTCTAACCTGGGCAAAACAAAGAGACCTGATATTTTTAAAAGAAAAAAAAAGAGTTGACTCGTTTTGAAAAGACATAGTCAATTACTGAAGGTATAGGACTATATATGAAGTGAAAAATGTGGGTCAGCCTCTGATCTAGAAACAATATTAGATCAGATTAGAGACAGATTAAGGAAAATATAGTTGACTCTGAACTATCCTTTGGAATACTGACAGACTTCTAACTGGACAAAATGGGTCAGCCTGTGATCTAGAAATAAAATGGAAGTTTGTCAGAAGGATACAGTTGCCATCTCAGATTGCACAGAAAAGTGTGTTGTTCATACTATTACTGTTTCTGTATCTCATTTGAGACTGAACTATAGTTTTAGAACTTTAACAAATGCCGCATTATTTCCTTGACCCCAGTTCATGAGAATAAGAGGTAGTCGAGAGTAGAGTGCTATTCTGCAAGGGTCTGAGATAGAGTGAGTCCATGGTCAAGACACCTCCAGGGAGCATATTACTGCTGCTGGCAATAACTATCTAAAGGCATTGGTGACGCAGGAGGTGGCAAGCTTCTCTCCTTGTCGGGGCTGCCTTACTTAGCCAGCAGAGCTTTCAGGGAAGTTATAAAGGTGTCATATTCTACATGAAGCTTTCTGGAACTCACGAAGTTATTCCTAAGTAGCTGAGGCCATTTTTTTCGTAAGAGTTGTTGCGTCAAAGCTCCAAGTCTGGTAAAAATCTCTACTCAGTAATTCTGTCAGTATAAACTTTCCCAGCAGTTGCTATTGGAGACCCTGCTCTTTCCACACTCTCACGCTTTAGATACTGCATGATTTTCAGGTTATCTGGCTGATTACCAGGAAAGTGAATCATTGTGGGCCTTCTTAGTAAGGTACATTTCAACTTTGTTGAAACTGCTATGTTCACATTCTGTTTTCTTCACAGCATGGTTGTGGAAGTCCAACTTTATAAACTGTTTTTGAGGCAGCAACTGTGCTTTTAATGTAAGATGATAAAGGGGAATAATATATGGTATGATATTAATCATGCTAGGACAAAGTACATTAAGAACAGTTCAAAGATATCAAATATTCTTCTGCTTGCCTACCTCAACCCTGTATTTTTAAATCTCCCAAACATGGAAGGAGAAAATCTAATTGATTCTAGTGTTATGTTCCCACATGTCTTAATTCTCCTTTTATCTCCTTCCTTGGGTTCATCCCTTTTCTGTTCTAATCTTGTAATTAACTCTAATACTTTCTAATTTTTCCCTTTTATTCTTTAGAATGTAGAAGTGTTTTGAATGCCCATGCTAGCCTGCCCTGAAGTGAAAATACAAGAAGTTTAAGTCATTCTTGTACCTCTCATGCAATTTAAGGCCAACTTGGCCTTGTTACAAATGATTAAATTCTAGGGGAAAAAAACCCTTTAGGTTAAGGAGAATATTGTGGGACTCTGAACTATCCCTTGGAATACTAACAGACCTTCTGGCCCAGTGTCAGGATGGCATGTGAACTGAGTTCTGCTTGTGTTGATGATAAATTTAAGTTGTAACTGACACATTTCTCACCCAATGTTCCTTGTCACTTACCCTTATAAGGGTGTTCTGCAGTCATGGAATCTATGTAAATAACTCTTCCATATTGGAGTAACCTTATCCTTGTTAACTTTACTCTCTATCCAACTAAGCCAACATGTCAAAAACAACAAGCAGATGGTACTTTAGCCAATATAATGTTCTATTTCTTTGCACATACTTCATTATCAAGGTATTAACTAAGAATATTTTAGAGTATTTACTAAATACTTCCTATGTGACAAACCCTGTAGACTACAATAACCTATTATTTCAGGAAGAGGGAGATGATTCTTTTTCTAAGTTTATTTATTTTTAGCTTACAATATTCCGTTCCACAAGCTTTTGGGTTCCAAATTTTCTCCCTTTCTGTCCCCTCCCCCCTCTCCGGCATGCATTCTGATATAGGCTCTACATATACATTCACATTAAGCATATTTTCACATTAGTCATATTGCAAAGAATTATACCCAATAGAATTAACCACAAGAAAGAAGAAACAAGCCAAAACAAAAGAGAGAGAGAGAGAGAGCAAATACTATGCTTCAATCTACATTCAGACTTGGTAAATTTTTCACTGGATGTGGATAGGATTTTTTTCATGAGTCTTCTGTAGTTATCTTAGAATGTTGCATTCCTGAGAAGAGCCAAGTCTATCAAAGTTAGTCATCACATAATGTGGCTATAATTGTATACAATGTTCTCCTAGTTCTGCTCTCCTCACTCAGCAGCAGTTTATATAAGACTCTCCAGGTAAATATGAAGTCCATCTGTTCCTCATTTCTTATAGCACAATAGTATTCTATCACATTCATATATCACAGCTTGTTCAGCCATTCCCTACTTGATGGGCATCCCCTCAATTTCCAGTCCTTTGCCACCACAAAAAGAGCTGCTATAAATATTTTTATACATGTGGATCATTTTCCCATTTGTATGATCTCTTTCAGATACAGCCCCAGAAGTGGTATGGCAAAAGACAGATGATTGTGTCATTGGCTGGCAAAAAAATATAGCTCAATTCAATATTAACAGGCTCATGTTCTTCAAGCTCAGACACTCATAAGGAAAAAGTGGGTTGGTTTGGTTTGGTTTCTTTGTTTTTCTAGTTCATTAATAGAAGACTCATTGTGGTGGTGACTTTTGGGGTTAGATTTTCAGGTAGAATGGAATAAACACTTTTTTGTAAAGCCCCATTCATTATCTAAGTTGTCTGGTAGCAGTGAATATAGGTCCTGTTGTTACTGTAGTAATGCCAATTTTTTTTAGAAAAACAATATTCTACTGTGAGGAAACTATATTGAAGAAATAACTGTTTTTGGAGTAGTAGAACTGAGTTAAGTGAAGGAGAAATCCATGTTTAAACATCCTGGTACTATAATCTACCCCCTTTAAGCTAGTCGGGTCTTTCGTTTGCAAAAATCACCTACATTAGTGTTTCTCATCCAATGCATTTGACTTATCTTTCTTCCTAGGAACTCAGTTCCACCCACCCACCCACCAACTCCAGTCAGAAAAATCTGAGTTTTAATTCTGGATCAGGTACTTACTAGCTGAACAAGCAAGTTATCTATAAAATGGGGTTAATAATAAAACCTGCCTCCCAGGATTACTGAGAAAGGCCTGAGGAATAGTCAACATAGTGTTCGCTGCTTAACAACTCTAGGAGAAATGCCAGGAACAGGACAGAAGTCTGTATATAATGTTCACCCATCTAACTGAAGCCTTTGATACTGTTGGTTGTGAGGGCTCATGGAAGATCATGACAAAATTTGGTTGCTCAAAGGAATTCATCAGTATCAAAAGCCAGTTCCATGATAACATGCTTGCATGGGTTCTAGATAAAGGATAATGTTCTCACATTTTCCCAGTCACTAATGGAGTAAAGCAGGGCTGTGTGATTGCTCCCATATTTTTAGCAGGATGTTTTCTGTGATGTTGTAAGACATCTTCAACAAGGAAGAAAATGGCATCAAGGTCAGTTACCATGCTGATGGCAACCTAACTTGAAAAGACTATAAGCCAAGACTAAAATGAAGTGAGAATTGGTGAGAGACTTTCATTGAAAATGATTGTACATTCAATGAATCCTCTGAAGCTGTGATGCAACAGAATATGGGTTGATTCTCTGCGGCTTGTGCTAATTTTGGCCTGATAATCAACACCAAGAAAGTAGAGGTCCTCCACCAGCCAGCACCTCTCAACCACATGTGGAACCATTGGTTCCAGAAATTGGAAAAATTTTGAATTCTATGAATAAATTCACTGACTTCAGCAGTATACCAGGGATGTCCACATAGACATTGAGTTCTGGCATGCATTGCCAAAACTAGCTCAGTGTTTGGGAGGCTCTAAAAAAAAGTATGGGAGAGAAGAGATATTAGACTGTCTACCAAACTGAAGGTCTACAAGAACCATTGTGATGACCTCATTGTTGTATATCTGTAGATCCTGGACAATATACCAGTGCCATCCAGGAAAATGAATCACTTCCATTTGAATTGCCTTGGGAAGATTTTGAAGTTTACTTTGCAGGATGAAGTATTGATCATTGAGGTCCTTTTTCAAGCTGAACTGCCAAGCATTCAAACTCTACTGCAGAGAACATAATTCTAATTGGCTAGCCATGCTGTTCAGATGCCAAAACATGCATTTGCCTATGGAGAATTCACACAAGGCAAGTGTTCACAAATGGTCAGAAGAAGTGATACAAGGATATTCTCAAAAGTCTCTCTGAAGAACTTTATTATCAATTGTGAGACATGGAAGATACCGACAAAGGATTGCCCAGCATAATAAGCTTCATCAAAGAATGCCCTGTGCTCTATGAGCAAAGCAGAATGGAAACAGCACAGAGGCTGCAGAAATTCAGAGACCTCTCCATCCCAGATGTAACAAACATTATAACATTGCAGGTTGATGTACCTGACCTGCAGTAGACTTGCCTTTTGAGCTTGTATTAGACTCAGCAGTCAGTTGAAGACCCTGGGATAGTCCCAAAATTGTGATGCTGTTGGTCTTCTTTGAGTACAAAGTTCAAAGAACAACACTATGAGAACCAAATGACACGACCTATGTAAAGTTCTTTACAAACCTTGAAGCAGTACATAACTGCTACCTATTATTCATAATTATACCATTATTCTTGTATAATTATTCATAAATTCCTATGCTAACCACTACATTATTTCTAGTTTAATATAATGTTTCATCTTATAATAATTAACAATACATTTAAATGTAAGAGTTGGAAGAGATCTTATAAGTGCCACTATAAAAACTGTTTCACTGTAGTACAGGGGAAATAGCACTGAATTTGGAGTCAGTGGAGCCGAGTTCTAATCCTAGCCTTGCTACTATCTACTTCCTGACTATGTCATGGTGAGGTTCTCCATTTCTCTGTCTCCCTCCCACTAACATTGGGCAATGACAGCGACGGTCCCAGTGGTTCCTTGTGCTGCCACAAGAAGCATTGGCCACACCATAATTCCAGCCATTAAAAATAGGCACAGAGTTCTTATGATTTGAGGGAGGAGAGAAAAAAGACATGGGAGATCCTAAAGGGAGGAAGAGTGAGAAGTCTTAGGGCCCTGGTGAGATCCTCTTCCAAGGTTTGGGGAGGAGTCATTCCAACAGTTTCCCTATCAGTTTTTCTGTGTTGTTTTCCAGGGATGTCTCCTGTAGTAGTTCCAACTCCAGCATAAATCATGGCTACCATACACTTGAAGGGATCATTTATGCATTCCACAATGGCAAGTCATGAGCTGCCTGTTATGTTTTGATTTTTTTCAGTTTCCTCTGTAAATACTTCCATATCACAAAATCATTGTGAGCACTCTCCCAATTGATGCCAGGATAGATGGCCTCAGAATGACTGTGAATTACAAACACATCAACTTGTGACCAACCTGATGCTTAAAGTTCTCCAGATTTAGCCATGCTGGTCCTTGAATGACAGCTGCATTGTCCATTACCAGTCAATATTCAAAGCCTTTTCCATCTTCACATGACCTGGGGACCCTGTGCTTCACTGGTATAGTCTTAGGGAATTCTTTATAAAGTGCTTAGCACAGGGCCTGGTGTGTAATAAATGCTTATTCTATCTACTCACCCATCCAAGTCAGGGTCATCTCTGTGCTACATGCCCTCAAAGAAGAACTTTGGCAAAGGTCTCAGGAAATGTTTGTCAATAAATTGGAATTTTGCAGAATGGTTAGAAACCTTTTCATTCTGGGAACATAGAAACAGTTCCCTTGTTCTATACATTCAGCAACCAGTACTTTCTGTACTTACTGAGAGTTCTGTGTCTGTATTGGGAGATACAGAATTGGAGGTGGGGAGAATATTGTACAAAGCATGAACCAACTATGGTATATGCTGCTAGGCAGTACAAGTCAAACATTACCTGCAGGTACTTATGGGGATTCATAAACTCAATGAAAGGCATGTTAGAAGCCATAAAGTCCAACGCCCTCTTGTTATATAGATGAGGAAATGAAGTACTGAGTGGTGATGTGATTTCCAATGACATACAAGGAGCAAGTGGTAGAGCTTCATTTTGAACACAGGTCCTCTGACTCCAATGCCAGCAATCTTTAAATATGAAACAAAAGCAAAGTGTTTGTTCCCCTGTCTACCCACCATTTATTCAGTCACTGGTATGTTTGGTGAATGTATTTGGGAAGTTCTTCTGTTTCTATTTGTGGGAAAACATCATTTATTCTGCTTGAATGTTACAGAGGAGTACTCCTCCCTCAATTTTTTTCTTCTGTTTTGGAGAACCAAAATTTTTTCTTAATTAGATAAATCAAGGAATCTGCAAATACTATAAATGAATATTCCCTACTGATAGATTAAGAAGTCAAAACATCTTAGTGTGGGAAAGGGAGAGAAAATGATGGCACAAAACCCAAGCTGGAGAGTTTTATTTAAATGTCTCTCCTTGTCTATTTTGAGCTGGGAAAATAATTAATGCATGAAGTGCTTGATTGCACTGAAGAAGCACTTGAAAGAAAGAGGAAACAATCAAAATATAGCACACCAGAGCGGCACATCTGCTATTACACCAGACTGAAGATCTCTAACTTCCAAAAAGGAAGCCGTATTCAAGTTTCTGAGCAGAACTGGACCATACTGTTGGAAATGAAGCTTGGATGTAGAAGAGAGTAAATAAAATTAAACAAAAGTGGGTGTTTTTTTTAATGGAAACTCATGTCTGAGAACCTCAGCTCTAGGTCCGTTTAGACATATTTGTCCCTTGAGGAGACCTCTTGCAAATTCCAAAA
The DNA here is from genome assembly GCA_028646575.1 of Pseudocheirus occidentalis. NCBI lineage: Eukaryota > Metazoa > Chordata > Mammalia > Diprotodontia > Pseudocheiridae > Pseudocheirus > Pseudocheirus occidentalis. Next base: position 65,469,246 of record CM053597.1, read on the forward strand.
ATTTATTCCAGTGCTTAAGACAGTACTTGGAACATAGGAAGTGGTTAATAAATTTTAATGATTAGTTGATTGATTGATCGTTTCTTTAGTTGATGTCTCCATGAAGGTATCCCCTAAAAACCTTTATATTTGGTTTAGTTTTAACTTCAGCTAAAATCTCCCTTGGAAGCACCAGCATTTGGATTATGTCTAGATGTCTGTAGAAGAGATGAAAGAATGCTTAGTCTGCCGTACAAGTACTCAGGTTAAACAAAACAAGCACGTCACTCTTGCAACTTCCAAATAATTGAAGTTGATAGGCTAAAACTCTGGGCCAAATTGAATGAGATGAAATTTAATAACAATGAATGTGGAGTTCTATTTTAGAGATCCAAAAATCAATCAATCTCTCTCTCTCTCTCTCTCTCTCTCTCTCTCTCTCTCTCTCTTCCCCCCCCCCCCCGCCCCTCTCAGCTGGCTTCAGTCTCCATGAATCTTCCAAATAGCTTCACTCACTCTAGTTCATCTCTAATGTCTCACTTTTCCCCCCATCCTCTTGCATCTTTAACTGGATTTCTAATTTACTCAAAATACTGTTCTGCCTTGTGGGGTGTGCATACCAATTTTATTGGCTTCAAAAGGAATTTGATTCCAGAAACAAACTTGACCGTCATTATAGGTCATGACCTTTACTGTGTAAGCAAAAGAATCAGTTAAAATGGAGTTTGGAGATGTTTTTAAAGGGGTAAAGCAAAAAAGCTGAACGTTGTTTCTCATACTGCTTCTGTCAGCGGTACCATAGAATAAGAACTGAATTTAGAATCAGAAGATTTGGATTCCAATACTAGTTCTGCAACTCTAATATCTGAGTGACCTTGGACAAGTGTTTTCCTCTGTAGTTCTGTGCTTAATTGTATGTAAAATGAGGGGATGATTTTTTTCTCCAAAAACAAAAAACCATGGATCATGACCTATACAGTATCTTTGAGTTGTTCAGATTGTACAGATCAGATGAGAAGGGGGTTCACTCCCCAGTGATCTCAAGTGCATGTCCCTTCCAAGAGATCCCTCAAGTACAGGTTAGTTATCTAAGTCTGGAGGTTTATACAGGACTGTAGCTCGTATATGTTATAAGTTTGGAGGATTCTTTGGGGCTAACTTAGGGCTAAGTAGCACCTAGTAACTTAGGGCTAAGTATGGAAGTATGGAAGGTGTGAACTCTGTCCATTGTTGAGAAGGTATGAACTCCCCTGTTGACTTGGAAGAAGGCTATTGGCTGAGACAGGAGGCCAGTGCTGTATATAAAGAAGAATTCTGGAGACAGAGAGAGACAGAATTGGAATTGGCTCCTCAGTGAAGGAAGATTTCCAAGCTTCTTTCCTCTTTTAAATCATAGGATCAGCTAGTAAAGTAATACAAGGATATCCATAGCAAAGAGAAGTAGAAAAATAGAGACATCAAGGAGGCACATGTCATATGAGTAGGACCTACCTCTCTCCAAGGAACATATCATGGTCTCATTTTCTCTTCTTTTTGTTTCTGTCTCCCTCCTCCAAGAAGGGTGGGGGACCTAGCAGGGGAAGCCAGAATGGAATAAATGAGATTAGCTTGGAAAGGGAAGGCTAAGATGAACTAGAGTAGACTGAAATTTATCACCTCCCAAAGTCATGGCACCCAAATTCAGGATTGGACATGCAAGAATAGTCTACATAGACCAGAGTCAATTCAGAGATGCTTTTCAGGGATCCACCAGTTACTACCAAGACCTCATGACAAAATGGCAAAGCTACTGAAGTTCTTTCTATATCTACCTACTCATTTCCTCTATACCCCCAACTTTCATTCAAAGTCTTACCCCAAAGTTCCAAAATTATCACCCTAGCTTCTTCCAAAACTTATAGTCATTAAAGTGATCTAAGTTTCATGTGATCTGGTAAAAAGTCATTGATCTGAAGTTGTGGATGACCAACCAAGTTACCTCTCCACAGGGATCCACCTGAGAAATACTTGGGTTCCTCCAGAGTCTGGAGATTTATAGAGCAAACTTTGATTGTATCACCAAAGAAAGAGTTTGTAAATATCTCCCCTCAGAAGTATATAGATTCTATTTACTCAAGAGTAATGACCTCTTAAAGGTAAAGGAAAAAATGATAGCTTTTAGAACTCTGATCAAAGCAATGGTCAACCATGATTGTAGAGGACCTATGTGGAAGCCTGGTACTTGTTTCCTGACAGAAAGATGGTGGATACAAAAGAGACAACCTTTTTAACATGATCACTGTATAGATTTGTTTTGCTTACTTGTGCTCATTTATTACAAAGGTTTTCATTCCTTTCTCCCTCTAGGTTAATTGGAGTAGGATCCAAGGTCAAGGGGGTTAGCAATAATAATGCCACCCCCTCCAAAAAAAGGGGACCATTTAAATATATTTCTAAATGGACAGAAGTATCTTCAGAAAGAAGCAGGGATAGCTTCAACTGTCCTATTCAACAATTGTAGAAATTGTTGTTATGTGTAAGATGGCATGTAGTGTTAGTTATGTTTTTAAAGTAGTGTGAAATGGAAGTTCACAGTTCTTAGAGTCTTCTTTTGCTGCTCTGTCTACAATGAGTAAAAATGCTCTGAGGCATCTAGGTAGTGCAATGGATAGAGCACTGAGCCCAGAATTAGGAAGACCTGAGTTCAAAACCTGCCTCAGACACTAACTAGCTTTGTAACTATAGGCAAGTCACTCAGCTTTTGTTTGCCTCAGTTTCCTCTCCTGTAAAATAGAGACAATAACAGTACCTACCTTATATAGTTATTGTGAGGCTCAAATGAGATAAAATTTGTAGAAAAGCATTTAGCATTGTGCCTGACACATAGTGTTATATAAATGTTTATTCCCATTCCCTCCCTTCTTCTTTTTCAGTGTTTGAATTAAGAATTGTAAAAAAATAACATTTCAAAAATATGTAAGGTATTAAAATTTATGGATGGAAGAAAATATAGAGATCATCTAGTTTAATCTCTTCACTTTACAGAATAAGAAACTGAGACTCTGGGGGATTAAATAACTTGCCCAAAGTCTCACATCTGGTAAACAGTACAGCCAGCAAGCTCCAAGGATTCCAGTCCAAGCAACTTTTCCCTAACATGCACATCTACAATATACTCATGAAAGCCAAGGGCTTCAAATGTAGTAGGGGAATAAAGGTCTGATGTAGTGATGGAATATAGTAGCTTGTGAGTCCGACACTGGTGGTATAAACTGTGTTGCTTCTAACTATAAAGCTCTGCTTAGATTTCTGCCCCTGCAGCCCTTTGCGGAGTCCACAGACCCTAAGTGGTCCATGGCTAGATTATAGATGGTCTATAAACTTGGGTGGGAAAAAAATAACATTTTGAAAATTCAATTTCTTCCTTCCATTTCTCTTTCTGTCTTCCACTTAGTCTACCAGTCCTATCTGATATTATATTTTGGCTCCAGTTACTGGGGCCCTTGTCTTAATTCTCAGTGACTATTTATCTATCTATTTTCCCTACACTTTAACTGAAATTTAGCATTTCTTTCTATTATGATTTTTTAAAAAATTATTCTGAACCAGAAGAACAGTAATACCATAATAATGATCAACCGAAAGAGTTAGCTACTCTGACCAAAATGATCTTATGACAACTTCAAAGGATGCATGATGAAAAATGTTGTCCCCCCTTGAGGGAGAGAACTGGTGAACTCTGAGTGTAGAATTGAAGCATATTTTCCCACTTTCTTTATTTTTCTTATTGTTATTGGGGTTTTTTTGGAATATGGTTAATGTGGAAATGTTTTACATGACTTCATATGTATAGTAAGTATAATATTGCTTTCTTTCTCAAATGAAGGATGAGGGAGAGGCTAGAGGGAAGGAGAGAATTTGGATTCAAAACTTTTAAAATGACTGTTTTAAAAAGGAAATAAAAAAGGCTTTATTTTTTTAAATTATCCTAAGAAAGGGGTCCATAGGCTTCATAAGGCTGCCAAAGAGAAAACAATGCCTGTTCTAACCTGTATATGTGCTGTGTTCAGCACAGCTGTGTGGCCTAGCCACCAGCTGAATAAAAGAGAGAGATGGGGATGTATTCAATAGTCTGTTTATTACAGAACCATTTCATACAGAGCTAAGGATACAAGAAAATCATAGAGCTTATATTCCCTATAGCAGAAATTCTTGCATAACCAGAATGCAAGGACCCTCCTTTGGAATAGACCATTCCCTACCCCAGCCCAAGGCTAAGATTTTATCCTAGGACCACATCCAGAAGCACAAACAGGGATCTGCCTGATGACCTTATAGAAGAGAGGAGTATTTCCTTAATGGGGCCAGGGCCCCTGAAAATCTGGTCTACTACATAGATAGAATCATTTAAGCCTGACCCTTCCTTAGTCAGGCACTAAGTCAGCACTGCCTCCAGCAATCCTAAGACTTCTCTGAGGACCCTGTCTCCAGTCAGGAGGAATAGAAAGCACCGTAGGCCCACAGCAGCAACCAGTTAGCTAGGCCTTGTCCTAGTCCATTCTGACATTGTATTCTGGCTCCAGTTACTGACCACTTAAGTCGTTCTCTTATGGTTAGCCTTATACGGTTTCATGCTGGTACTTAGAGATCCCCTAGACTAAGCTACTCACTTTATAATTAGACTAAACAGCAGAGAGATGACTGGTTCAAGGTCATGTACTAATAAATAACAGAAGGATCTGACTTTATATCCAGAGTTCTTAATTCAATTCAATAAGCATTTATTAGGTATCTACAATATACTAAATGCTGGGGAGACAAAAAAAGAAGCAAACCTCTTTTTAAAGTCCTACTGTCAAAGAACTTACATTCTAAAGGGAAAAACAACATGTACGCAGATAAATACAAACTATATACCACATAAATACAAAATAATCTGAGAAGAGTATTAACAACCAGTCCAGGAGAGTCAGGAAAGGTTTCTTGTAGTAGGGGATATTTGAACTTAGACTTGAAGGGAATGAGTAGTTCCAAGACATAGAGGTGAAGAGGTAGAACACTTCAGGCATGGTGAAACAGCTGATACAAAAGTCTAAGTAGGAGCCTGAATAGTGTGCAGGAAGAACCAGGGGGGTCAGTTTGGCTAGAGTGTGAAGCACTTGGCTGGGAGGAAAAGGAGGAAGGGAAAGGAGGAAGCATTTATATAGCATCTACTGGATGCCAAGCACTCTGCTGAGTGCTTAACAAATATTATCTCCTTACGTTGCCACAAGACCCCTGGAAGGTATGCGCTTTTATTATTCCCCAGTTGGGGAAACTGAGGCAGACAGAGTTTAATTACCAAGGGTCACACAGCTAGTAAGAGTGTGAGGCCAAACTTAAATTCAGGTCTTCCTGATTCCAGGACCATCACTTTATTTGCTGTGCCACCTAGTTAGTTAGTAATGTGTGAGTGGTCTGGAAAGATAAATTAAAGTCAGATTGTGAAGTTTTACATGCTAAAAAGGGTAATTTGTATGTTATCTTAAAAGCAATGGGGAGCCCTTAATTTGTGTGTTGTCTTAAAGGCAAAGGGTAGTGATGTAGTCAAATTTCACTGACCTCCCAAACAAGTCATTTTTATTATATCTGCAGGAGCTCTGTTCCAACTTATATCAGGTGGTCAAATAAAACTTCTAGTCTTATGTTTTAGGTGCTTAATGACTGCCATGCTCATTGCAAGGCAGATGTACTGGGCTGGCTCATCAACTGATGAGAATGGATGACACTTGGAATGGGAACAGTTTGGCAAAATGAGGGGAGGAAATCAATCATGGGCAAGACAGGTTGAAGAAATGCCTTGGAGCACAGCACTTTAAACCTAATGCTTCAGATTTAGCATCAGCAGACAGATGGCACTGGCATTTAGTTACCGGAGGTATAGACACCAGAGTTATGGATGATGGATGCACTGAGCTTGAGTGAAAGTATATTAACTAGGAGGCTCACATATAGATGGCCACTAGCAGAGGCAGGGCCTAGAAGCAGCAATCACTGATTAATAAGAATAATAGTAATATATGGTTATTGATACAGTGCTTTAAGGTTTGTAAAATGCTATATAATAACTAGCATTTATATAATGCTTTAAGGTTCCAAAGTGGTTCACAAAATACAGTTTCATTTTACCCTCACAACAACTCTGAGAGACAGGTATCAATGTTATCTCCATTTTATAGTTTGAGGAAACAGATCTAAGAGGTTAAGTGACTTGCCCAGTCACACAGCTAGTGTGTGAGGCTCCTATAGGCATTGACACTAATATTACTACCAGCATTCATTCATTTATTAATTTAACAGTCATTTATCACATGCAAAGAATTGTGCTAGGCATTGTGGGAGATCCAAGGAGAAATGAGATCATTCCTCTGCTCTTGGAGCTTACTACCTGGGAGGAGACATATATGACATATATACAAATAATTCTAATTCTGGGGGTGGCATTCCAGACTTAGGGAACAATGAACTAAAAGGCAAGGATGTGTAGGAATGTGCACAGAGGCTGCCAAGTAGCCTAGTTTGGTTGAGCCTAGCATATGTAATAGGTGAGTGAGATAAAGTGAGAAATGCAGGATTGTGCCAGATGGTTCTGTGCACATATTAGGTACATAATAATTACTTGTTAAATGAATGAATGAAACAACTAATTAATGAATGAACTTACTGAAGATCCAAAAAGGACCAAGAATAGAAATATTTCTGATTCTAAGTTATACTGCTTCAGTTGGCCAATACCCTGGTGATATTTCAGTACCATTTTATCTCCCCCAAAGAAAAAACTCATCATGTAGGTGTTGACTCCTTCAACACAGCTCATGCCAAAAACACAATGGAGTGGGGGCAGGAGGTAGGGCATGGAAGGTGCTTTCTACTACAGTCAATATCTTGTGAACTTATTTTAGGCCAGATGTTTTACAGATGGATATAATGTATGCGTGGCAGTCCAAGATTGGGTCACCCCACTCAACAGTTTAGGCCATGGAGCACTTTCTAGAGATGACCAATTTCTACCATTCCTTGATATCCAGTACCTGAAATTCATATAGTTCTCCACCTGCCTCTTAGTAAAGGGAACCAGAGGGGTGGCTAGGTGGCACAGTATATAGAGCACTGGCACTGGAGTCAGGACGACCTGGGTTCAGATCTAGCCTCAAACACTTAACACAAAAAAAAACAAACTAGCCATGTCACCTTGGGCAAGTCACTTAACCCCAGTTGCCCTGCCTTGCCTCCAAAAAGCAAAAAATAAAAAAATAAAGGAAACCCGGTGAAAAATGAAACACAAGGGGGCATTCCTGGCACTGAAGAGGTGTTTGTGACAGTCTTGTTTCTATAATTTCCAAACTCATACTGCCCTTTGTATATAACAACTAATGTCTCCAGAGCAGCAAACAGACTATCATGATATTTATCTGGAATGGAGAAAGGTGAACCCCAAAACCATTTCTTTACTGGCATCTTAATATTTCAAGCCACTTAACTGTAATGGAAAAAAATACAGAGGAGTAGATTGAGTATTGTTGGCTAGAGACCTGGCAGCAGCAAGCAGAAAAGAACATGGCAAGTGGTCACTGTCCAAACAAGACACAAGAGTCTGAATTACTTCAAAGACTCTCTATTCTGTTAGCACATCCTACATGATGGGCACCCTTATTCATTTGGGGGTTTTTCTGCATAATACATTTTCTGAGGGTGAATAATAAACTTGAAGAGAACAAGCCTCACAGTCTGGAAGAAGAGAACGAAATACTGGTATTACTTGCACCTAGAGTATGGGCAGCGATTATAGGGAGCTGCAGAAAATCTTGGCTGGTGTCTTCCCAAGTGTAGGGGGTGGTACCCCTATAATGTTAGCTGAAGGTCCTTTAGATACACCACTCTATTCTGTGAGAAGGAAACTTGAGAAAAGATAAAACTAAAAACCAAATTCATTGATGCTATTCAATGATATTTAACCCTTAGATCTAGTGATGGAAATTGTAAAGAGATTTTTCCCTAACAGAAGCATCCTGAAGTAGAAAGGAAAGCCTTAGGAGGTGGGGGGTCTCTGGCAATACTTCAGTGACTACTTCTCAGTTATCAAATAGCAAGGAGAAATGGCATGATTCCTGGTGTTTATAGTCTGGCCTTCACAATTCTGTGGTTACGAGAAAATCAGTGCTAGGAAAGGGAGAGGAGGAATCGGTGCAGTCAGGCAATGCAGCTATAGTGGATTGGCATCCTTTATGTGCGCACCCTACTAGTTCAACACCCGTACCCAAAAGAAACAAGCCTGTGAGTTTCCCTAGAAGCATCTCATGAGGATTATGACCATGTTGTTAAACTGCTGTAAAGTCTAGCCATGCAAATAAAGGCTGGGTAGTATAGTGGAAAGAATATTACTTGGAGGGAGGAACAACTTGGTTTAAATTGCACCTTACATTATTCCCAGTTATGATCATGAGCTAATTACTTAACCTTTGTTTTTCTCACCTATAAAATAGAGATAATGAATGCTTGTAGTACCTACTTCAGTGTATAAACCTAAAGACACTATATAATGTCAAGGTTTGTTGTGGTTACTACCATTATCTTGTCCTCATATGGCATTTGGAAAAAAAGAATCTGGGGACAATTTACTCTATACAGCTATATTTATTTTATGTTTAATGATCTATGGTCTGTTGTTGAAAGTGGATAAAATTTTTGCTTTTGTCATTGAGTAAGAGTATTGAAATGCTAGCTCATCTTCTATAAATTGACTGAAAGCATCTTTGAGCTAACTCTAGTAGCAGACAGGATAACAGGGAATGGCGTGCATCTTGTCCTTTTGACATATGGTTTTATTTCTTTCCTCTGTCTTTGTAATTTTTAAATCTTTTCATTCCATGTAGTCTCCAGATTATGAGAGATCTGGGTGATATTCTGGGTGATGACATCTGTGAGAGGACCAGGATTCCTCCCCCCCCCTTCCCTACAGTAGAGATCAGTTTTCCCCAAAAGGCAACAAAGCTATGCCTGCTACTTGAATGGCCCTTGCCTTCTTTGGCAAAGTTTTCTGATCACCTAAGGGCATTAATAAAAAAAAAACACTCCAGAAGGAGTCAGAGACCTGAGCCATCACACCCTGCCCTAATGATCAGATGCGTTTTCATAGGGAGATAAGTGGATCTACTCCAAAGAAGCTAAGTGCCACAGTATTTTTGAGCCATATCTTTGCTGTATTAGGACAAAGTACATTGATTTTTGTTAACTGTTCAATGACTTATGAGCACCTCATTTTGTCCCAACATCAAAACTGAGTAGGGCAATGGCATTAGACTCACATCTAATAACATCTAATTCAAATGTTCTTTTAAAATCTTTATGAATCAGTATGGAAAGACTTGGATTTATAAATAAAGGAAGATGTTATCCACCTACAGAGGAACAGATGACAAGTAGAAACAAGCATAATGTTGTCTTATGTATATACATTTGAGTGTATATGTGTATATATGTGTATGTTTATGGATATCTATGCATATGTTTATATGTATGTATATGTGTTTATATACATATATGTACGTGTGTGTGTATCCATGCTTAACTGTAGCCTTCTTGGTGGTAATCAGGGAGGGGAAAATAAAGTTTAAAAAATGCACAGCAGAAGAAAAAAAGAAAACATACAAGAAAGCAAAGATAGACAGTTTTGAAAATAATGCATAGTATTTCTTATACAGGTTTTCTTGAAATGGAAATGTATTGCTTTATATTGAATCCTCTCTTGTTCTACTGTGTACAATGTTTTTTATTTTCTTATTTTGTATTTAAGTTTAAAATAAATTCAAATATAGTGAAAACAATTTTTTAAAAAAATTATGGATCAGTTTTATGTCTGGGCAGGTAATGGCAATCATTGTCTATAAAAATGCTCTGGTTATGACTTTTTGGTTGAATTTTCATGGCCACTTAGCAGTTTACATTTATAGTATGAGGATTTCTCATCTGCTAGTTTATAATGGATATTGAGGTGCTAGTGCACAATTCTAGCCCCTTGATCTTATCTTTTGAGATCTCCAAGAAATGTAAAACCTTTTAGCCTGAAGTGATATGTTTTTCAGTTTCCATCATTTCTTTGCAATAATACGCATTACTCAATAAACCTGGAATCTTTAAAGATAACCTTTCTGTTTTTTCCAGTTGGCAATGACATGACCCAGAATCACTATCATAAACTTCTCTTCTGTGGAGAAATCTCTATCATTCATTCTGTCAATACATTGCTAGTTGGATTCCTTTGGATGCCACCCATGGAATGCCTTTTGATCACAGGCTTACATGTTAGTTATTTCATAGGATCTGTCTGGAGATAAACCATTTTCAGCTACATTTGATAAATCCAGTAGAAATACCTGTTATCAGATTTTATTTCTGCTTTGTCAAGTGTGGTCTATTCATTTCCAAGGTATCTCTGTAAATTTTTAACCTGTTTATATTGTTTTCAAGCAATAGGTATAAAACCGTCTTTCACTTTTTGGACAAATGTTATTTACCAAAACAAGTTGGTCTATGATGATTTCAGTCCTGAGGTTCACTGAAAGTTGTGTTTCTAACTGATACTCCCTTTTGAGACCACTCTCTTGGATTAAGAGAATACAAAATATGGGCAGGTACTTGTCACAGGTCTGCTAGTGACTAGCTTTGTGAGAAAGAAAGAAAGAAAGAAAGAAAGAAAGAAAGAAAGAAAGAAAGAAAGAAAGAAAGAAAGAAAGAAAGAAAGAAAGAAAGAAAGAAAGAAAGAAAGAAAGGAAGGAAGGAAGGAAGGAAGGAAGGAAGGAAGAAGGAAAGGAGGGAAGGAAGGAAGCAAGGAAGGAAGAAAAGAAAGAAGGAGGGAAGGAAGGAAGAAAAGATAGAAGGAAGGAAAGAGATGACAGTCACAGCCCTGAAGTCATCACAGCACTTAATTATCTATTATCTAAATTACCTAAAGTATCTAAATTATCTAAATAAATAGGGAGCCAGGTGGCAAATGAGAAGGGGATCTCCTTGATTTAGTAGCATTTAGGTAAACAAATGTCCAAACAGGGAGAGAAATACCAGCGATTGTTCTTTCCTGACATTTCCCAGTGCTCTATTCACTGTACCACCTAGATACCTACTTTACTTTAGAATAACAACATTTATGGAATATAGAATGTCATTTATAATGAGAAACTTGACAGTTTGCAAAGTATTTTCCTCACCAACCCTGTGAGATGGATAATGTGAATATAGTAATTATGACCATTTTCCAGATGAAGAATTTGAGGTTCGGAAAGGTTACATGAAGCTAGGGGGCTCAGTGAATAGAAGACCGGCCTTGGAGTCAGGAGGACTGGAGTTCAAATCCAACCTCAGACATTTAACACTTACTAGCCATGTGACCTTGGGCAAGTCACTTAATCCCAACTGTCCTGCCTTCCCCCTCCAAAAAGAAAAAAAAAAAAGATTGCATGACTCACCCATGGACACACAGATGATCTCAGAGCCAGAACCCAAACACTGGTTTCCTGACCCCAGCCTCTCTTTCCACTGTTCACATCCTCTAAAAGTGATTTTCATGAGGTAATTCCATGAAAACAAAAACTATCATCACTGCATTTGGATTTAAAATGAGGGAGCACCTGACATTACTCTGGGCAAGCCACTTACTCTTACTCAGCCTCAGTTTCCTCCTCTGTAAAATGGGGTAATAATAGTACCCCCCTCACAGGGCTGCTGTGAGGAGAAAATGAGATATTTATAAGGCATTTTGCAAACCTGAAAACACTATGTAAATGCTAGCTTTTATAACTAGGAAGATTCTGCACAAATAAACTGTGAGCTAATTCTGATTGGATATTCATACAATGTAACAACACCTGATTACTTGAGCTCTTCTGGAGAGCTTACCTTTTCTCTAAAATGTCACTGTAGGATAGCTGTGCTACAAAGAAATGGTGCAAGTAACCTACCAATTATCCCAGTAGGCCTAGCACCAGAGCGTTCTTACTTTGAGTAATAACAATGTAAACCTTTCCTTTGAAAATTGGCCTTCATTCAGAATGGGAGCAGACGAGTATTGTGATGCAGGCCACCTGCAGAGTTAAATGTAGCCTCTGTTGGCAGGGGGCTTTACTCAGTGAATAGAACCCAGGAGCTGGCAAAAGGCAAGAAGGTACAAAAAAAAATAAAATACTCTGAATGTACTTGTTTTCTCCCAAGGAGCTCTACCAGCCCCATCTCTAACCATGTGGCCATGAGTGATACCAAGAGTTTTATCCAGCCTAGGCTTTTCTGAAAAAACTCCTCCTGTCCCATCCTGGCCCAGAGAAGCAGCTCCTAAATTGTTCTGTGCAATTTCATGCTCTGGCTCAGTATCCAAGGTCAAATACCAAAAAAAACAAAACAAAACAAAACAAAACAAAACAAAACAAAACAAAAAACCCATCAGCCTCCCTCAAATGGACCTGACTTATTTTTAAAATCCATTATTTTTTTGTAAAAAGACCTATTGCCAGCTCCAACATCCCTTTCCAAGTGAACTTGCCACTGAAGTCAATCTCAGGGATTGGAAAAATCAGGGCCTGCTAGTTCTGAAATGTGTGTACAGCTGCAAATAGTGTGGATGATGAGGAAGTAAAAGCTGTTAGACATTACGTGGTGAGTTCACAGAGTAGAGCTGAAAATCTCCCAACAGTTTCAGGTATCGGTTTTGCCGTTGCAAACAAAGCAAAGGATAGTGGGGGTTAGGAGAAAGGGAAAGATTTACCTAAGGTGACTGAAACTAGAGACCTACTTAGGCTCAGATTATTTCAAGAATGGCTTTATACTTCCTTGGCTCTGTCCTGAGAAGCTTTGAGCAAGCAGTAGCTTCCCTATAAAGCAAAATGGAGCAAATTAATATGGAGACCACCATGTGGAAGCTTAAGTACAAGGTGTATTCCTTGTGACATCAAAGAAAAGAATTAGGTCTCATGAATGTAAGGAAGTTACAGGGAGAAATATTTCAGCTTGATCTAAGGATGCATTTCTAATGAAAGCTGTCTGACAGGCCTGCTGAGCTCTTTTTCAGTGAGAGTAAATAAACAGAGGCTGGGTGACCATTAATTAGGAATTTTGAGTGGCTTTCTGCATTGAGTGGCAAGTGGCATTAAATGACCTCTTCTGTACTCTGAGGACAAAGGACCATGGGGCAGCTTGGTATAACAGAGAGTTGATGTGGAGTCAGGAAGATCTGTATTTGAATCCTGCCTCAGACATTTGCTAACTATTCGATCCTTGGACAATCACTTCTCCTCTCTACCACCATCTCTTCATTTGTAAAAAGGGAATTTTAATTAATACCTACCTCACAGAGTTGGGTCAAATGATATAACTTGTGTAAATTACTTTGTAAACCTTAAAGTACTGTATAAATACTAGCTGTTATTATTCATCTTTTTATCCTTCCATGACTTGCACATAGCAGATGTTTATTAAATATTTGTCAAATATAATTGGACATTCTTTCCAACTTTAAAATCCAAGGCAGAACAAATCTTGTATAGCTCATCAAGGGAAATAAGATTACCAGGGGAACCAAGTTTTATTATTTTGGGTGCCTGGTTACAGCTAGTCTAAGAAAAGAAAACTAAAATGTGAATGGAAGATTCTGGAACTTTCTGACCTTGTAGGGATCTATTGGTTGTACTGTATTATAATGTTTGTTGAAGACAAAGAAAAAAACACCTCTGGGATCCATCATAGGATATCACCTCATTCAAGGGAAACAGAGGAGGATTTTTAATTTCTGAATAATACTTTGACCCACACACACATTCTTCACTCAAGGCTTCTGTCTGTAGATTTTATTGAATGCTTGAGTAAGATTCTAGTCATATCACCCCTAATAAAGTTAGAAAGCTAAATAAATCCCCATAGAATGAAAAAAAAATCTTTTCTCCAAACCCTTTTCCTTAATTGACTCAGAAACTAAATAAAGAAACAGCAACTCTACCTGTAGGTATTTGTTAGGGATCATCATTTCCAGGCAATGAAATCACATATGCCTCACCTGGTAACCAAGAAAGTTGCTTATATAATGACCTTTGTCATTCACAGTAAAAGGATACACCATAAAAAAGCCCTTGTGAGCTCTAGTTCAGGGCCCCTTAGCTACTGGCATCTTCTCCCAAACACCTGAGCCCCACAGTCGTGAAAGAAAATGAGCAAATGCCAGAGCTGCAAGGTCCTCTGAGATCACGGAATCCAGTCCTTTCACTACATAGATGAGAAAATTTAGAGTAAAATAACTTACCCAAGTTCATGCTCTGAGGCAGAGACAGAGCTCAAGTCTCTCAATTCCTGTCTTTCTACCACACAAAGCTGCCTCCTCAGCAAGCAAAGGTAGAGAGGCCTATGGACACAAAAGAGTAGCTGGTCTTTAAGTCTGCTCCTATGGGCAGTGGCATATTCAAGGTCAAAGGTGGCTTGGGGAGAGTATCCAAATCCCCCACTTCAATGATGGCTTGTTCTCCGAGAAGTCTGCATAACTGCCTCTGATGGCAGCTAGGACAGGCCGAGCTGGTTTGTAGCTTTGGGGTGTACCTTCTGGGTCTAACTCTTCCATGCTATCCAACTACCTCCCCCACGTATGGGTACAAAGCTACTGGGCATCGAGGAACCCCTAGAGACTTGCCTCTGAAGCTTAGTGCTGCTAGAGCCTGGAGGCAGCTCATGAAAAGTTGGTGAGGGAAGAGGAGAGGATTGGTGCTATGGGCATCAGTAAAGCTATGGCTCTACTCAGAATATTATAAGATTTCCCAGGAGGGACATCAAGCATACTCTCTTCCCTGGCACTCTTCGCACATTCATTTAACTACTAATTAAACATGGTGGGAGGGAGTCAGATAACAAGTGACTGGCCCATTTTGCCCATAGACCAGACATCTACCTGAAACAAAATCTGAATATGTGAATGCCCTTTGACTACTATAATTACCTCATCTCTTTATTATCTCATCTCTTCAACTCTAACCCTCATGAACACTTACTGAAATCTAAAATGAAGCAGAAACTACTGGTTAGCAAAGGAATAAAAAGCTTGTTACCATTCACTTTATAAAATTAAGCCCAAAAAGGAGGCAAGATTGTTTGATCAGGATGCAGTACTCTGTAGAGAAAAGATTTCTGGACCAAAAGTTGAGGTGGAGAGGGGAAGAAGGTAGAGGGAAGAGAGATGGGTTCTAGTCCCAATTCCGCCACTGATTTGCCATACATGACCTGGCTTGTGATCCAGTTCATGGAGAGGGTGGACCAGTCTCTTCCCTAGCAGTTCATAGTTCCTTGTGCCTGTCTTCCCATCTGTACAAAATCAGGGGGCTGAACCACTTGTTTTTTAAGATCCCCTCCAACTCTAACCATCACGATTTAGGGAGGCAACAGGAGAGAAAGACAGGAAAGAGAAATCACGAATATACTGGCGCTTTTATGTACTATGGCATGGGAGAAGAATATGAGATGACAAAAGTCCCCTCTCTAGATATCTACCCAGTCTGTTGCTTAATTCAGTGGCCAAGATTCTGAGGGAAAAGGCTGACCTTTTGTTGACATCTTATCAGAGAAAAGCAGCCAGGGAAATAAGTCACAATCTTTCAGACTGACCTTTAGCTCAGCTCTAGTGTGAACATTTATGTATCATAGGAACTGACAATGAAGAAACCAAGCTTTACTCTTTGAGGGGCTATTCAATGGAAACTACCTTTTAACTCCTTGCAAGATGCTTGGTTTCAAGAGGCAACTTTCAGAATTTGTTTGGAGGTCGTTGGGTTATCTCTCTCTCTCTCTCTCTCTCTCTCTCTCTCTCTCTCTCTCTCTCTCTGGTATTTACCTATCTCCTTGTATCAAGTTTGAGTTCAGTACCCCACTCCTTTCTGCCGCAACCTATAAAACTCTCTTTTTTATTGTTGTCCTCTCCACCAAAAAGAGATAAATAATTGCTAATGTGTGCTTGCTTTCCCCCTCAAATTTCCCCTCTAGTGCTTATAAATGACACCATAATTTACTTTGGGTGAGCATTGGACCTTTTCAAAGTGCTTTCTCTCACTTGAGATTCAATTCAACTCAACAAACATTTGCAGAGTACACGCTGTGTGGGGAGCACTGTGCAAGGAGCCAAGGGAAATACAAAATTAAGATAAAACATTTCTGCCCTTGTGGAGCTTGTGTTGTTGTTGTATCATATCTGATGCATTGTGCTCTGAGGTTTTATTTGCAGAGGTACTGGAGTGGTTCTCCATATCCTTCTCCACCTCATTTGACAGATGAGGAAACTGAGGCAAACAGGGTTACACATCTAGTAAGTGTCTATGCCAGATTTGAACTCAGGAAGATGAGTTTTTCTGATTTCAGGTCTGGCACTCTATCCACTGTAAAAGTATAAGATACATGTGCAAATTGCTATTTTATATAAGTTCAACAGCAAAGTACAAAACAGTTCATATTAATATTCCATTTGATTCAGTACCATGGAAAGCATATGGAGCCAGAGCATCTGGGTTTTTTAATTGCTTCTGATTATTATTCCCTGTGTGACTTTAGGAAAGTCGCCTAAACACCCTAGGTCTCAGTTTCCTCATTTGTACAACAAGAGGAGGTAGAATAGGTAGCCTCTGAGTTTTCTTCAGTCTCTAGGTCTATTGTCCTGTGACTCTCACAACCAGCCTATGAGGCAAGAGCTATTATTATTCCCTTTTACAGGTGAGGTTAATTGACAGGCTATACTTTTGATAAATATTTGAAATAGGACACAAACTAAAGTCTTTCTGATTATAAGCTTTATCCACCACATTTTGTTCCTATCACAGGATCATTAACTTTAATCTGAAAGGGACCTTGGAGGTTATCTAGTCTGACACCCTTATGTTCCTGGTAAGGAAACTGAAGGCACAGGGGTGAGCTGCTTTGTACAAAATCACACAGGTCATAAGTGACAAAGGCAGGATTTGATACTGGGTCCTCTGAAACAAAATTCAATCCTCTTTCCAAGGCATTATTTTGTGGGATGTTACCAAAGGGTGGAGGATGGGGAAGGATAAGGAAATCACAGTGAAGACATTTAAATGGAACTTTAAAGGACTGGTAAGAATTGAAGAAACTAAGGAGAGAGGCCATTCCAGTCACAGACAGAGTACAAAAGTTTGCACATTGTGTTAAGGTAGGGGTGAGGGAAAGGATCAGAGAACTTGGAACATTTTGACTGAAGCATAAAGTACGTGGAGGGCAGGACAGTAATGTGAAATTACACTAGAAAGGGAGAGTAGACCAAACTGTGGAAAGCTCTGAATGTGAGACAAAAAGGTTTCAACTTTGCTCACTGGGCAAGAATGAGTTACTAAAGATTTTGAAGACAAGTGACATGATTGAATCTGATCTGTACAGAGATCTATACTGCAACCTGTATGTGTACTGTTATACAGTAGGCACTTAATAAACATTCATTATTAATTAAATACAGAAATCCTATGAGCTAGGGATTATTAGCTCAGTTTTAGAATTGGAGAAACTGAAACCTCAAGTGGTTAAATGATTTTACTTCAGTCCATAACTAGTCAGGAGAAGAGCTGGGACTAGAACCAGACTCGACTATGCCATGCTGTCCCTAACCCTTTTGTTCCTAACCCCTTTAGTGTCTGATTCCTTCCTGCGACCACAACATTTGGTCCAAGAAACCAGCACTTAGCCCACCTTTGGGACATATCATCCTGCACCATCTCCAACCCTTACTAAAACAGTGACTGGACCCAAGGTGGACTCAAGCAATCTTTAGGTTCCATGTCTTCACAGCAGTTATAACCTACTGTTCCTTGCAGAAACTAGAGCTGATTTGTTAATCATTTTCAGCTATCTGGTAGGAATGGGCAAACTTGGGCTATGACCCTGCCAAATTGTTCACCTGAAAATTAAGGAACAACTATTTTCTAATTAAGAAAGTCATCAATCAATTATTTGCCCTTTATGAAAACTTTTAAAATATTTTAATGCCTTGATGATTTTTTAATATCAGTCATTTCTTTCCATACTTCCTTTTTTCAGAATTTTGTGGGGTTTAAAAGTTTTTTTCTGTGAGTCAGTTGGGGATAAGTGACTCACCCAGGGTCACATAGCTAGTCTCTATGCTTTCTTACACAGAAACACACACACACACACACACACACACACACACACCTCTCTTGTAACAAGAAAAATAGGCAAAACAAGCAAAAAAAATGTGCCTTTCCATGGCTTCTGTAATTATCATCCATAATATTTTATATTATGTTAATAATTTTAAAATTATAAGATCTCTGGATTTTATATTCTATGTTGCATGGCTTTCTGTTGTTATTTACATTATTATAGTCACTGCATTACTATTACTGTGTTGTTAAATTCTGTATCAAGTTCATACAAGCCTTCCCATATTTCTCTGAATTTTTCAGTCTCCATTTTGTATGAAGCAATGAAGTCCATTATATTTCCATACCACAAGTTGTCTAAAAATTCCCCAACTGATGGGTACACAGGTTATTTCCAATTTTTTTTGTAATCTCAAAAAAGTACAGTTAACAATATTTCAGTATATATGGGACCTTTTATTTTCTTCCTTTAGCTGGATAGAGATAGGCAATTGGAACTAGACCTGTAATTTCATTGGCATAGGGCAATATGGGTGAGGAAACTCTTTCTACCAATGCAGATTGACATCTTCTCTACAATCTGAAGTCTTCCAAGAGTTTCCTAGAATACTGCCAAGTTAAGGAGCTTTCCCAGAGTTACACAGAATGTTTCAAACATGGGTCATGAATTGAGGTCTTCCTGACTTGAGGATGGTTCTCTACTCACTACATCAAGCTGCCTCTCTTTAATTCTAATGAAATTTATTAGTCTTCTCAGTGGATTATTAACTCACATGATAAGGCACATAGACTACATCTATAAAGGTTACAATTAAGTGTGGAGTTTTGTTTTGTTTTGCTTTAGTCTCACACAATCATGCCAAAGATGTGGCAAACAGCAACAAAATAAGGCAGAATGCTGAAGTTATGCTGAATGTCACTCAGGCTTTAAGAAATAAAAAGGTACTTCAAATATAGCCCTTAGGACATTGCACAAAGATTTGCCCTGGAAGTCTCAAAGTTGGCCTCTCAGATTGTGACTCTGCCCTAAAGCTTTTGCTCAAAAAAGACTGATTCCCTCTTGGTCTGGTTTGTCACACACCAACCTTCTGCTCTACTTGTTCTGTGCTCTAGTCAAACCAAACTACTCTCTGTTCCCCCAACCCTGCCTGGCAGGCAACCCCAACCTCTCCTGCCTCTGTGCCTGGAATGTCCTCAAATCAACTACTTCAACTCAACAAATGTTAAGCACAGCACCAGGAACCAGAGATACAGAGATATAAATTAAAACATTCCCTGCCATCAAGAAACTGAAATTGTACTGAAAGAGACAATATAGATAGATGATAAATAGATAGAAAGATAGAGAGAGAGAGAGATGATAGAAAGAGAATATATAGATATTATATAGATAAAACAGATATTAACATGGATAATGTAATATCCATGTTTTTAGAGAATGGGAGTGGAACACAAAAAAACCCAGAGGAATTAAGAATGGTTTCTTGTAGGAAGGTGGCCCCAAGAGCTGTGAGAGGAACTACAGATTTCCAAGAGAAGAGAGGGAGCCTTTCAGACATGAGAGACAAAGGCACAAAGATGGTAGATAGAATATTATGTTCAAGGGAAGAGCAAATAGGTCTGGAAAGCATACTGCTTGAGGAAAAGTAATGTGTAATCACCTTGGAAATAAAGGTTGGAACAAGATAATGAAGAGTTTTAAATGTCCAATAGAGGACCCCCCCCCCAACCTTGTACTCTGGAAGGTAAAATTCCGAACCATATTTTAATGACCAATTCAAATGCAATTCCTTTGATGAAGCAAAGACTGATCTTATCAATAAAAGACCTCATAGTATTTTCAGAACTCATAATACTTTCTTTTCTAATAATCTGTAATGCATTTAGAAAGATTAGTATGGTACAGTGGATATAGTTTCAGAGCCAGAGAAGTTCAGGGTTGTTTGTTTTTTAAATGTATTCAGACTCAATGTATCTTCTCTTCAAGTCTCAATGTCAAATTCCTGACTCCAGACTTGGCACTCTATCTGCTGCTCAGGAACAACATTTATGAACAAAAATAAAGCAGAGCTTTATGCTATCTTGGAAAGCATTTAAAAAAACAAATAACCCCAAACCTTCCAGGTTTTTTTGCCCAGAAAAATGCAGGCATAGCCTTGCCCCTAAGAATAGAATGTACCTGTCTTCTCTTTTGCCTCCTGCTGGCTATCCTACACTGAGATCTACCAGATGCTGAGGCTGGAAAATCCATTTCTTTAGCCATGTTCCCAAAGGGAATCACCAAAGACATCCAATGTCTTTATGATAAAATGCTTTTTGAATGAAATAGAGAATGAAGCCTTTACCTCAAGGACAAAGCACAGTAGCTATCTTCTTAATCTAAGGGGTTTCCAAGGACAAAATTTAAGGAAAAATCCCTAGCTGATTAGTTAGTCTGGTCTCCTTCATTGAACTGGCAGGGGAATATCTTAACTATTATGACTTCTCCTTAAAAATAAGAGGATTGGAAGGGAATGAAGAATGGTATCAATCAGCATAAAATTATTATTTTCTGCATCCAGTCTAGTTGCTTCCACTTGACTTTCAATATCCTCCATAATTGGTCCCAGCCAACCTACCCAACAGTATGCACCACTCTGCATGCTATTTCCTCTATTGTACATGGGCTAGTTTATGACCTTCCCTCCTTTTCCTCCCATCTTGGTTCCTGCTTCTATATATTCCATTAGATTGTAACCTCCTTGAGGACAGGGACTGTCTTTTGGCTTTTTTTTATCCCCAGTGCTTAGCACAGTGCATGGCACATGGTAAACACTTAATAAATGTTTTTAATTGGTCTGTTGATATTTGTTAATACTGCTTCTCTCATATGTAAAACTTCTTCAAACTCTACCCATCCTTTAAGAACCAATTTCAGTCCCACCTCCTCCATTAAGCCTTCCCTGACCAAAAAGCTTACACTGAGCACTTACAATCAGTGCCAACAATTAAGAGCTTAATTATGTTCTGCTTCAGATGTGATAGTATCTGATCTAGCTGAAGAGCTTATACATCTTGTGTTATCTACCCATCTCAGCATATGGGGTAAAGAAAACAGATTGTTGACAAGAACTATAAGCAGAGCCAGGGTTCGTAGGATCATAAGATTTGCAGCGGGGGAAAGGACCACATAGGATCAACTAGCTCAACCTCCTTGTTAGGTAGATGAGAAGACTGAGTCCCAGAGAAGTTGAGTATTCTTGTGCATACTGCACAGTAGGTATGTATTTCACTTTCAGTGGTATGGAGGAAGGAGTCCTAAATCTGGAAGGAAAAGAATCCCAGGTTTGAATTCTATATCCAGAACTTAGAAGCTGTGTGACTGTGTAAGTCACTTCGTTTTCTGAGCCTTAGATTCTCCATGTGTAAAATAGGAACAATAATGCCTTTAGAACCTGTACCACAAAGCTGTAAAAATCACATGTATGTAAAGTGCTAGTAAACCTGGCTGATTTCAACCTATGGCAAGTCCTAGCTCAATGCCCTGGATCTGAAGTCAAACATGGGTTTGAAACACAGTTCTGCTACTTCCAATTTATTTGACCTCTCTGGGGCTCAGTTTCCTTGTCTGTAAAATGAGTTTGGACTAGCTGATCTTACAAGATCCAAATGATCCTGAGAACTATCTCTGTTTCTGGTTCTGTCAATGGGCTCATCATGTCCTGAGGTAGTTAAATTTAAACCCCTTATATCCTGGCAGTCTTGAATGTACGTCAGGCTTCCTGTCTGAGTGAAGGGGGCATCAAGTGGGATAAGTCATAACTGAGAAAGCTCTGGAATCTTTTTAAACCAAAAAAATCAGAGATTTTTTTCTCTATGCAGCATCATTACTGGACACCAATATTCCCTTGCCAGGGTTATGCAGAAGAGTAAAGAACAATATAGTTCTTTTGCTTTCTTGTTTGCAGAAGCCATGACTACCTCCTACTGATAAAAACCAATTGATCTCATCAGTTTTGTCAGGATTCCTCTTCACACACCTGTGTTCCTGGAAATATCCATGGCCTGGGAGCAAGCCAGAATCTCAGCATTACTGAGTTAGGATCTTCCCTGTCACCAAGAGATTCAAATGGAGAGGCTTACAAACACAGCCTTCTGGTAGAAGCATATCAGTGTTACAATGCTAAGTGAATTATTCACAGTTCCTTAAATAAGAGATCAATCATTTGGCACTTAATTATCAACTCATCCTGAAAGCATTTTGATGGCAAATTCTAAAATGTCAGTGGCTTTTTATCCCAGCCCAATTTTCATTCCTTCTGTATACCCATAAATCCATCCAAGCCCAAATCCTTTTGCTATCAGTTCTCTACCCAGGACTGCATTTGTATTCATTAGACACATCTTTGATGATATTTAATATAGTACCAGATCATGGAACAAATTGGGGGAGGAGAAAATTAATCAAATTATGAAGGAAGTAACTGTATTTTATTGTTGTTTGACTTTTTTTTCTTTTAAGGAAAAAATATGTTTTGTTGTTGAATTTAGAAAGTCTTAATGGCTTCTGGGTTACTTTCTTGGACTTAAGACAACTTCTCTATATAATTCAAAGTAAATGTACTACTTCTACCTTCCATATAAAGGACAGGCTTTCAGAGATCAGATCTGGAAAGTGTTGACCTGGTTTTAATTTTTTTTTAATTAACAAGCATTTTTTAACTCTCTCACATTTCTTTCCCTGCCCCCTCTCAATTGAATAAAAAAAAGAGAGAAAATATTCCTAACAAATATGTATAGTCAAGTGAAGCAAATTCCTTCATTGGGTATATGCAAAAGTATAATTTACATTTTACATTCTGAGTCCATCAAATCTCTGTCAGGAGATGGATCTTTGGTCATCTGGAGGTATGGCTTATCAATACACTGATTAGAGCTCTAACATTTTTCAGAGTTGTTATTGTATAAACTGCTCCTTAGACACCGTTAGTTCACTTTGCATCAGTTTGTATAGATCTTCCCAGGTTTCTCTGAAACCATTATTGGTCTGATTCTGTAGACCTTAGAGATCTTCTGGTCCACATCCTTCATTTTAAAGATGCAGAAACTGAAACCCAGAAAGGTAACGTGATATGTTCAGAGTCAAGAGTTACTTAGTGGCCTCTCTCAGACATCAATAAAAATCTCCAAACTCCTAGTCTATGATCTATTCCACTCTATCATGTCTTTCTTAATTTTAAGTAGAGAAGATGTGAAAAGGTGTATACATGATTCCAAGTTGAAAAATTCATAAGAATCATAGGATTTGATGGAACTCTCATCTTACTGCTGTAGCTACTGCCACCATTTCTATAGATCCTAAATCTCCTCTCATTGTGCAATTCTTTTTCATGTTTTCTATAAATTTTCTACAAAGGAATCTACCCATCAAAATGAACTTCTTCCTCTATATCTTAGCCTGACTTATTCTCATCCCTGTCTATACAAACAACCCATTTCCTTTTCTTATCAATCATGTCCCTGATGGCATTTCTTATGCCAATGTTTTCATACAGTGCACCATGAGGTAATATGATACAGTCTATTAGAATCCTCCATGCATCTCTTCATTGCCTTGTGAGTCATACTGAATTTTTACTCTTTGAACATTATGGTGTTCCATATTTAGGAACCATATAGCATCACCCGAATATTTCTGTTGAAAATCTAAGAAGGCCTATAGGTATCTCAAACTCACTATTTCCAAAACAGAACTCATTATCTTTCCCCTGAAATCCTCTACTCTTCCAACCTTCCCTATTACTGTCCAAGGCCTATTCTACCAGTCACATAGGCTTACAACTTCATTTGCATCTGTAGCTCTTTACTCACACAACATATTCCATTCATTGACAAAGCTCATAATTTCTACCTTCACAAAATCTCTCATGTAAATTAAATCATGATTTATATAACAGTCTTGATGAAGGTAAAGATCCTCAATAAGGCATTAGCAGCCCAAATGAAAAATCAGCCATGCCTTGGCAGCTAAGGCCAGATTCTTTGGGGGTATGAAATGTAGATGGTCTGTTCCTTCTCCCAATCAAACAGGGACAGACTGCTGAGGACCTATGCCATACCCTCAGCAAGATAAAACCTGAGTCACTACTTCTCTTCCTTTCCACTACCCCCATGAACAAAACAGGGTCATACGGTTTTTCTCTCCTTGGGGGCCTTGTGTCCCAAGACAACTCAAGTTGATAAACATTTATTAAGTACTTAACTGTGGGCCTGGCATTGTATAGACATCTGCCCCACTTTCCTCCAACTTAATTTGCCTGAGATCCTGGAATTTCTAGTTAGGGCTCTGTTTCCAACATCCAAAGATGAACCCATCTTTGATCAAAGTTATTGAGTTTTTAGCGTATACTGATTTGAAAAGGTTATACAGCTCTTCAAAATTTATTCTTCTTAATCCCCTACCACATGTTTGAACCACATTTATCATAGTGTTCTTTTAACTCACATTCATCACAAGCACCAACAAGGGATATGACCAGGTAGCCTCTGAAATTACATTCCTTTTTGCCTTTGGGTATATAATAACACCAATTCTTCCCACTCCTTTTTCTTTATCTCCAAAAAGAACTCATTTGTTGGTTTTCCATTTCACTACCATTTCTTTTATGTCTTCTGATTTTTTATTGTAATAAGGCCAGTATAGATGTGATACATTTCATTCTCTAGTAGCATCTCAACTCTTTGTTCTTTGAACAAGGATCTTTCTCCATCTCCCCCATCCCTTTTAGCCCTGTCTTCCCCAACACATGTTCCAAATCTAGTTTTGAGATCACTTAACCAGGGGCAGCTAC
Source organism: Pseudocheirus occidentalis (assembly GCA_028646575.1). NCBI lineage: Eukaryota > Metazoa > Chordata > Mammalia > Diprotodontia > Pseudocheiridae > Pseudocheirus > Pseudocheirus occidentalis. The sequence continues at coordinate 65,494,210 of CM053597.1, forward strand.
ATGGTGCAGTGAATAGAGCACCGGCCCTGGAGTCAGGAGGACCTGAGTTCAAATCTGACCTCAGACACTTAACACAAAACCTAGCCATGTGACCTTGGTCAAGTCACTTAACCCCAATTGCCCTCCCCCCCCCAAAAAAGATCACTTAACCAAGTCAACACTACTTGGGAAAGGATGCATGAATCTGTTGCCCTAAGACTCCAATCTCATTTCTTCTGACTTCCTTGTCTAAAACACTCCTCCTTGATTACATTTTTCCTATGTGTATTATCTTCTTGTATTAAAATGTAAGCTCACTGAGGTCAGAAACTCTCTTGTTTGTTTCTCTTTGTATCCACAGCACTTAGCATAATGCTTGATTCTTTTTTATCCTCTACCATATCATCATTACTAACATTTATATGACTTTGTTTTGCAACAATGTTTTACATATATTGTCTTATCGGATCCTCTCAATAACCCTATGAGATAGTTATTATTATTATTCTCATTTTACTGATGTGGCAATTGAGAAAGGAATCATCACAGAAAAAGACTTGCTCAGGGTCATACTGCTATGTTAGTAAGTATCTAAGACAGGGTTTGAATTCAGGTCTTCATGACATTTCATGTTGAATGAATGGAGAAAAGGGCATTTATTTAGCTTTTACTAGGCAATTGGGTGGTACAGTACTAAATGTTTTTTTTCTTTTTAAATAAAAAAATTAAATAAATATTTGCAGATGATATAAAACATGTGATTCTTTACATCCTTTTCCCTCTTTTCTGCCATTTTACCACCATCACTGGAGAAGCAAAAACAGGTTACATGGGATCGTGGACCATTTTGTATTTTACTTTGTTCCGTGGGCTGCCATGGTCAAAGAATTGCTCACCTTGGGGACAAACTTCTGGCCATAGTCCTCTCCTCATATAGCTAGGCTAATTTTTTGGTAGAAGAGAGTATAACATCTGTACCATATTTGGACTTCTAACCTGGTAAACATTGTGACAGACTACATTATGCTGGTATGCCCTTTGATAACTTGATTGCTTAGCCATTTGTCATCTAGGCAGGAAGTTCGTTATTCTTCTGTCCAAATAAATCATTTATCAATTATTACACACTTTGCAGACATTAGTATTGTTCTTCTAGTTTCATTTCCCAAAGTTTGTCTGTCTTCCTACTCCACATTTGACTCCCCAAAATTCTTTCCAAGTGATCACTTAGTAAACTTCTCCTGGCCAAGAATTCTCTTCACATGGGCTCTCAATAGCTGTCTAAGTGGATGTCACATGTAAAGGGTGTCTTGGGGCATCCTTGTGAGGGAAAGACAGGTTGTGCAGAGGAAAAGAGACACATAAATGGGTAGTGACATCTCAAGTTTATGTGGACAGGCCAAGAGATTTTGTCCTATTTCTTTCTTTGCAGTTACCCTATTTAAATGGTGAAAATCATGTCATCAGGACTTGGAGCAATACACACTCACACACACGCAATTACATACGCATATATTTAAAATAACCCACTTTATTACCCTTTCTCATTCTTTCCCTTTCTCTCTCTCTCTTCATATATACTTCATGTATATTCATTTCATATATATATATATATTTTATATATATTTACATATATGTAATTTGGTATATTTGCATATATTCAGCTGCTCCACAAGTGTTCCTAAAAAGCTTGCAAAAATAAATCAACTATAAATGGCCTAAGGGAGATGACTATTTAAAGGAACCCTACAGTGGAAACTTCTGTAACATTTAAGATCCATCTATGCATTCAGCAGTAAAGATTCCATGTCAAATGCATGTAGTTGTTCCTATACAATCTGCTTATAGTGAGAGATCTTCAAAACAATATACCACATAATGGCTAATTGTTCGCATAGTCTTATCAATTTCATTTTGATTCCAGAAGAAATGATCTTGCAAATGGGCAGGGTATATTTTAAAACAACCCAGAAAGACTCTCTTCTATGGGGTTGGGGGTGGGGTGTGGGGGCAGGCAGGAAAGAAAAGATAGAGAAGAAAATGCCAAACTATAGGAGACTTTCTAAGTGCCTTGGTGAAAAAAGATGGAATTGTTTTCTTTAATCAGTCTGTTCTCAGTTTGTTTCATATTTTTAGTTCTATCCAAAATCAGCTTTATAATAAACCCCATAGAAAGAACCTTCAGAAACTATGTCCATTTTTAAGTTTTTTTTCTAGAAAATAGGAAGGAAAAAAATTGCGTATAAAACTCAAATCAATCTGAGTTTAACAGAAATAGCTATTTTCTGTTAGTGGAAATCCATTTGGCTTTCAGGGCAAAGACAAAGCATATATCTTATGGGCTTCTTCTCTTTAAGAAAACTCTATTCTACTTTACAAGAGTCTGAACTTACAAAAGAGATGAGTTAGGGGGTCACTACAAAGGATCCTAAATTTTACAGAAGTATACACTGCAGGGTTCCTTTAAAAAAAGCACAGCTTCCCTAGGGCACCTGAAATTGATTTTTTTCTTTTAGTAAAAATTCATTTCACAACCTTTAAAGAATATATTTGTTGCATAAAGGAATATCTGAATGCAGAAAAGCATACCTATACAGATATCTACATGCACGCATATACACATATACATATGTGTGTATATAAACATATATAGATATATTCATGTATGTTGAGAGGGAGAGGGAGACCAAGACCATTAAAGGGTTGCTTTAAGAAAAGGGAGTTTAATGAAGGAATGGGCCACATCACATTGCTGAAAGTAGCATACATAATACTTACTAAATCAATGCCTGAGTGAATGTATTCCATTCAATTCAATGTGTGGTATGACGGTAACAAAAAAAAATGGACCTGGAATTGGGAAACCTTAGGTTTGAATCCTGCCTTTGACATTTACTGACTGAGTGACCTTGAGCAAGTCATTTGACACTCCACCCCCCCTTAGTCTCAGTTTCCTCATATATAAAATGCAGGGATTGAACTAGGTGATCTCTAATTTCCCTTGTAACTCTTGATACAGGAATCTCTGATTTTCTGAACAGATATCAAACGCCTGATATGTGTAGAACACTGAATAAAGAATGAATGAATGTATTATTGATGGTAACTCATTTATATAGCCCTTTAAGGTTTACAAAGCACTTTCCTCAGGACAGTCCTATTAATGAATGCATGAATCATTCAATCAGTCAATGAAGACAATGAAACTAGTGAGTTCTACCTAATTTCTGATTCTTCTTTGTTGTCTCAAAGAAAACCAAACCCTATCTAGGTAGTGTTAAAAAGAAAACATTTTATATATAGCTAGGATATAATACAAGGCATTTAGGATCTTAATTGTATCAAAACTGAACATTAAATTCAAAACAAACTTTGAGAATAATTTCTTGTTATGCCAAAGAGTTATTGAAATAATACATTCCTTCTAACAGTTCTTAACCCTTGATCCTATGATATACTCAGGATAGAGTACTCTAGGTAATTGGAGGAGGAATAGAAGACATCTATCTAAGGTGATCTAACTTTGGAAGAGATGGTTCAGCTTTGCAGAAAGAGACAGATTCCTAGAGATAAGGAGGAATCAAATATGATCTTATTGAGAACAGAAATCACACCCTTTGATGACAGATACACCTAAAAAACAGTGAGAAGACTGGCCTAGGATAGGAAGAGCATATTTGACTTTAAATAGAATTTATACACTGTTTTATTAATGGACTGTCTCCTGGTTAGCAAAATCTCTCCTGTCCACTAAAATGTGTGTCTCAGTTCCTCCTACGTGATGGAAAGTTGCTGTCTCCACCACCATTCTCAATAGCTTGCACCTGGGTCCTACTCCACTGAAGTCCACATAAACCTAAGATGTACAAAAAACAGCAATTGATGGAGTCATTCGAGTGCAGAGAACAGCAAAAGACATTTAACAGTGCCTCAGCCAACAAGAGAATCATCAACACTGAAAATAAATAGGAGGACTGAGAATAAAGGACTCATTGGGGAATTTTTGGAACTGTAACATTTCATTCACTTCCTGCTTGCAGTCAAACTGTAGCATAACTTGATCTTGGAAGTGACAAACCTGGTTCTTTTCAGAATAATTACATCATTTGTTTGAAAGGGAACATTTGAGCTCCAGGCCCATTTCAACCTTACAGAAGTAACCACCGAAGCATAGAAAAGGGGTCACTTCTAACAAGATGATTGAGCTTCTCTGATGCATTCACTGGGGCCAATTGTGATCTCTAAGGCTTGGGTCCTAGACATGATCCAGAATCCTGCCATTTTTTCCTAGCTTGAGCATATTGCTTCTGTTGTTGGTCATTAGAAGGCTCTGGATTTGGCGTATTCTGCTTTCACTCCTTAAGAACACAATCTATGAGGTAAAGTGTAACGTATCTAGCCAGTCTGCATTCAACATTGCCAACATCTCAGCAAAGGAAATAGCTGAATAAATTATTACTTGTAGATGTGATACAATATATTTATTATTGTTCTTATGGTTCAGGACGAAAAATGAGGAATTCAGAAAAACATGGGAAGATTAATACAAATAGATACTAAGAAACATATATAAATATATATGCATATATATATACATATATATATATTTACTACAACAGCATAAAAAGGAAGGTGACTAAAAGGAAGTTAAACTCTGAATAACTGAAAAAGCAGCAATGACACCTGAGAAAAGATAATGAAATAGACTTTCCTTCTCTTGACAGATACAGGAGAATGGTGTGTGTTGTAAGACTGGCCACTGTATTAGTTATTTTTGCCAACCTGTTTTTCTTGGTTACACATCAGGTTCAGTTTGGGAAGGAAGGTAGCGGCACAGGGAAAAAGGTAGCATTTATTTCTTTTTTTCTTTTTCTTCCTCTTCCTTCCTTCCTTCCCTCCTTCCCTCCTTTCTTCCTTCCTTCCTTCCTTCCCTCCTTCCCTCCTTTCTTCCTTCCTTCCTTCCTTCCTTTCTTCCTTTCTTTCTTCCTTC
>CM053597.1:65499678-65583360 GCA_028646575.1 Pseudocheirus occidentalis
TTCTTTCTTTCTTTCTTTCTTTCTTTCTTTTCCTCCTTCTAGGCCTCCCCATCTCAACCAGGATGAAAGCACAACAGCCTCTCAGAACCTAATCCCATTTCTGCATAGAAGTTTAGACCTGCTCTGTTATGAAAGGGAATTGGTTTACCCCTTGTTGCACAGCCTGATGGCCCCAGCTCCCAAAGCCTTACAATGTTTGGTAGAAGATTTAATTGACTGAACACACTGCCATATTCAAACAACCTGCCTACCTTAATTAGCCTCCTGATAGCAGAGGTTACAGGTACATACCAACCTGTCCAGCAGGAGGTTGTATTTCTAGAAATAATTGTGATATAAATACAAAAGGCATCATCAGTAAAGTTAATTTTAGTCACAAAGGAAAAATCATTATTGGTTTCAGAGTCAAGACAGATGTGAGTTCATATTCATACTAGCTGCATCATTTAACAAGTCACTTAACTTTTCTGGACTTCAATTTTCTAATCTGTAAAATGGGGATGGTAATACCTAATGGAGGCAGCTAGATGTCTCATTCAATGGAGTTTTAAGCCTGGAGTCAGGAAAACCTATCTCTCACTGTTTTAGTGAGGCTCTAATCACATAATGCATCACAATGTAAAGCACTTTGCAAGTGCTAAATGTCCAGTATTATCATTATCATTATGGAAATAGTATTATCATTATACCTTCAATTAAAGAACTAAAGTCATGAACTTTCCTATTCCAAACTCAATGCCAGAATTAACTTCTGGAATAACCCAGACTTCCTCTACGGTTGCAGCTGCTTGGTTGCTGTGACCAAATACAGACAATCCCACAGCATGCCTGCTTTTTCTTTGAAGTCAGAAATTACTCTCTTCATAATACTATGGTAATGATCAGAGCTGTTATGAATACTTAAGATCAACAATAACTATAATGATTTCTGCTTTTTCCGTTCCTGCTGGAAGAGATCATCAAAGCAATGAAGGAAAGCAGAGATGAATATTATTCCCAATGACTGCCTTTTGAATATCTATCTAAAAGTCAAGTAGATCTCCATGCTTGGGGGCAAGGGAGGGGAAGAGAGGGAGAAAGAGACAGAGAGACAGAGACAGACAGAGAAATGCTGATTCAATTCCATATGCTGTTCATTAAAGCCCATTTGTTGTTTCACTCATGCCCAACTCTTTGTGACCCCATTTGGAGTTTTCTTGGAAAAGATACTGGAGTGGTTTTCCATTTCCTTCTCCAGCTCATTTTATAGATAAAACTGAGGTAAACAGGGTGAAGTGACTTGTCCAGTGTTGCACAGCTTGTAAGTGTCTGAGGGCAGATTAGAATTCAGGAGGATAAATCTTCCTGACTTCTGATTTGGCACTCTACACTGCCATCTAGCTGCCCCATTAAAGTACATATAAGGAGTAAACTAGAAGGGCACAATGGATTTGACTCTAGATTTGACCTGTATTCAAATTCAGCCACTGACACTAGTTATGTGACTTCATGTCCCTTAACCTCCACTGATTCAAGATCTGTGTAGGTCAAAGATGGGTTATGAAGAATCGTCCATGCCAGGGACATCCAAAATCCCAGCTTCTTTCCCTGTTTTTGGAATTGTGAGGTACTGTGTTGAGCACTGCTTTCAAAGGACTGTATTATATCTCCAGGTTTGAGGAACTTGCACCTCAAGGTCAGAAGTGACCCTCTAGGGCCTCAAGTGCATCCCTTTGACTGAATCCAAACTTCACAGAACAAATCCCCTTAATAAAAGAGTTTGTTCTATAAAACATGGACTCAATCAAAAGGCGGCACCCAAGGACCTCAAAGACCATGTGTGGCCTCGAGGCTGCAGGTTCCCTACCCCTAAATACAAACAGATCATTCAATACAAGACAGTTTGAGGTGGGAGGCAGCACTAACTACTAGAGAGATCCAGAACAATTTTCCTTAAGAGGTAACACCTGAATTGATGCTGCTAGGAATTTGCTGTCCTTCATATGTAGAAGGAGATGCTAGTAAGGATGGTTTTGTGTTAGTAAATGCATAACATGGGCCTATATGCTTTCTCCAACTTTTTCTTTATAACCGAAACCTTTAATTCTCATGATGGCTTCATAGTGTTAATGGCCACAGAATGGTATGAATATAGAGCATTCTGTAACCAGGGGCTACTTAGCATTGGTACTCAAAGAAGCTGAGTGAAACCAGTCATGTCTGTGGCTATAACAGAAGAAATTCACCCTGAATAATGGACAATATACACAATGGATTTATGAAACTAACAGTGATTTGACCTTAATTTGAGGGGGAGTAGGAGGTCTACAATGCAGTGCCCCAGTGATTGTGGCTTGGTCTTAACCAGTTTAACTTTTTTATCATTGACCTGGATAAATGTACAAATGATATGTCCATTAAATTAACAGATGACGCAAAATAAGGAGGGCTAGCATATATACAGGATGACAGTTTGGATACCAAAAGATATTGATATTAATAGGTTAGCAGGTGTTAGCAAACTATAGTCCAAAGGCCAAATCTACCCTGCTACCTATTTTACATGACCCATTTAGCTTAAAATAGTTTTAAAACTTTTAAATACAATAAAGCTTTATTTTAAAATGTAAAAATCATTCTTAGCTTGCATACCATAAAAAATAGACAGCAACCTATATCTGACCCATAGATCATTATTTGCTGACTTCTGAGCTTGAGCATGGGGATGAATCTAATAATATGAAATTCAATAGGGATAAATAAATGTAGTCTTACATTTAAGTTTTTTAAAATCAGCTTCTCAAATACAATATGGGGAGGAATGGTTACATAGAAGTTTGTCTGAAACAGATCTAGGGGTTTTGGTGGACTGCAAAATAAAACCTACTCCACTCTTGGACTACATGGGTAGAAGCATCACATCTAGGAATGATGAGTTGAGAAATGACCAACTATACTCTGACCTGGTCAGATCTTATCTGGAATATTGTGTTCTGCTTTAGTGCTTCCAGGTTAAAATAGATATTGAAAAGCTGAAGAGTGTCCAAGGGAAGACAACCAGGATGGTGAAAGGCCTTGATGAGTCCATGTCATGTTACTGTTGTTGTTGTTTGTCCTTCTTGAAGAGGACCAAGACATCAGGAAAACGATGCCATGATTTGCAAGTGAATTGTATTTAGGTGAAGGAGATTTGTTCAAGGGGTCATCTGGACTCAGAGGCAAGGGAGACTAGAGATGACCCTGAGAGACCTTATTCTTTTTAAGCTAAGATCTTTCCCAGTCCCTACTTCGACTGAGGCAATTCCCATTCAGTAATTAAGGTTGGGTATGAAATGAGGCAATGAATGGCCTCTTTTACCCAGTCAAAAAAAAATCCAATCTGAGAATGGAAGACCCTCACAGTTTCTGGCCAAAACAGGAACAATTACTAATTATATTCACTCTGAGCCATCAGGTGACAATGACCAGGTGGGGCTTGGGCTGGGACCTATTATTAGCAAATAATGATGGCCAGAGTGATCTGAGTATAAGGCATGATCCTTAAGAAAGAAATAAACCCATAAACCCCAAGATATCTTGGGATGACTCTATGATCATAATTTACCTTCCTTTGGGAAAAGCACCTGTATGTCAGGGTGCAGTACCCTATATAGATAGAAGGAGAGGGAGGAGGAAAGGAGAGGAAAGAAGAGAGGAGAGGAGAAGAAAGAAGAGAGGAAAGAGTTGCATTGCTCAACTGGAACCAGTCAATTCAGTCCCCAGTGGGAGAGTTCATGCTACTCACAAGTCCATGTCACATGAAAATATGTTGAAGGAATTGAGTATGTTTATTCTGGAGAAGAGAAGAATCAAGAGGGATGTAATAGCTACCTTCAGATATCCTTTGTTGGGCTATCATTTGTTGGGAAAATGTAGAAATTGCTAAGAGGCAATTTCAGGCCTAATGTCAAGAATATCTCCCACATAGAGCCATCCAAAGTGGAATGGGTTACCATGATCTTCATTTGGGGGATCTTCAAGAAGAGGTCTACCACTTATTGGGTATGTTCTAGTGGGTATTTCACAGGAAGGATTGAACTAGATGGCCACTGAGGTCCCTTCCAACTTGATAAAGCTCTGCAAGTCTGTGACAAAATGGAGGAGATGCATGGACTTTTATAATGCATATCTTACTGTGATGAAGTTGGGCTAGATCCAAATTTTATTTGAAGGTACTGGAGTCTATGAGGTTTTGAGGAAAAGCAAAGGTAGCAACAGCACAGCATAGTGAAAGGAGGAAGGAGGACTACTCTGAGATTCGAAGGATCCAAGTTCATATCCTAGACCTTTCACTTACTATGGAACCTTCATCAAGTCTAATGAATCATTAGGAGTCCAAGGACTTAATCAAATGACCCTTTTACTAGAATCACATTCCAAGAAGTTTACAAAGATAAAAATCAGTAAGAACTACTAGCAAAGAGAGAAAAATCAGTCCACCAGCAGGTTCTGGGAGGTCTCAGAAGCCTTCCACTAAAGTTCTAAAAAACACCCTGCTACTTTTCTTGTCTGAAGGGTCCTTAGATGAGTCCCAGATCAATCCCCCTAGGGACAAAGTTAACCCAAATTGCCACCAGGTCTAACTTCATCTGCTCAGAACAGTCCCCTATGGTGCTAGAGATGGGAGAGGGGAGGGATTAACAGATACTTTGCCAGATCCACCAGTATCTTCATCTACAAAATCATCTCGCCTCTTGGAGACTTGGTTTCCTCACCTGGAAAATTGTAGGGTTGGAATAGATCATTGTTGAGGTCCATTCTAGTTCTTATACTCTGACTTTAGTTCACAGAAATGTCAAAAGGTTTGAAACTGTTTTTACAGAGCTCCCTTTCTAGATATCTTTCTTGGTTCTTTTCCTGCTCGTTGTTGTTGTGTCATTCCAGTCATGTCTGACTCTTTCTATCCCATTTGGGTTTGTTGGGGTTTGTTTTTTTTGACAAAGATACTGGAGTAATTTACCATTTCCTTTTTCAGCTCATTTTACATATGGGGAACCGAGGCAAAGGGTTAAGTGACTTGCCTACGGTCACACAGCTAGTAAGTGTCTGAAGGCAGATTTGAACTTGAGGGTGAATCTTTCTCACTCCAGGTATGGTCTACCTACTGGCTGCCCCTCCTTATGCATCAGTTTCTCCCTCTCTATACGTATCATCTTATTATCGAGGTCTAGTATTCATCAGTTTCTCATTTCCTCAGTTAGAAGGTCCTCCTTAGGGACCTCCTTATTGTCTTCTCTACATTAAGCAGACCTAGTAGACTTAAAGCTTTTACAGAAAAGGAATAATAAGTGCTAAATAGTTGCTTCTTTATCTCTCAGTGTCAAAGTACAATTTATTCACATCTTCTGTGTTTAACATAGTGCCTGGTATATAGTAAGGGCTTAATAAATATGTATTGCTTGTTTGATTCATTGATCTCAGAATTTTTTTATTGTATACTCATTAGGATCGCATTCCATGTCCCTTTTCATGTCCATGATTTTGGTGGAGTACTTTGGCCATGATATAAAGCCAAAAAGTGGCCAATGAGAGCCAGACATTTCCACACTGGATCCAACACCCAAGTCTTTCACTGATAAGAACATAGGTGCTTAGGATGTCATAATTCTTTCAGTACAAGGAAAAAAAGTATTCTGGGGATTGATTAGTTCAATCTTCTCATTTTCTAGGTGAGTGAACTGAGGCACAGAGAGGTTGAGTGTCATGTGATATAGCGGATAGCATGCCAAGCCTGGAGTTCAAGTCTAGCCTCAGATACTTACTAGCCGTGTGATTCTCAGCAGGTCGGTTAATCTCTGTTTGCCTCAGCTTCCTCATCTATAAAATGGGGATGAAACAGCATTTTCCTCATAGGGATATGGTGAGGATCAAATGAGGTAACATTGGTGAAATAAATGTTCAGTACAGAGCCTGAAATGTAGTAGATGCTATGTAAACGTTTATTAGTGATGATGTTGATGATGATGCTAAAGGGGCTGTCTCTTTAGCTTCTGCTGGGTCAGATTTCTTTTCCTTAGTAAAGATCTGCCTACACAGATTTTCCAAGAAAGCACACTACCCCAAAGAAATTCCCTTGAAGTACACAGTGGCCTTTCTTTCCTGCCATTACTGTGTCTAGCCTTCTTTATCTCAAAGGATGGCTTAGGAGAACACTATCTGCATTGCCTTGGATTTGTAAGTCCCTGCTCAGGGTTGTTCAATAAGATGTGAATTTGTGGAGGTGAAAGAGAAATATACAGAGAAGAGCTAATTGCCATCCAAACATAAGAAGTTCTGTTCCCTTCTACAAGTATATCATAATGCACACAGTTTAAGCTGCTTAAAGCAGTGGTTTAAATGCAACTAAATGAACAAATGTGCCTGAGCAGATTTCAATAGATAGAACCTCAGTAGCCAACTAGGATTTCTCTGAGTTGGAGATAAACATGGACAAGGTTATACTGGACCAAAACATAGATCTAGTCTTGCCCTAGAGCAAGTATTTTGAGTATTTTGAGTATTCTTGTACTAAAGCTAGGTCTATACCAGCTTAAGGAAGGGGAGAGGTGAAAGAGATGTGTCTGGACATCTACATCAGTGTGTAGTTCTCAATGTCAGCATTTGGAATACTCCAGACCTATGCGGTCCCCCATCCTGCTGCAAACTGGGCCCTATGCCATTTGTATCAAGTCCACTTAAAATCTGGCTGCTAACACAAAGCAATTTATTTTCCTTGGACTTTTAACTTGAGTGTACCTATTGTACTGCATTTGCAGGATGTTTTGTTTCATTTAGCATTCATTTTCATCTTGCCAAAATCCCAGCCACAAAATTAAACTGAGTCTTGATCCCAGCTAATCTAGCCATTTCATTTCACTCCAGACATCCTTTGTCCTATTTGCCTTCTATCGAATTTACAGAACTCAAGCTTATGTGTGTAGAGAATTTGTGCATTCTCCATTTCCATCAGACTTCCTTGCTACCTCTTTTCTACATATGACATTCCATCTCCCACCTTGTATCTTTATACAAGTGCTACTTCCTCCCCCCTGCTACCTTGAGTATCTGGAATACGCTCTCTCTTCACTTCTATGTCTTCAAATTCCTATTTCCTTTTAAAGATAGGCCAGATATCATCTCCTACAGTGTGTGAGACCATTTTGCATCTTCTCAGTTGTAAGGGTCCTTACCTTCTTGAAACTGCTTGCATTATTTCGCATACACTTTATTTATCTGAGCATAAATGATCAGTAAATAGCATGCTCCCTAGTCTACTTTGACTAGACAGAGTATGCCCTCTATTGTGCTAACACAGCATCCTTGATACTTTCAAGAAAATGTGACTCAATGATGAAAGGATTTAGCACACTGGAAAATTCCAAACCCTGGATAGTTCCATGGTTCTCTCCCATCCCTGTTATGTCAGTGAAAGTATCACGTTCTTTCAGTACTGAGTCATGTTTCCCCAGAAGTAGCCAAGGTACAAGGTCAACATTTACCAAATTGCATTCCATCGCAAGTGGTCCAGGAAGGTCTGTTGTTGCTCATGTGTTTTAAATAATACTGCCTTGGGTCCTCAATAGCAGGATGTTCATAGAGTTCTTGAACCAGTCTGTTTCTCAGTCTGGTTTTGAAATGTATTGAGGTAGAACAGGTTTCTTCACAATTGCTCTGAGAAAGCAATGGTATCAAATCAACTTATGGGACACAAGTAGTCTTAGCACTTATTTTGCATACTGCACAGCTGTGTGTGCATCTGGCTCTGTAGTAATAAATGGAGAAACTGAAGACATGGTCTATACCCAGTAAACACTATCCATCTACCAAGGAAAAGAGAAAAGCAACACCACACAGCTGAATATTTATGGGAAATGCTCACAAAGCTATATGACAATAAGAAATGATTAATCACATAGCATAAACTGGGTATGGATGTGATGAAGGAAGGAACAAACCTACACAAATTTATACAATTAAATGGAATCAATGATTGAAGGTTTAGTAAAAGAGGTGAATTTGGGTGTTAGCTATAATATCAGTGAGGGGCATGGATTACTGGAAAGGGTAGGGAATTGTATCCCAAATAGACAAAATGGCACCTGCAAAGACAGAGAGACAAAGTATGACAAACAAGTTAGCTTGGTTACAGTGGAGGATCACTGCAAAAGAATGAATGGGAAATGAGGATGATAGTGATGACAGGATACCCTATAGTGTGACATTATTGCTGTTGTTCAGTCATTTTTCAGTTGTTTCTCACTTTTTGTGACCAATTTTGGGGGTTTTCTTGGCAGAGATACTGGAATGGTTTGCTATTTCTTTCTCCAGTGCATTTTATAGAAGAAGAAACCAAGGCAAACAAGGTTAAGTGACTTACCCAGGGACATACAGCTAGTAAGTGCATGAGGCTGAATTTGAACTCAAGTCTTCCTGAGTCTTCCCCTATACCACCTAGCTGCCTCACATATGCCATAGAGAAGAGCTAATAGGGTACAACCAGAGAATAGAAAAAAGGCTCAAGGGCCAAAGAAAGACATTTTTGATTAGTGGGAACAAGAATTAGGTCTGGAGTCAAAGAACCTATTTGGGTTTAAATCCCAGTTCTCACTCTTCTTGTGAGACCTTTGAATTGTGGACAAATCATTTAACCTCTCCGGGACTCTGTTTCCTCATTTCTGGCAGAGGGAGATTGGATTCAATGATCTCCAGACTCCATGCTTATTTGAAAAAGAGAGGATGTTAGTGTCAAAGTGATTTACTCTAGTAAGTTGAAGAACTGGGATTTGAACATGATGTGAAACCATCCTTATTTTCTCAACAGGCTATTCTCATGACAAGAAGCCCACATTTTAAAGATCCAAGACTCATAAATTTAAATCTGAAAAGAACCTCAGAGGTCATCTAATGCAACCTCACTTTGCAGATAAGGGAACTGTGACGGAATTCATTTCCCTGATGAGTCTTAGGGAAGTGAAATGAATTTCCTCATTCAAACCCCTGTTGTCAATCCAGCACTCTTTCTACTTTATCTTACTGTGTTCCTTTAAGGTTGCCATGTGCTAATTAAACACAACCCCCTTCCTTATTCTGGAAGAAGTTAGGTGGCTCAATGGAGTCAAGAAGATCTAAGTTCAAGACACTCACTAGTTGTGTGATCTTGGGCAAGTCACTTAGTCTCTGTCTTAATCCACTGGAGAAGAAAATGGCAAACCATTCCAATATTTTTGCCAAGAAAACCCCATACAGGGGCACAAGTGAACAACTCAACAACAGCCTCCTCACTGTGCTGTGGCAGTGCTGATTACTCTGTGGTCCTAGATTCATGTTTGACAGCTAAGAAGAAGATCCACACCATGATTCTTATTTTTTTATGTTCATCACTAAAAACTTATTAATGATTTTTCTCTTCTTAGATCACTTTTTATATCTTGGTGAAGGCGATTTATACCCTGGGATACAGCGTCTCTTTGATTGCTCTGACAACTGGAAGTATAATTCTTTGTCTATTCAGGTAAGGAGAGGATGCAAACAGGTGGGAGAAAGCTGGGGTTAGTGACTTCTCAGTTTTACATCATCCGTAAATATAAAAAGAAGCTAGGAAACAACCATTTCCATGTCCAATGCCTCTTTCCCTGGGGAAAGTATGCATGTCAGGTAAGCTTGCAAAGCATCCTCATAAAATTACAAACAGATGCTTCTTCATATACCTTAGTGCTATACTAAAATATATTGCTTACTTTTCCCTCCATTTTAACATGTTGTCTTTTTCAGGGAAAATACAAAGAACAATGATTTGGAGTGTCAGAAATCTGCATTTGAATCTCAGCTCAGACATTTATTAGCTTTGTGACCTTAGACCAGTCACTCATTATCTCTGAACCTTAGTTTCCTCAACTATAAAATGAGATTAATTATACTATTTATTTCAGAATTTGATGTAGCAAAGCACTTTGTAAACCTCAAAGTGTTATATGATTGTGAATTGGTATCATTATTAAAGATGACGCTATAGACTCACCTATAATTGGACACTGTATTCAAGAATTATCTATTGAGTATCTAATAATAAGAAACCCTCTAATGCTATGTGTTAAAAGATGAGTTGCCTAGCTTCATTAGGTAGAGTTTCCTATACTGATGAAATCATAAAATGGAGAGATGGAAAGAGTAGAAAAAAGTAGGGAGAGAAAGAAGAAGAGAGGGAAGGAGGGAAAGAAGGGGAAGGATGGAGAAAGAAAAAGAAAAGAAAAGGAAAAGAGAAAAGATGGATGTAGGGGAGAAAGACAGAAAAAAGAGGGAGTGGAAGAGAGAGGGTGGGAGGTAGAGAAGGAGAAAGAGGAAAGGAGAAAGGAAGAAGCGGTGAGACAGAGGGTGAAAGGAGAGAGAAGGGGAAGACAAAGGGGGCAGAGAGAGGGAGAAGAGGGAGAGAGAGGAAAAGAGAGGGAAGAGAGAAAAAGACAGACAGAAAGAGAGAGAGAGAGAGGAAGGGAGGAAAGAGGGAGATAGATATCTGCTCTTTGGGGAACACAAATGAGATGACATGGACTTTGCCATTAACTAGCTTCTCATCTGTTTGGGGATATGCCTTGACCAGTTTTTCCAGCAGTAGAAGGAGATTTGGTAGGTAAGCCATTTATATTTTCTCAATAAGCCATCTTTGTGACAAGTTGCACGTACTTTCAAGATCCTAGACTCATAGATTTAGTCCTGGAAAGAATGTCAGAAGTCTTCTAATAAAATCTCCTCATTTTACAGATGAAAAAAACTGACAGGATCCATTTTAGAGATGAGTCTCAGGGACATGAATTAAATTTCCCAATTCAAATCTGAATCTTCTGAATCCAAATTAATTCCTTTTTCAATGGTACTTCCCTGTGACTAGTCAGTATTAAAGATACAGCCTACCATCATGGAACAGAAGTTCTATAAACTAACTAGTTTGTTTGTGTACTGAACCCAAATCTAGATCTCATTAGCAATGAACTGCAACCAAGTGTACTAATCATTTGGCTTTTACTGGAATATTCTTTCAGCACTTAAAAACATATGAAATAAAGCCAGCCATATGACCAGTGGATTATTTTCCAAAAATAGAAGCACAGGGGCTAAAGTATGATTCAATACTATTTTTGATTTTTCAGGGATTCCAGCTTTACTGGGTAATTGACCTTAGATACCTTTCGAGAAATATTCTCAAGCTACTTCCCCTCCTATGACTGTGTTTCTGTGTTGGTTCCATTTGGGCCAGAGATATATGCTAGAAAACGTGAAGAAGTAGATATGAATAAGAGGATTTAAACTGGGGGGGGGGGAGACAGGTAGATAGACAGACAGAGACAGAGACAGAGACAGACAGAGACAGACAGACAGAGACAGAGAGAGAGAGAGAGAGAGAGAGAGAGAGAGAAAGAGAGAGAGAGAAAAAGAGAGAAAGAGAAAGAAAAAGAGAGAGAGAGAGAGAGAGAGAGAAAGAGAGAGAGAGAGAGAGAATCATTTGAGAACCCAAATTCCTGGCATTAATTGACTTCCTGCAAGTTTGAGCTCAATGACCTACTTTACTAGCTGACCTGATAGCAATTTAGGAATTTCTGCAAGCTCATTCATTCATGCACTAAGTGAATACAAAATTGCTTCATTTGATATCAGACATGACTCTCTCCAAATGCAGGTCATAGTCACTTGCCTGAAGCACTCAGTTTATAAAAGGAAATTTCTGTGCTTGTCGAAGTTTAACCAACAGTACAGTAACTTGCATTGCTGATGACTAACAGAACAGCCAGACACCCGAGTATCATTCTGGACTCTACCACTGACTTCCTGAGTCTCAAACCATTAAACCATTCTTCTGCTCCTCTTTTTCCTCATCAGTCACATGTAACTAACTACTCTGTCCAAACTTCCTAGAGTGATGTGAAGATCAGTCAAATCACAGAAATTCAGATTGTATATATAACATGCCTCATTTACTTGACATTTCTGTCCAAGGAGCACAGTCATTTGTAGGCATCACTCAGTTGATATGCACAATATTCCTGTGAACTGAGGAAGAGATAAATATCGTTGTCTCCATTTCATAGATTGAGAATATGAAGCTGGAATGCCTCTACCAATTGGCACAATGAAAGACAGGCTCTTAGTCTTGGGCTGTTAGGATAATAGATATAGAGGTGGAAGGGACCTGGGAAGCCATCAAGTCCAACCCTCTCATTTTACATATGAGGAAACTGAGACCTAAAGATGTTATATGACTACTGTCATATAGGTGATGACAGAAAATGACAGAGGTAGATTACAAATCCAGATCCTCTGACTCCAGAAGCCAAAATTCTTCCTACTGTACCACGCTGTCTCTCTTGAAGACTGTTGCAGTATACAAAAAGCTGAGCCTTATAACCAATAAATTATAGTAATGTCTACCTTCCAGAATGCATAGAGAATCAGAAATTTATAACCAAAAAGAATGTGTTCCTACACAAGAAAAGTTAAGTGACTTTCCCACCATCTTATAAGCAATAAGTGGTAAAGACAGTACCGGAATCCAGGCTATTTTAGTCCAAATCCACTATTTGTTTCCCTGGGTCAATGTTGCCTCCCTCATGTAGGAATCACAAACATATATATCAGCAGTCAACATGTTATGTTCCTATGCTAGAAAGGAGAAAGTGCTCTCAGAAGGTACTATCAAGAAAC
The DNA here is from genome assembly GCA_028646575.1 of Pseudocheirus occidentalis. NCBI lineage: Eukaryota > Metazoa > Chordata > Mammalia > Diprotodontia > Pseudocheiridae > Pseudocheirus > Pseudocheirus occidentalis. The sequence continues at coordinate 65,512,366 of CM053597.1, forward strand.
TGATTCTTCTAAGACTAAAGACACAAAACTATCACAAAGAAACTTCCAAACAATCCTGTGTCAGGCCCCCAATACAGTTCAACAATAGAGCCATGGGCACAGAAGAAACCTTTAGAGAAATGCAAGTAATACCCACCCTCTCTGATAGTCTTCTGCAACACTTCTTTAATTAGTGTATTAACTAGCCAGTGTATTAACAAGACAGACAATATAAACCTAGAGAATTTCAATGGATCCATGTTCTTATCAATATGAGTATTCTTCTGAGTTGTTCAGTTCATGACCTACCCCCATGTTCTCAACCTCTGTCACTTTTGTCAGTGTTGCCCAATATATGCTCCACACAATGTGCTTAGGTCAGAGAAGAAAGAGGTTCACCCTCTAGGTCTCTTGATATTACTTGTATACCATTACAGCCCATATGCTTTTATCCCTTACTTCCAGCATGACTGATCCATTTCCTTTTTCATTTATAAAGCTTATAAATGACATATTTCTTCCTTATAACCATGTATGTCTTTCCATGACTTTCTGAGGAGCCCTTGTCATTTGGATTTTTCAGAAAGTGAGGTGCTCTATGATTCTGAGACATATAGCATTGTCAGAAGAATATTGTTATTTTTTTTAAAAGACAACATTTTTTGTTCTAAGGAGAAGCTTAGGGTCATTGAAAGCATCATTTAATTTCTCCTTTATTTCTGCCTTCCATTTCTGAATCCTGGTTACTGTTCCCCTGCAGTGTCTCTCCACGATATGGGAACTGATGGGCTGTCCATCCAACTTCCCAGGCATTCTTCATCAGCCTGGTGTAGTAGAAAGACCTGAGTTCAAATTCAATCTCAGGCACTTTCTAAGCTGTGTGACTCTGAGTAACTCACTTAACCTCTATCTACCTCAGGTTCCTCATCTCTAAAATAGAGGTAATGATAGCACCTATCTTCCAGGATTGTCATGAGGATGAAATAGTGTTTTTAAAGCACTTTGCAAACCTTAAGGTGCTGTATGAATGTCATTAGGCTGAACTTCTTTGAGTCATTGTAAATCTCATTCAGGTGGATGTATCATGTTCAAGGACTCTGTTCAATTAGTGCGGATAAGAATATCTGCTGACCTTGCTATCTCGATTCTAAAGGGATTGAATCTTCCATGTGGGCTTTGTACTAGATGCTGTCTGTGGCAATGAGTGGAAGGGAATAAGCATTTATATAGCACTGATGTGCTGGACATTGTGCAAAGCTCCTTATAATTATTATCTCATTTGATCCTCAAAACAACCCTGTAAGGTAGGTGCTAGCTATCATAATCCCTGTTTCACGGGTAAGGAAATTGGGGCAAACAGATTAAGTGACTTGCCCAGGGTGACATAGCTAGCAAGCATCTGACGTTGAATTTGAACTCAGATCTTGAGTCACAACCCAGAGTTCTATCCCCCAAACCACTTAGGTGCCTCTTCATGTATATAAGTCTCAGTTGACAATAATAAGACCAAGCACAACTAAGACACCCACAGGAAGAAAAATCTCTAGAGACCTATAAATCACAATAAGCCATGGGAACTCATTGCAGTAAGAGTCCTATCTGACCCCTCCCTTTTCTCTCTTCGGTTTTGTTTTGCTTTTAAAGAGCCAGGTTTTTTAATTTTTTAATTTTTTGCTTTTGGGAGGGGGGGTAGGGCAATTGGGGTTAAGTGAGTTGCCCAAGGTCACATGACTAGTAAGTGTGTCAAGTGTCTGAGGCCAGATTTGAATTCAGGTACTCTTGACTCCAAGGCCAGTGCTCTAATCACTACACCACCTCCCTTTCTCTCTTTATTCTCAATCACTCTGCAATATTGTAAGGTCAGCAGTCATTCCATTACAACTATCATTGTCAATATGTCAGCCAATCAATCATCATCTGAACCCAGGAGAGAACACCAGCAGCCTTTTGTGGCACCATGCCTACTTTTGCTCTGTTTCCTCCATAAGGCTGAACTGCACTACCTTCTTATTATTCTAACATTATACAATAAAGACTTATTTACCCAGAGTTCAGCCTTGAGGTCAACCTGTCCTACCCCAAATAGTATCAGCTCAGAAAGAAAAAATAAAAGAGCACTGAGCAATGAAGAACAAAAATTGAAAGATTATATGTGTGTAGAGTTGGGTATTTTGCTGTCAAAAAGGAAAGGAATGCTCTCCTTGGCTTGCCAGACAATGATGGATGCCCCACTGAAGGGAAAACTAAGAAATATGAGGAAGTGGCAAGAAAAGGACATATGAGAGAAGAAGATAGAAATTCTGATTTAACATGGAAAAGGACAACAGGAAGCAAAGATGGTGAAGAGCAGAATTGGCCAATAAGAGTAATGAGTACAACATTGGAGATAAGAGAAGAGCTATTTCTAAGAACGTAGATTAGCTAGGGTTACTCTGTAGTGTAGGAACAAAGGCATTCAAGCCTAAAGTGTTTTCAGCTACTGCCATTGATATGCATAATAATAACTCCAAGTCATTCAAAAAAGGTCAAATTATCATCAGTATACTGTTTACTAAACCTGTGTGGAAACTGGTAGGTGTGAACACCTTTTAAAACTTTTTAAAAATATTAACATAAAAAACCAGTATTAAAAATTCCAGCAATTCAATGGTTAAAATTCAGTGATCTGAAAAATCCACTTTGGTGAGGCGATTCATTCACCAATAATGTCATATAAATGAGTTCTTGCTGCATTCAATGAAGCTCAATGAAGCATAGCAATCCATGAAGAGAAGATTGGTTGAAAGCTACTTGATGTGCTGGATAGAGCGTTAGCCTGGGAACGCATGGCAATCCATGGAAACAAGATTGGTTGAAAGTTACTTGGTGTGCTGGACAGAGCATTAGTCAGAGAATCCAGAGAGTTGGCTTATATGGTAATAGAAGTTATAAGGACCTTAGAGGCCATTTATTCCTACCCCCTCATTTTAAAGTTATGGTAAATTAGAACTGGGGAGATTAAATGACTTACCAAATGTGCACAGTGAGTTAGAGCCAGGGATGGAGTTCTCTGATATCCCATATGGTATTTTTTCCACTAAATCAGTGGTTATCTAACTTTTTGGTGTCAGGACCCTTTATACTATTAAAATTTTTTGAAGATAACACCCCCTCCAAAAAAAGCTTTAGTTTATGTGGGTTATAGCTACCAATATTTACCTTATTAGAAATACAATTTTAAATAATACTTAAATTGTTAATTATTTATTAATATTTCCTTTTCATTTAATTTTTAAAATTTTTTAAATTTAAAATTAATTTTAATTCAATATTTAAATGATAAACTCTCTATGGGTTAACATAAATAACATTTTACAAAAAATAACTATATTTTTCAAAATAAAAAAAATTAGTGAGAAGAATGGCATTGCTTTATATGTTTTTACAAATCTCTTTACTGTCTGAATTATATCATAATAGAAGTTATAAGATGCCTTAGAGACCATTTAGTTCAATCTCATTTTAAAGATAAGGTAAGTTAGACCTGGAGATAAGTGGTTTCTTACATGTGCCTCTGCATTCAATCTGTTGCAATCTGTTATGTTGAAAATATATGAAAAAAAATCTAACCTTACACAGATATATAGTTGGAAAAGGGAGGAGTATTTTAATAGGTAAATAATGTCTTAGTATTTTTATGAGAATAGTCTTGACCCTATAAACCCCCATAAAAGGGCTCAGGGAGCCCCAGGGGTCAGCAGATCATACTTTGTTCCTAGTCCTGGCTTGACTTTGCTGTGTGAGTAAGACATTGAACATTTCTGAGCCTTAATTTCTTCACCTCTAAAGCAAGAGAGCTGAACCAAACTATCTCTAGGATCTCTTTCAGCCATTATATTCTATTGTTCTAGTGCAATGCTCAGCACTTTAGCAAAAGGTAAGAGGTAAGAGCAATGAACATAAGGAAGGAACAAATCCTCCATCTGTAATTAGCAGGAAGAAAAAAGTCAAACTATGAGATTTACGTGAAACAATTGAAGAGTATTATAACAAGAGTCAGAATGAAACTGCTGGGTGATTATATAAAATACATTTCATATCAACCATAGGGGAAAAGTTATTTCTCCTCTCAATACAGTTGTAGTTTCCAGGGTTCAGTTTCAAGGCTGAACTATTTTGTCTGAGCCTCAGGGACTCCATTCTGACCAAGGGCACTACTTCTTTTGTTGGTAATAATTTTTTTAAAATGTTTGCCAGTGATTTGGATTTCAGAGATTTTTAGGTTAGTGTGTGTACTGAAGGAAAAATATAACTAAATGAAAACTATGGCTATGTAACAAAAATTTAAGCCATTAAAAGTCTAGGAAAAACCTTAGAAGTCAGATGTTAATGAGCCAGGAAAAAGTTTGCCTGCCATTGGAAAATGTTTTCATGTCAGGAGAAATAAAGAGAGTGGAACTGTATCAAGGAGAAATGCATGAAGTCTCCCAAAATCTCTTCTGCCTCCAAAAAGGACAAAGTCAAAAATTAATTAGAGCCTGAGCACTCAATGCTAGTCAGCTGTTAAAAAATTTGCTAAGAGACAGGCATGGTGGATAGCAACTGTAATAACAATAACCAGAATTTAAATCACATTTTAAGGTTGCAAAGCATTTTATAAATATAATCACACTTGATGGTAACGGCAACCCTAGGGAAAAGATGCTACCATCCCCATTTCATAGATGAGAATACTGAGAAAACATATGAGGTAGCTAGATGATGCTGTGGTTAGAGCACTAAGCTTGGAGTCAGGAAGACCTGAGTTGGCCTCAGACACTTACAAGCTGTATAACTCTGGGTAAGTGACTTAACTTCTTTTATCTCATCTGTAAAATGGACATCATAATAGCATTTACCTCCCAGGGTTGTTGTGAAGATGAAATGAGATCATTGTAAACCACTTGGCACAGTGCCTGACACACCATCAGTGATGCATAAAGGTCAGTTATTATTAATTATTATTATTAGCTATTGTTATCATTGTCCAGGGACACAGCTAGTAAGTGTCTGAGGTCCAATAGGAATTTAGATCTTCCTCCATCCACATCCAGCACTCTATACATTGCACCACAAAATTGAGGAATTCAGATCTTCAAAAACATCATGAATTGAATGTCTGTCTCATCTGCTTTGTGGAGTTGTTGGTTTCCAAATGGTTTCACTTCAGAGACAAAATTAAACCACAAAGGCAAATTATTAAAATGCCTAGTTCTTGAGGATGTTTAAAATATGGCATTTTTTTTTCTTCTAGGAAACTGCACTGTACGAGGAATTACATCCATTTGAACCTTTTCCTCTCTTTCATCTTGAGAGCTATCTCTGTTTTAGTAAAGGATGACATTCTTTATTCTAACTCTAGTGCTCTTCATTGTCTGGACCAGGCATCTTCATGGGTAAGGATTTCCCTTCTGTGACTGGACTAAACAATCACACAACTGTTCCCTTAACTCTATAGACATTAGGACGGGTAAACCCACAAAGTTCACCAAGAGGGGCAGAACAACCATGTACCAAACTGATTCCTTTCTCTACATTTAAAAAAATACAATTTTTATCAAAGCTTTTCTTTACATCATTGTCACTTTCCATTGACTTCTCTCCCTGTCCTAGAGCACTGCCATATAACAAAGAAGCATGGCTAAGTAATCCAAAATATTGACCAAGACTGAAAAATCATGTCTTGTTCCGTACCTGTTGTCCGCCACCTCTCTGGTGGGAAGAGGAAGGCATGTTTTACTGCAATGCTCTGAAATCAAGAGCTGTCATTGCACTGATGATAGCTCTGGCATCTTTCAGGAGCATTTTCTTTTACCCTAGCATCATTATGAAAGTTGTTCCTTTCTCTCCATTTGGACTTCTCATCATTGCAGTGTATCATGGTGCTACAATACAGATAACTGAACACCAGTGGCCCAGATAAGGAGCCAAGGACCTTACCATAGGCCAATGACAGAGAGGATAAACAGTCAGCAGGCAAACATGTAGAGATGGAAGAATAGGCCAAGTTAGGGATCATTAGCACAAAAGACAAAACAGTAGCAGGATGTCTGAAAAGACACAGGATAGGATCATACCTAAGAGCATCCAGTGGTCCAAGACAAGTGGTTGGGGAGCTGGGGAGTCAAAGTGCTTGGCAATGAGAAGGAATATGAGGCAATGGCAATAGCATCTGATCAATGAAGGAATTTCTTGCCCTTGTTTCTAGACTTTTCAATGATTTAGATGTGGCCAATCCATGTGAAGCTAGTCTAAACCCTGACACAAGGTGGCATAGTGGAAAGGGTGCTAGATTTGAAGTCAGGAAAACCTGAGTGCAAATCTTTCTCTTAGATACTCATTAGGTGTGACCTGGGTGAGTTATTGAACCTTTCTCAACCTCAGTTTTTTCATCAGTAAAATGGGGATAATAATAAGACCTACTTCAATGTCATAGGGAGAATCCAATGAGATAATATATGTGAAGCATTCTGCCAAAATGTAAAGCTCTATATTGTATTATTCATTTTCATTACTATTAATAATCAATGGGTGGCACCTGGTGGAGGTAGGATATATTGGGAAAGGAGTCAGCAACAACTTCTGGTAGGGAATTCTAGTACAAAGAAAGTCATTTCCATTTTTCTGAATCTTCTGACTCCTTGGGGGGAAATCATCAAAGAATAACCATCTCTTGCCAGAAACCAGAAATAGTATCATTTAGCAAATGAGAATAGCTTACATAAGCTTCCATGGGAGAAGGGGAAATGAATGGAGATTTCCTAAAATGTTTATTAATTGCAAAAATAAAATTAAAATTTTAAATCAATAAAAAGCATATTGCAGGTGTAATGACATAAAGTACCTAATGGTTTTATTATACTAAGATGCAGCAATCTATTTCATAGGTAATCTCCATGGTTCCTTCCAACACTAAATCCTTTGTTCCTCATAGCTTCAGCGAAAAGGGAAAAAATCCTTTCACCAAACCGGATATATTTTCTATCCATTTCATTGTCAGTGTTGTTTCCCCTTGGTTCATATAGAGCTTTAGGTATCATTTTGGGATTCTTTGTTTGATAGCCATTTTACAGTATGGCCAAGACCTCTGAGTCACAGTTGAATTTTTTTCTTTTATTGTTCTGAGGATGGGAAGTTTGTTGGGTTAGGCTTCCTGCTACTGGGATATTATGAACTTCAGAACTTCTATCTGGTTCATAAACAACTGAGAATGTCAGAATCTCCCATCCACACTCTACTGGAGTAGACTGGGCAATTGGCACAACTGCTCCCTGATGAATGGTTTGAAAGACTGTCTTACCCTAGTATCTACCTTATTATATTTTATTTTTCCATTATGATAACAGCCCTCTATAGCAATAAATGGGACAAATATCCATCTAGCCCAATGAAAAAAGCCACTGTGCTCCTTCATGCTTTTCTTTCAGGGACTTATATTGTCAAGAATGATTTGTTTTAAGGTACATGCAAATTTATTTAATGAATAGCACCCTCCTGTAATCCAACCATGGGAAACAGGACATTTTATTTGGCCACTGTCTCCAGGAAAAAAATAACATTTGAAGGTGGAGAGAATTGTTGCTCTTAATTTCTGGGTGGTTGCCTCCTCTACCCTCCACTAAAAAAGACCTGAGAATTAACACAAAGACCATACTCTTATCACTAATCATCTTTATTCATAATTTTTTTTGGTATGGGATGCAGGATTTTGCTCTGGCCTCCTCATTTCTTCCAGGCTCCCTTTAAGTCATTGTGTGCAGCTTTCTGAGGAAGTGCCATACCAGTCAAACCTAAGAGGTCATCAAGCATTCCTGAAAATAGAACCAGAGGGTAGAACTCAGATATTTGAATCACTTGAGTACATTAATAGGTGAAATGCTAAGTAGCCAATCTAGGGGGCAGCCTTGGTAAATACTCAGGGTTGATGGGCATGGCAAGGCTGTGATGCCTAAGAGGATTCCCTAGAGCAGTCGTTCTCCACCTGTGGGTCACCACCCCTTTGAGGTTTGAATGACCCTTTCACAGGGGTCACAGGGGTCGCCTAAGACCATCAGAAAACACATATTTCTGATGGTCTCAGGAACCGAGACACCGCTCCTCTGTCTCCAGACAGGTCTACTCATGTGCAGATATGCCCACATATGAGTATTAAAGGGTCAGAGCATTAGGAAGGTTAAGAACCACTGCCCTAGAGAGAAATTGGGGAGAGAAAAGAATGGTAAATGACCACAACTTCAATTGAGCAAAGTGGAAAGAAGTAGAGGAGTGTCCAGAATTCTTCAGCGATGCCTCCTCTCTGACCATGTCATTGCTACTGTCTCTATTTCCCTCTATGCATCTAAAAATAAAAATAAAATGGAATAAATGGAAGAAGAAAGAGACATGAAAATGAGAGGGGGAAAATATTTTAAAAGAGATAAAGAAAAAAGATACGGATGGGTCTATTTTGCAGTTATTGTTATTGTTGCTGTTTTTCCCCCAGAGAGTGGAAAATCAAAAATTTGGTAAAAAGTTATCTTCTAAGAAAGAAAGAAAAAAGGAAAAGTCACTTAGGGGTTTCTGTTTCCAAGCAAGCTTAGTCAATACTATTCTGTGAAATAGAATTTATGAGGCAGGCCTCCCAAAAATAGGTGGTGAAGGACTTTCTCTAAGATGTTGGCAGGGAAGAGTAGGTAGCCAAGAGTATGGAAATGTTCCCCTTTCAACACTGAAAACTTCCAGACTCCTGTTAAACATTTATTAGCTGACAGGTCAACTGACAAAGGCAGCACAACTAAATTTAGTTGCTGGCCTGACTTTCCAAACAGCAGAAACTTAAGATACTGTTCAGCGTTAAGTATGTTACCTTCAGCTAGTTGCCCTCATTGATCAAGAGGTGTGAACAGGCACACTAGTAGCCTCCTAGGATGACCCTGAAAGGAGCCAAATTTGAAGAGTGTTTTAAGCAAGCCATGAATTCCCTGGTTAATGTTAGAAAAGACCCATTGAAGTCTTGAGAAAAGAGCCACTGTGTCCTAGGGTTAGACCAATCATGTCAGCCAGTATAAGGTAAGTTTGACTAAGAAGAGAAATCCATGAGAGGAATAGGCTTCCATGACAAACAAATGAATAGTTTATGTTCATCAAGGGCCAGATGGCTATCCAATGCAGCAACTATGAGACCTTTCTCAAGTCCCAAACCTGTTACATATATTAGAACCAACAGAGGGTGATTCTAATCCTTTGACGTGTAATGTGTATGCTGCGAGGTCATGAGTAAGGTCAACTAGCCAAGGACAACTCCTGAAAAGATCTCATAGTCATTTCATTATCTACATTTCTGAGATAGAAATGGAAAGATTTCTTTTCCATTTTGTGAATTAGACTCCATGGCTAAAATTACTGCCACTCTATGGTTCTAATGCTTAGCCAAAACATCAGCACAGTGTTGTGAGAGGCATACCCATAACACAGTCAGAAAAAATAGAGCAGACATAGAAGAACGGAAAACAGGGTGAAACCAGGGAGTACACTCTTGTTGGAAAACCAAGACTTTGAACCCTTTTGACTACTGTGACCATGCTGCTGTTTTTGACTCTCTGCTCCATGGTGTGCTTTCTTTGATCTAAACAAAAATAAAAAAAATTTCCTAGAAATATGGAAACTTATTGTGGAAGAGCACAGTGGAGAAAGAATTCCTTAGGGACCAACACATGGATATTATGGGGAGAACTGAAATATAAGCAATACTTAAGAGCACCTTTCACAGATCTAACGGCATTTTGTTGAATTTGAAAAGACAAAAATGTATCAATCATACACCACAGGTAGCATGTTCATAAATTCAATTCAATAAGTATTTTTATATTATACATAATATAACATATTATTCAAGGTATCCTCATTTGGCATATTTGGAATGAAGAAAAAAGATAAAAAGATTCAAAAGCAATTTCCACAAAATTAAAAAATATCTTTGAGGCAATAAAATTTTCATTCCAATTATTTTCTGCATTTTTTAGGCCTTCCTGTCTCCTTTCAGAAGTTCTTAACATTAAAACTATAATCTTTATTATCTAAGAGTTTGCAATTAACATTAATGATTAAAATCCATGGAAAAATCCAGAAAAACCAGGAACTACATTTAAAAATAAATATTTTATTAATGCTTCTTTTAACACCATTGTCACTTTCCAATGATTCCTCCCTCCCTGACTAGAGCCCACTTTTCTAACAAAGAAGTATAGGTAAATCAGATAAGCCAACACATTGGCTATATCCAAGAATGGGATCCCTTATTCCACACCTACAAACTGTTAAGTAGTAAGTTAGAAATCTTTTTTTGCTATGAGCTCCTGCCTTAGCCCCCAAAGCCTTTCACTAGAGATGACAACATGAAGCAAAATGAGCTACTTTGAATATGAACCCCTTTCCTTTTCCATACGTACATCCTATGTCTAATAAAAAAAAGCTGCCAGAACTACAGAATTACCAACATTGTTGGGTTCTGATTTTTCATCAGACAACACAGATGGCCCTGAAAGTTGTCATACCTCTCTGATTCTGAACACACATTCCTATTCAACAATTTCCTCTGCCCATACCATTGCCAGTGGTTTTTCTATGGACCACTCTAAGAAACTACACATTCAGATAAATGAAATCTGTCCTCTTCCATATAGGAAAGAATAACCCCCTATAAACCCCAGTGCTCATATTTGATACTGGAGGAGTTGTGAGGATAGTATGGGGGAGGGCAAAGCATAAGTAAGCCTGCCCAAAAAAAAAGAAGACATGGGCCAAGGAACAAGAAAGGCTAAGCTAAGACAAAAAGAGGAAGAAAGAGAAGTTAGAAGGATGTGCTAAAAAACCTAACTGTTTAGTTAAACCTTCCAGCAGTTGACTTTAAAGTTATGAGTTTACTATTCTTAGAGATGGTTATTTACATTTATCTTTTAAAAAATGTTTATCTTAACAGTGAGTTTAATATGCCCAAATAAATAGTCTCACAGGGTGTCAGATACACACATGGGGGCTTACTTTAACATAACATACATTCTTTTTCACATTTATATAAACACCCCTGAATACTTTATATTAATCACTTCCCTTCCCTAGACAGCACACCAATTTGTCCTTTGTTCCCTACCCAAACAGAGGGACATAATATGTACTAGGGCATCACTGTCTGCCATAAGCTATTTTTAGCCAAGTGTTACCACATTTTCCCTCTTCTTTTCAACAGACTTTACTCTTTGTTTGTATTATTTCAGGTTGGCTGCAAGCTGAGCTTGGTGTTTTTCCAGTACTGTATCATGGCAAATTTTTATTGGCTCTTGGTGGAAGGGCTTTACCTCCACACACTTCTTATGGTTATATTTTCCTCAAACCGACATTTCCTGATGTATCTTCTGATTGGATGGGGTAAGAATTTCATAAAAATTTGGTTCTTTCTCATACCCAATCTCTGCTTCCCTCCCTCAATGATTATACAAATTAGTCTCCATGTCACTTTAGCTAGTTCTCATTTATGGTTGTGCTCCCACACATTCCTTTACCTTTTACCATATCAGTTCACTATTCACACTTCATCTGACCCAACAAAAGAAGACAGATTTAACCCCACGGCAAAGTATTTTTAAAGTCCATGAAATTTTGCCTCTCGGGATCTCAAAGTTACATCTTTGTAGAGGGTTGTGGGAATTTTTTAAACATACATTCAAATTTGTGAAAACTAGGGCCCAAAATCATACCAATAATGGAAATTAACAGATTGCTTAAACTGTGGTTTTTCAATAATCTCATAATTTTAAACTCTCTTTTCTGGTTATTTTCTTCATCCTTTACCTTGTCTGAATTACAGCCAGAGCCAATAAATATGTATTAAGCACTTACTGTTATATCAGTGCAGTTTCTAACTGGATGGTCCCTGCCCTCAAGAAGCTGACATTCTAATGAGAGAAGACAAAACATAAAAGAAATTGAAGTGGGGAAGGTATCTGAAGTAGGGCATGATGAAGTCATAAAATCAGGGTAGGAAATGACATGAGGAGGCATGAGTTTCAGAGGTGATTTCATCTTACAGAATGATCAATTTCTGGAGATCATGAAAATTCAGATCAGCCAGGTGGGAAATGAAGGTTTAGTATTCAAACCTTTTATCTAAACTTCTAATAAGAAGCAAAACCATCTGATTTCACCTCATTATGTTTGCCTCTGATTACTTTCTTGTGGATGTTTAAACTAGCATAGGTCTTACAAAATAAAGTCTTAATGAACTAAGAGCCCAACTAACAAACCTTTAATTAACTGGAATTCAAGGAAAGCATGATATATAAAGAGACACTGCATTTTAATACAAAGTTCCCACAACCAGTGATTGCCTGAGTGCCACCTTTTAAAAAAGGCATTAGAGACATCAGAAAATGACTCCAAAGGTGTTAAGATTGAAGATGTTACTAATCTTATGATAGAGTTAGCACTGCTTGACCCTTCCATATATCCCAGTCTGACATTTCAGGCAGTCTATGGAATAGCCCACAAGACAAAAATTTCCCCAGGGTGTGTGCTTGTACTGGGATATTTCTGTGTCATTTGTCTTTGTTTTCAAAGAGGAAACATACCAGCAGTACAGATAGACATGACAGTTTAGTCAGAAAGAAAGAAAATGTAGGGACCCACAAATTAGGAGATTCTTGTTAGAAAATGATTTCTTTTGAAATAATAAAAAACATTTCTTTTTGCAAATGAGAACTCAGGTAGACCCACATAAAAGGAAAGTCACCTGACTCCCAAAGGGGTCTTATCTTCCTTAATCTCCTCCTTCTAAAGCACATATGCAGCTCAGTGGCCACAGTCCAAAAGGTTAACCCAATACCCACCCCAAATCCCCAACTCACCCTGCTGCTATTAGCTGCCTTACAGGCAGGTACAGATGCCCTGCTTAAGCCAACTGGTGTCAGTTGTTGACTTCCTTCCCCAGAGATTGCCTCCCTTCCTGGTTATGATAAAGACGAAAATCACCACAAAATGAGTTCTCATCTAGAATTTAGTTGGTTTGGGGGTTTTTTGGTTTTATTTTTAAGAAGTTAAATGCTCTATTGTCAATCTACATTCTGCCCCAGACTCACACCTCTAGCATTATATGGTCCTGATCAATGATAATTGATATTCAGAATGATGTACCTCTGGCTCTACAGGATTTTCAGCCAAGATGCAATTACCTCTATTGAACTGCATTTATGTCTTTACTACTCCAGTGGGTATTTAATTTTGAAAGTGCAGATCAGTGGTGTCAAACTAAACTAGAAATAAATCTCTGCTTTATTGACTTAAATATCACAGATTAACATTACCTATATTGCATTGTATTTTGATTTATGTTGTTAAACATTTTCCAGTTATACTGCAGTCTGGTTCAGACTTTTGTTGGCTGCTTGCTGCCCACTGGGAACCAAACTTGACACGTTTGGTATAGATAATCCCTCCAGTGGTATAGATAATAATTTATCCCTGAGGTCTCAAACTATGTGATTCCTGTCTATCTCCTCTCATAAATCCTACACAGAAGATCTACCCAAACTATAGAAACACATGTCTTAGTGTTCTGATAGTCCATGGGTAGCAAGGTAGCAGTCAGGCTGTAGTACTCATCTGTTATTCCTTGGGCTTGCTTCCCAACTGGGCCACCCCCTTTTCAAGTCATAGATTTCTTGGATGATGTCATTGAGGCTGCTTATTGATGGACAATGCATCACTAGTCACTCACAGCAGTCTTCTAAGACTCACTCTCCATGTTTCTACTGCCTTTGGGATCATTTTGCTAAGGAAGGAATATGGAATGATACATTTTAGAAAGATGTTCAGCAATATGAGCTGGAACAAAAGAGAGTCTCTGCTAATCCTTGTTCTGTGGAACAAACTCTTTTTCCAACATTTTGGTTAATTGAGGTTTTCATGTACCTCACTCTCCACACATGCAATGTCCTTTCAGCTTCATTTATCACACTCAAAAATTCTAAGATGTCAATGCCATTCTTAATCCTTCAGGGAGTTGTGATTAATAAAATGTCTTTCCACAGGAATTCCTACAGTCTTTATTGTTGTATGGACTATGACAAGAATCTTCTTAGAAGATATTGGGTAAGCACCATCCCATTCACTTCATCGTCAAACTAGACCAACCAATATGAACTGGGCATCTAGCAAATCTATACCTGATCTTGGAGTAAGCACTGAGTCAGACATTCTTGGCAACATGAAGAAACAAAAGGTTAAGTCCCTTCTCTCAAGAAACTTACAGTTTTTTTAATTGGGGAAGGGACAAGATATAACCATGTCAAAAGTTAAGTAATAGGTCTATGCGCCTCCAGAGAGACAAATAATGAACTCTGAGTGCAAACTGATGTATAATTTTCTTGCTCTCTCTTTTTTAATGATACAGTTAAAATGGAAATATATTTTGCATGATTTCACATATATAATTGATATATTGTTTGCCTTCTTAGAGGATGGGAGGAGGCTGGGAGGGAAGAAGAGAATCTGGAATTTAAAATTAAAAAAGAAAAATGTTTAAAAGTAAATAATGAATTGATTTTCAAAAAGAAAAGAAAAGGGAGCTCCTAGCTACTGGGAAATTACTGATTGGGATATAATCAATGAGAGCCTGATGGAGATGAAACCTTTCTAGGTAAGATTCAAAACTGTAAAAGAATGTCTTTAAAGTTAAAACCGAGCCAAGTCAAGGACAAGCCTAGAGGTTTGACACTGACTCAAGTAGGTGACAAGAGAGGATAGAGAAAATAACCAGACCATCATGTCAATTATTATAAATAGATCGTCAAGACTGTTCTTGAGATTGTTGGCAAAAGATTATGGGATTTTGGTCCTAAACTGTTTTAAATTGTATTTTAAAGCATTCTGTAACCATGAACTTAACCCAGGACAAAAGTAAAAAGTTCTTATCCTCAAAGAGCTTACATTATATGAGGCAAACAGCATGTTCATATTTAGCTATATAGACAAAACAAAGTAACTGATAAGGAGCTAGTATCTAGACAGAGGATCAGGAAAGGTTTGCTGTTGAAGATGGCTCTTAGACTGAGTCTTAGAGGAAACAAGAGATCTTAAGAGGGAAAGATGAAGGTGAAGTACATCTCAGGCATGGGGGCACCCAGTGTCAGTAAGAAACAATAAGTTCCAATGGGAAGAATGTGATTAGATTTGGGGCTGGAAATGACACTGCAGCCTTAGAGTCAATATTTGGTCTTTAATGGGAGTCAAAATCTAGCCCTGTGGGCAACAGAGAAGAACAATTAGTTCAAAATTTGCATTGAGAAAACTGATGAAAGTGAGGGCAGGTTAGGTGCATTATTAGACTGCATGAAAGGAGTCTAGCTAATTATGCATTTGTTCCTTAAGAAGAAAGTGTTCTGAATGGAGAATTCACATACTATGTTGCCTAGACAGCAAGAGATTTCATTGGGTCGTTATCCTGCATTACTCGAGCTAAGGAAAGCAGAATATTCTAGCACAGTGGTTCTTATCCTTCCCAATGCCACGACCCTTTAATACAGTTCCTCATGTTGTGGTGACCCCCCCAACCATAAAATTATTTTTATTTCTACTTCATAACTGTAATTTTGCTACTGTTATAAATCTATCTGATATGCAAGATGTATTTTCATTGTTACGAATTGAACATACCCTACAGATTGAGAACCACTTAGCACAGTGCTTTACACATGGTAGGCATTGTAATAAAAACTGATTGATGAGCAGTATTTGCATGAGAGACTGATTCATTACTCAGACTAAGAAGCTTGGTAACATCAGGTTTTTCTGCTGTTGAAAAAAAATTTTTTTGCTGTATGAGCCACTATTCTTTGGAGAGGTGGAGGTCTATGGGCATGTAATACATGTCAGACATAATCTGTTGGTTGATTTGGCTTAAAGGTTTAACTCTTTTCTCTGACTCTTGGTTGGAATTGAGGAGGGAGACACAGTCAAAGATAATATATAAAATCAAAAGGCAGTAATAAAAATTTAAAAAAACACTGGAAGAATAATGATAATTGGAACCTCTTAAAATCAAGCATCTCATCATCAATTACTGGTCACATGGTGCTAAAAAAAAAGCTATAGAGAATTTTAATGAGGTCCCCATCCTAAAGTTTCTTACAACATGGGACAGCTATGCAACAAAGATTCCTTGCTCAGGTTCAAAATACATTTATCTCCCTGAGCTGTGTCATGTGGGACTCTGCCTAGGCACTCTCAAGGCAGAGCTGAATTTTGAAGCACACAACCTCCTTACTTAACTTAGCTCCCATGTGAGTTGGTAGGGCAAGTATAAAATGCAGTCAGTGCAAGAAGGTTTATCATATGTCCACGGACACTCTTAGGCCTTGAACCAGTATTGTCCCTGCCCACCCAAACCTACCCCCCCCCACACCTACCCACCAAATCCCATTCACACTATTCATATTCATGCAGTCTGTGGCTACCTCTGCCAGTCCCACTAAAACCCAAAACTTCGTATATTCCCTGATTTACCTACTTTAGCTGTCCAAAACAAGACCAAATCCCAAACACCCAATAGATTCTGTGTGTACATATCTATGTATATATGTTACACATACATGCTACTAGGACTTCACTCTGGGGCTAACAGTAGATTTGTTTCATTCCCAAAGTACTATGAATCCTGTTGCCGTGCACTTGTCTTTAAAGCCCCCACCACCAAAGTATCACGCCCAGAAGAATAAAACTAAATAATATGACTCTTTATAAGTTATTTGCTCTGGGGTCTCCAGGTAAAGAGATCAGTGTGCTCTACAAAATAGACTAAAAGTGGTCTTTCAGAAAGGATTGCAAGGCAAAAACCAAAATGATAGAAATAAAGTGGTACATACAGTAGCAGCCAGTGAAAGTAGCTTGTTTTGGTGAATACCGTAACTAATCCAAGTGTAGCACACTGATGTTTATATGCTTTGTCAGATTAAATTAACACGAACTCTCTCTCTCCATCTCTCTTTCAATCTCTCATAGCTGCTGGGATACAAATGAACATAATGTTCCCTGGTGGGTGATACGAATACCAATTTTAATTTCTATTATCGTAAGTAAACTCTGGAAAGACAAATTCTCCATTGACTCATAGGCTTAAGATGACAACAAACCCATTATTATTTTATTAAACATAATCCCAACCTCATATAGCCTGCTGAGGAAGCCACCTCACCAAAGTTTCACTGTTGCCCAGGCAATCTGAACTCATTCCTTGTAAAACTCTCGTTAGACTTATTTAAGTGATGGTTTGTCCATTAGAGAAGTCCGAGTGGGTGGTTTGGGGAAGGCCTGAAGGGATTCTTCATCTGTGAGCAAATAAAAGGGTGGAAGAAACAAAGTGTGTTTTTAGCTGAGAGGGAAAACCTCAGGGGGAATTTGAGTCAAGTTGAATTAATGTGCTTGAATTTAGGTTTTGATTGCACGTCTACTGGTGTGTTCTTCACCTTCAAAAATCAGTTCACCAGCATTGCTACAAATGTAAATCATACTGAATGATAAAGTGCATCTTGTAGCATAGCTCCATCAATAGACTGGAAGATATTGAAGATTCCAACTTATTCAATCCTTTTCTTATAATGAGCAATCAAAAAGCCTACCTCAAAAGAGGCAGAATGAAATTTTCTAAATTCCCCACAAGTCCTTGTCCTCTCCCTGTCCCCTAAATACATTTTATTTGCCCTATCAACTTCCTCTTTCACTATATATACATATATATATATGGCAGTACCCATCTTCTGTCACCACAATTCCCTATTTCGAGGACTTGGATGGGTGGTTTAAAAATCAAATCAAGTCTTGAAAAGAAAACTCTAGGATCCTTTACCCCTTTACCATTTTAGATATACCCTCTCCCCTTCTCTTTGACATCTTTCATAAACCTCTGACATGCCCAGTATCCCCATGGGGTTCCGAGGGAGGTGGAAGTCAAGGCCAGCAGTTGCCCAGTTTTCCTTCACAGAAAGCAAAGGTAAAGTCTGGAGGTATGGAGAGAAGGGGTGGAAGATGATATGGTATGATAGTTGTATCCCACTCCCATTGATTTTACTGAAGAGCAAACCATTCCCATATGGTAAAGGCTCTACTGTCAATGGATTATTTCCTACTGGCTAGCCAAGGTACTCTTCTGAGAACATTGATCTTTCACCTTATTTGAAGATCCATACAGTCATGGCTAAATGAGAGGGGAATGTGGTAAAAAAAAAAATTCTTGAGAAAGAAGTCATTCTTGAGATCCGCCCCAACTTCCACTTTCAGTAACCTTCACTCCACCACACACATACAGAAACATTTTTAGTATTACTCCTAAGCTCCCTTCAATCCAGCCTCCAGGACCCTTACAATGCCCCAACTGCTCAGTCCCTCCAACACTACCCTACTTTGTTCTGCCTTTCCCAATGCAACATGCTATGATCTCCAGACCTTTCTTGAAATCTTTATAAAGCTAAAAGTTACCTTCCTGTATCCCATTCTTTTAGGACTCTGTTAGGTGACTGACAAACACACTGGATTAATTCATCCCTACCTAGTGCTAAGAACAACTTTTGCTTTTACTCCCCACATCACATATTTTACCTTTCAACTGGAATCATCACAGGGCAGTCACAAAGGAGGTGACTGATGGTAGAAGTGTCATGTTCTGTGGCAGGCAAATGAGGAAAATGTTTTTGAGAAAGAGGGTTTTTCCATATCTTCAGTCTTACCACATTGAGAGCTTTGTCTGTTCTCCCTATACTTTGGACCAGTGTTCACTGTGTATTTCTTTATTAGATAAGATCATTTTTTCCAAAGATAATTGTGTCATCCCTGTGGAAAGAGCTCTCAGAATCTTGTGTGGATTAAAACCAGAGAAATAGACAAAATAGGAAGGAAACCAGTCCTATGTGATTCAGTAAAAATACTTCTTTGAGGTATTGAATGTAGAAATTTCACCAACAGTATGAGATCCACCTTTCAGAAGGATTCTTACTGTTCAGGCAGGAGAAGCAAGGAAGCAAAATTACTTACAAATCTTTCTTTTTGGGGCAGGTGAATTTTATCCTTTTCATTAGTATTATAAGAATTTTACTGCAGAAGTTAAGATCTCCAGATGTTGGAGGCAATGATCAGTCACAGTACAAGTGAGTATAAATACATATATGCATATGTGTGTGTTTTGAAATAATATGAACAAATGCAAGTACAAAAAATGATCCCTGGGGAGCTCCTTTCACAGAAAGCTTCTATGATTAAAAATTGGGAATATTTCACATGAAGCAAGGGGCAGGCTTACTTTACCAAGTCACAGGTATATTCCACTTGTTCAGAATCTTACCAATGGAAGGTACAGATCCCCACATTTTACTAATGAAAAAACTGAGACTCAGAGAAATAAATAATAGACTCAGTATTCTTCTATCAGGTATCATAAGAAAGGAGGAGTGAACAAGGAAGATATCTAGTCATAACAACTGGGAGCTCACGTGATTTTGCATGCATGCATAAATACACATATATACATTATATATGTATCTTGTGGAGGAGACTACATAGATACATGTTGTATGTGTAAATATATCTACATACATATTGATATACATACACATATACATGACTATACTAATTGATAATATGGGTAGGATCTAAATCCCAGCAATCCTTCTTGACTTTTTAGCAAGTCAATTAAAAATGGGAAATCCAGAGGCATATATGAAGAATAGAGAATAGATAGATCATGTCTATCTGACTTTGAAAAGTGAAATATTATTTGGGACAAAAGAATTACTTCCTCAAATACTGGGGTAGTCATGTGGTATAATGGGGGGAAAATACTAGATTGGGTGCCAAGACTTATATTCTAGTACTAACTCTGTCATTAATCATATATGTGACAAACAGTTAACAAGCCTCTTGGCCTCCAACTTTATGTTTCAATCCTCTGATCTGAGTTAAAGTAAGATGTTTGCCTTTGAGAACACACTAGCAGGATGATGGGAGAAGCAATTTAGAAACTTGGCAGGTGACAGAATGAAGTTAATGTTCATGACCATTTTAAGTGGCTATAGATAATCCACAAAGGGGATAAACTACATGTGGATTAGAGTTCCAGGTTTCCAAACATCTGCCATAGGAGAACCAGAAAGTAAGCACTGGAGATAATTCTGAAGTCATTCTAAAGTAATTAACACTGGGATTGGTAACAGCAAGCAATATCTAAATCTCTTTGGACTCATATACCTGAGGCTGCCTTAATGCCCTCATTTTTAGATCCCAAACAAAATGCCACCAGAAGTCATAGTCTGAAATTCAGAAAGTAGAACCCACTAGAAGAGTCACTATTTGATATTGATAATGAAAAAGAGACAGCTCCTAATAAGTATGACTCAGACTAACAAACCATGGGGGTAAAATTGACTCCAAGGAAGTTCAGTCTCTAAGAGACTGAACTTGCATTTCCCCCCATTTTCCTAAGCTAGTGTAATTAAAAAAATAAGGTGAGATATTTAGGGATTGTTTACTCTTGGTCTAAATCTTATTTTGAAAGCATAACTCAAAATCCTGAAGACTATGATAATCTCTAAAAGAATATGAAGCCAGATTTGCAAAGAATTATCCAAAATCTTTTCACTGAAGAAATTCTGTAAGGTCTGAAATGTTTGTGCAATCCACCCAGGAGAGCCAGCCAGATATCACAGAAAGGATAATGCCTTGGAGTCACTTCATTGCTGTGTGAGTCACAGCTCTGCCACTTGCTAACTGGATAACCTCAAGCAAGTTATCTAACCGCTCTAAACTCTGATTTTCTCCTTTGTCAAATGCCAATAATACCTGCCCTGCTTAATTCACATGGTTGTTGTGAATCTTGGATGACATTAGGGATTTTACTTTCCTTTTCAACACAGTGCAGTGTGTATTGTCTTCTAATAGTAAATATTCGATAAATATTTGTAGGGTGGATAGAATTGAAAGAAGAAAAATGATCTATTTCTTCTGAGTCTTGGGCACATGGGCTGGTGCTTGTAAATATGGTGGACTGGATCAAAATAAAGATTATCCTACTAACAGGAGAATTGCATTTCTCCAAGTATTCTCTTAGTCTTCTAATATAGACAAAGAGTAAGTAATTAATAATCACCTTTATGTTGGGAGGTAACATAGCACAGTAATAAAAACCTGGACTTTGAGTAGGTAGCACCTGGATCCAGGTTCAAATTCTACCTCTGACACATACAAGCTATCTGAATGTGGCTGTCACTTTATCTCTTAGTGCTCTGGTAAACTCTAAGGCAGGAATGGGTGTCAAGTTACAGAGTCAGGTGCTAGTCAACTAGCAATGAAATTACAGACCCATTGCCATCCCATCTTCATGTTACAAATGGAGCAACTGAGTAAAGAAACTGAGTAAAGAGATAGAGAGAAATGGAGGGATTTCCTCAAGATTATACAGTCAGTTAGTGGCCAAAGTAAGACAGTATTCCTGGGCTTCTGTGATGTCAGTCGCCAAGGTTAAGTCAACCACATAGGTATTTCCTGAAGGTTCTGTTGATTTAACCAAAGAAACAGCAGACACAGAATATGATTCTCAAAGAACTTAGATCCAAGTTAGGAGGACAAAAAATGCACACAAAGCAACTTTAGCAGAACACAGTAAAATTAATATACAAATAAAAAAATTCATCACCAAAATGAGTACTTAATGAGTAACTGGGGTTCAGAATTAAATTGCTTACTTATTATGAGCAAGAAGAGTCATTGTGCTGGAACTCGGTATGAAAAGAAAAATAAATCATGGTCTCTCATTTCCAAGAGCTAGTAAGAAATATAAATAGTCTAGTAGGGAATATAAGACAAGCAATTATAATGCATGGTCTTATGTGATCACATGGGTAGTGAATAGCAGAAGCATCCAGGACCCAAAATCTAGCAATTTCTGCTTGTACTACACTCCTTCAGTGAGAATTCAGAAGAGGAAGGTATGGCATTCATCAGAAGGAATTGGGAAAGACTTTGTGGAGACTTCTAAATAGAAAAAGTACCATACTGGTCCTACATTTTCCAAACCTTCCAATTATCATCTAAAGTTACCCAAAACCCCAAATTACCTCTTCACTGAGAGATCACCTGTGAACACTCCCAACCACATTTTCACTGACAAAGAGAATTCTACCAGACAGCCTACTAAAATCTATGATCAGTCAGTGGTTTATTCTCTCAACCTTGGAGAATGAAAAAAATAAATAGAACTTCGGATATTAGACAGATTTCAGTATGATTAGATCAGCTCAACATAGTAGAACTTAGGAACAGAAAAGGTGCACATTTTGTGTCCACGTGTGAATCCTGACTTCTTCCTGGTACTCAGAGAGTGGAAGGAACTGGCCCGGGATGCAGAAAAATCGTGATTACCAAAGACAGCACAATTTATAAAATCACTGAATCTTTTTGTGAGGGTGATTCATTACCCTCTGGGACAAAAACAGTAAGTCACAGTAAATTATACCATCTATTAAAAAGGGCTTGAGTGGATTAAATGTGCACCTCACTGTAAGTTAGTCATGATGTGTTGAATGAATTGGACCAATGTAGCTCTTGGGTTCTATGGGATATAGGGTTCCTTCCCCTAAGGAGAGTGATCATCCTTTAATAATTAGAGCTCTTAAGAGATGCTATCCCTTAGCACTGGAAGAGAATTGCAACCCATTCTACACAAGTGACCCCCATATATACACCATGAAAATTCAATGTATTTCTTATTTTAGTTTTACACAGGTTACCACAATGATAACAAATACTCTCAGGATAAACAATTACTTATGTACACTCAAATTCCTGACTTTCCAAACTCCTCTAAAATGCATAGGACATGGTTTTGAATGGGCTATGTTGAGCCCATTTCAATGATTAAAGCATAGAGAAAGGGTCACTGTACTCTACCCTACCTTATCCTACCATCAGAGCAGAAAGTACCTTTGGAAAACATGTTCACATCTGCATTTGTGGGGGAGTGGTGGATAGTTAAGACCTAAGAATGGAATGTGGCATCCATGAAGCAAGGGCTAAGTTTAAATTGCTTTACAGTCTAGATGATCAGGTTAGGGAGGCACAGGCCAGTGTAGGGTTCTCAGGACTCCTAGACATGGCTTTGGAGCTTCAGGGAAGACATAAATGTTGATATCCCGGTTGCCCTTTAAGTTGAAATGTGAATTTTTGTAACTCTTGCACAGCTTCACCACTGACCTTTTCTTGGGTAATGGGTATCTTGGGAGAACTATGCCTTTTATTTTATAACAAAATTGTGATACTTCTAATAACAACTCACATTCTGTGTTATTTCAATTCAGCAGAATACTTGCCTCACAATAACTATGTTAAGTAGATAGTAACCTTGTCATTATTTGTCTTTTGTAGCTGAGGAAACTGAGGCTTAACCAGATCAAATGGTTTTCATAACAGTCACCCAGCTAGTAAATACTGGACCTGTTGCTAAATTTGGATTCAAATCCCAGTTCTGCTGCTTAGTCCCTATATGACACTGGGCAAGTCACAGCCATTCTGTGAATGCAGCTTGGCAAAAGAAATATGAAACTTAGTGGGTACATTTTGTCTCAAGTTTAATCCCGTCTCTTCCCTCCCCCACCAAAAAAAAGATGCAATTTAAATGAACACAAAATGAAAGGGTTTTCTTTACTGTCAGAAGTGACTTATTCATAGGCAATGACCAGAAAAGGCAGTTGCTAAACAGCATTGTTTGTTGCCATATAAAATTCCATTAAATTAGATCAATAAAGCATTCTTTGTATAGACTGGCTGCCGGGAATAATAATGATGATGGTGACAATGATAGCTCACATTTACATCGTGCTTTAATATTTACAAAACCTTTATTGGAACTTGGAAATGGTTTGGGTACAAAGAACACTAATGGGATTACACTTGTATTACAATTCTGCCCTTTATATCATAATATCCTAGATTTAGAGCTGAAGAGAACATTACGGCTCATATAGTCCAACTCCTTCATTTTGCACAGGAAGATCTGAGGTCCAGAGTTGTTAAGTGAAACCACTCCTACAAACAGCAGAATCAGTCTTGACCAGAAGCCCTTTATCTTCACCTTCACCATTCTTTCCACTTCATCCCATGGCTTCTATAGGAGGTTACAATTTATTCAGAGTTCTAGATGCCATGGCAAAGCACAGAAAAACAGCATGATTGAGTAGAAAGAACACCAACTCTAGATTCCAAAGACCTAGGCTTAAGGTCTATTTCTGAGATTTACTACCTATGTGACACTGGGCAAGTCCTTCAACCTTCCTGGATTTCACCTACAAAGTGAAGGTACAGTACTCAATGGTCTCAGGGGTCCCTTCCAGATCTGAATCTATGATTCTAGGACTATATAGTATCTGAAAAACCTCCCACCTCCAGAACTATGAGTGTATGACTTGATGGTCTCCCAGGTCCTTCCACATCTGGTTCACGAACCACAAACATAAGAGAATAGAGAATTATGCTGGTAAAGTCATTCACCAATAAAGTAGAAAGGTGTGTTGTTAATAAGTCCTTAAACTTAAATAGCTCCTTTTCTTCTAAGACTTTTAATGCTTTTCCATGAGGTTCTGATATTCATCAGCACATGAACACCATCAGGAAATACAATAATATTAATTAAAGGGTAGGTATTACCATTGTTGAGATGAGATACAGGAGGTCAGAAAGTTCTAAACACTTTCAAAACCAATCACACAGAAACCAAATCAATTTGAAAACCTCAATTTCTATCCACTGAACTCTGCCACCTCCCTAAAAGCCATAATTTATTCCATTCTGTTTAATCCATAAAACATTTATTATATCCCATTCCTATGCTAAGCACTGGAGATTGAGAAATATGACATAATCCTAGCCCTTATGGAGTTTATAGTCTGTAGAGCAGTGATTCTCGACCTTCCTAATGCCACGACCCTTTAATACTCATATATGGGCATATCTGCATGTGGGCAGACCTGCCTGGAGATGATAGAGGAGCAGTATCTTGGTTCCTAAGATCATTGGAAATATGTGTTTTCCAATAGCCTTAGGCGACCCCCATGAAAGGGTTGTTTGACCCCCAAAGGGGTCACGACCCACAGGTTGAGAATTGCTGCTGTAGAGGGAAAAGAAGAAGGAGGAAAAGGTATAAATAGACAAGATATAACCCAATAAGGTGGCATAGTGAGTAGAACACTGGACTTGTAGTCAGGAAGACCTTGAGTTCAAATCTAACCTCAAACCCTTATAGTTATGTAACCTTGGGCAAGTCACATGTTTGCCTCAGTTTCCTTATCTGTAAAAATGGGTATTATAATAATATTTGTGAAGCACTTTGCAAATTTTAAATGGCTATATAAATTCTAGCTATATAAATAAGGAACCCTAAAATGCATACAAATAAAAGTTAACATGGAGGTGGGACACTAACCACTGTGTAGATCATGTAAGGCTTGAAGAAAGTAGAAACTGACCTGATTGTGGAAAGGAATTAGAGATTCTAAGGAAAGGAGGTAAGAAAACTTTAGAACCATCCCCGTGAATCTGTGCATGGTCATCCTCCCAAGGCAGGAACTATACTATAGGTCAGTTTGAGGGTGAACTATGTGAAAATAAGCAATGTAGGTAGGACCCTTTATGTAAATACCAAAAAAGGGGGTTTGATTTTTATTCTCAAGTACTAGAAAGACCCTGCAGCTTCCAGAGCAGGGAAATTACATGGCTGTAAATGTGCATTGGGAATATCAAATTTGGAACCTGTATTCAAGATGCATTGAAAAGAAAAGAAACCTACAGAGACATCTAGCTAAACATCTCTTTTCTTCTGATTTAGGAGACTCGCCAAGTCGACGCTGCTGCTCATCCCTTTGTTTGGAGTTCACTATATGATTTTTGCTGTATTTCCTATTGGCATTTCCAGCAAATATCAAATACTGTTTGAATTATGTATCGGATCATTCCAGGTACTGTTATCTGTAGACACTTCCTTTTGTCAAAGTTTCTCATGTTTAGCCTCCTAACCTCTGATGCCCTTTTCCTATTTGCAGGGCCTGGTTGTTGCAGTTCTGTACTGTTTTTTGAACAGTGAAGTAAGTCCTTTGCCTTTATCTTAGGCTTATGGGTAAAAATTTAGCTTTCTTAATTGGGGTCCTAAAATGTTTGCCCAATTATATGTCACCTGTAATTGCCCATCAATGTCAAAAGGGTCTGTTTTTTTTTCATTAGGGGTACCACACTGAAAATTGTTTTTACATGTAATTGGGAGAAAAATAAATATTAAATCATCAAAAAAGATGCAAAAAATTACTACACTGGCCTCTACACATACTTCTCCAAACAAAGAATGGACTGTCTGAGGAGGAAAGGAGAGGGAATTTCAAAATAGATTCCACCTGTAAAGTTAGATGTTCCTTACTCTGAAACTGCCATCTTGGCACTCCATATAACTCTCCCCTCATCTGAGTCATCTCCATCAAAGCCACATTCATTAAACCCACACCTCCCTCCTCCTCCTCCTCCTTCTTTTCCTTCTCCTCCTCCTCCTCCTTCTCTTCCTCCTCCCTTCCACCACCACCACTTCTACTCCCAAAAGTCACACCCTCCTCCCCTTCAGTCACTGTAAAATGCTGTTACCAAAATAGTCTCCCCTACTACTTTCAGCAGAGTCCAAAATGCCAGGTTGTCAGGCCCATGAAAACAACAGGAAATTTCAAGCTGAAAATTAATTAAAGCCTGCATGCTTTTTAATAAGCATCTGTCCTCAGTTCACTGCAGCTGCTGTCACCTTGCTCCATCCTTTAATCAGATGAAGTAGTGGAAATCAGCCTGTAGCTATTTAACATGCAAAAGGGAACAAGAGGAAACAAGAGTTCAGTATTCTCAACAAGCAAAACTGTTAGAGACAGTAGGATTCAGTGTGGATGTCCCGTTTATCACCTGCATATACACAGGCTATTACTTCACTCAAGCTCCTAAGGATGATTACCC
Organism: Pseudocheirus occidentalis; assembly: GCA_028646575.1. Lineage (NCBI taxonomy): Eukaryota > Metazoa > Chordata > Mammalia > Diprotodontia > Pseudocheiridae > Pseudocheirus > Pseudocheirus occidentalis. The sequence continues at coordinate 65,539,405 of CM053597.1, forward strand.
ACCCATTGCACTTCTAGCCCTTGGCTTTGACCTCTCTACTGCCCTATCTAAAATTTTCTCTGGTTCTTCATTTCTTTCCATCTGTCTACCCCATTCGCACCGCTTGTCATTTCCCACCTTATCTCTGATGGCAAATCTTGTGTGCTTTCCGTCAGCTTCTTTGTCTGACAACATATTTCGCATTTGAAACTGGTTTTTCTTACCCTAAATTCAACACTTTTTCAACAGCATGATGTAGTCGAAAAAGTGCTGCATTTAAAGTCAAAGGACCCAGGTTCAGATTCTGCTATTTATGGGGCAGCTAGGTGGTATAATGGATGGAGAGCTGGGTCTGGAGTCAGGAAGACCTGAATTTAAATCTGGTTTCAGACATGTACTGGCTGCGTGAACCTGGGCAAGTCACTTAACTTCTGTTTGCCTCAGTTACCTCATCTTCAAAATGAGAAAAATACTGGCAACTGCTTCCCAGGGTTATAGTAAGGCTCAAATGAGATCATTGTAATGCATTTAGCATACATAGTCTGGTACATAGTAAGCTCTTTATAATGTTAGCTATGACCTTGGGCAAATAGCAAAACCCTTATCTCTAAAATGAAAGGACTGGACCTTTGAAGGCCCTTCCAACCAAATGGGCCCAAATACCTTATATACAGGAGACAATCCTCCAATCCCACTTTGGCTAATGTGCAGACCCTTAATTCATCCAAAGCCTTCTCCCAACTATCACTCAGATACAGGAAAATTGACCTGATCTATGTGAAAACACAAAGGAGAGACATAAGGTTTGCTTTCTAAAATATTGCTTTATATCTCACAGAGATTTTAAATGAAAATTAATCATCTCATCTAATCTTCCTTTGTATGAATAGCCTAGTACCTGTACATTCTATTGTTGGTCACTTGTTTCAGTCATGTCAGACTCTTTGTGACTCCATCTGGGGTCTTCTTGGCAAAGATACTGGAGTGGTTTGCCATTTCCTTCTCCAGCTCATTTTACAGATGAGGAAACTGAGGCAAACAGGGTGGAATGATTTGCCCAGGGTCAAACGGCTAGTGAGTATATGACGCCAGACTTGAACCCACCAAGAGGAATCTTCCTGACTGCAGGCCCAATTCTCTATCCACTGTGCCACTCAGTACATTCTAGGGTTTCTCTAAATTCTAGTGATTAGGAACTTCGGTTCTCACACAGTTTTGGCAATCTCTTGCCAGAGAAAAGTCCCTTCTATTTGCTTTCTCTTTCCCATCACTTCATTCTTATGGTTCGGAATCTTAGAGTTGGAAGGGAACACAGAGATCACCTAGTCCAACTCATCTCTGAACAAGAATCTTCTCCACAATACACTAAAAGAGTGGTCAGCTAGCCCCTGAGTATCTCTTCTGAGGGAAGCAGTACTGGAGCTCTGACCTGGAGCAATCCATTCAACTCTTCCACAGCCTTGGATTATTGGTAAATGTTTCTTTCTGCATAGCCCAAATCTGCCTCTCTGAAACTTTGACCTATTGTTTCCTTCTAGGGTCAAGAAAAATAAATCTAGTCCAGCAATGTGATAGTAAATATTTAACAACCAACTCTCAAAAAAGATAAACATGCATATACAATGTACTCTTAAATTTAATCTGCATTATTAACATTTTTCCATTACTTTCTTAGGTCTAGACAATCAACAAAATAATAAATCAAGCACTGAGGTGTAATGTTTGCTAATATACAAGATATAAATGCTCACACTGAAAATTTAATTAGCCTGATTTGACCTGGCTCCAGCACACCTCTGGGTGCTAATCCTTCTTCCATATAGATGCAGCTAGATGGCATAGTAGGGCAGTTAGGTGGCACAGTGGATAGAGTACCAGGCCTGGCATCAGGAAGACTCATTATTCTGAGTTCAAATTCAGCCTCAGACACTTATTTGCTGTGTGACCCTGGGTAAGTCACTTAACCCTGTTTGCCTCAGTTCCTCATCTGTAAAATGAGAGGCAGTAGGAAATGGCCAGAGATACTCAACAGTATTTCTGTCCAGAAAACCCCAAAATGGGTCACAAAGAGTTGGATATCACTGAAGCAATCCAACAGTGACAACAGATGGTATAGTATTTAAAGCAATAGGCCAAGACTTAAAAAGATTTGAGGTTCAAATCTGGCTTCTGACACTTACTAGTCATGTGACCCTAGATAAAATAATCTAACCTCTATTTGCCTTAGTTTCTCCAACTACAAAATGGGGATAATAATAGCACCTGCCTCCTCAGGTTGTTGTGAAGTTCAGTTGTGGAGATATTTGGAAAGTGTTCATCACAGCTCCTAAACAGGTGCTATATAAAAACTTATCCTCTTCCTTTCTCTTCTTCCATAACAGCTTTTTACAAGCTTTCAAGACAGTCATCCTCTCCTACCCTTTAATCTTCTCTTTCATTTACTTTTACCAGGCCATTATTGACCTGATGGTAGACAAGGGGCACCCTGGAACTCCAATGAGTCTTGCCCTGAACGTTGGGGTTAAACCAAGAAACAAAGTCTTTTTTTTTCTTTTTTCTGAAAGTGACCTAAGAAACCATCTAGTCCGTCTACTTTATAGACAAGGAAGCTGGAGCTCAGGAAGGTTAAATTATTTGCCAAATGGAGACAGGATTTGAAGTCGGGTCCTCTGACTCCAGTAGGGGCTCTTTCCCCCATACTCACTCTTCTCTTCATCAATCCCAAAACAAGCTTCTATAGCCTCTATACGTTCCAGGCACTGTGGTAGGTGCAGGAGATGGGAAGATAAAAATAAATGAGGCAGCCTCTGCCCGTGAGGAACTTACATTCTAGAGGCAGAGACAACACAATATCTGTATAAGCCTCCACAAAATAAGCAGGAGGCCATTTCAGACTCATCCATCCCTTTTCCACTGTCTCCCGGCAGGTGCAGTGTGAGCTAAAGAGGAAATGGCGAAGCTTGTGCCTGAACCAGTCCATGAGCCGGGATTACAGGCTACACAGCTCTTCAATCTCCCGCAATGGCTCTGAAAGCATTTTACATTTTCATCGGAATTCCCGAGCCCACTCCTTCCTGCAGACCGAGACCACAGTGATATGAGCAACAACATCAGCTGCCCGTATTTGCTTAAAAAAAAAAAAGCTACATGAAAGACTGTATCCTGTGCAGCCAAATGTGGTATATTTCTCAGCTGTGCTTTGTGAGCTTTTGCTTCCCCACCCCATCTCCATGTCTGGAATGGCCTAGTTCTGTAAGCTCAACCCTGTAGACTCTGAGTTTTAACATAGTTCCACTTGTATTGCACTCTCATGTGATCTTTGTCATTTTTCTGGATCCGAAAGCTAATTATGGCTAAACTGCAGTATTTAAGTTGTTTGGTTTTTTTTAAAGACCTTCAGACCTAGAATGTATGTGCATTTGGGTCTTTGATAATGTGTTCATTATCAAGGGGAGAAGAGAAGGGAGGGAGATGACTCCTGAGATAAAAAGTCAAAGTTGGTCCACTACAGCGTGAGGGGTCAAGGAGGTAGATCCGGCTCTGTTAAGCATAGTTCATGGTGGTCTTCCACTGACCCCAGTGAGAACTTCATCAACCTCCCTGCCCAAGCCTTTAAGTTAAACACAAAGACGAGGAACCCTTCATCTTCCATGAGAAATCCTGATTGGATTCAGACCTACCTCAGTGAAATCTATGCCCACTCTCTAGCACACAAGGCAGCCATGAGAGTTTGTTTCTGATGTCTGGCTTCTAGATGATTCTATATCCCCAACACTAATATCAAAATGAAACTTAAAGAAGGCAAAACCACCAAGTAGCTCAGACTTCAGTCAGCCCCCATTCTCAACTCACATGGGGCTTTCACTTCCCTCTTGCCTACTTACCACTAACTCAGAGACCTGGCTATCTTCACTGTTGAATCTCTGTAGGCTTTCCTCCTCCTAAGTGGTGCCCGATATCCCAAATTTCTCTCTCCTCTCTTCAACAAAATTAGCTTATCCTTCTACTCTTTCCCAAATGGTTTTTCTCTCAGCTAGAAAAATAATCTAATCAACTAATTCTCACTAAAGTATTAAAAATTAAAAAGTACTTAAAGTACTGCCCATCTTGTGAATTTTTACTTTTTAAACAGGGGTTTCTAATGCCTCTCCCATTAAATCTTTAATGGAGGGATGTTAGGCATTGTAACAGGTAAATAGATAAGCTATTAAGGGGAAAAGGGAGTGAAAGTACTCCTAATATCATATACCACTTGGGCATGTTCATACTCTGCCTATGTGAGAAGTCAGCTTAAATGTGAAGATATAGACCGCATCCCAGTAACCAGAGTAAAAATGAAGACAATATCAAAGAAGCAAAGAAGGAAACTAAAAAGGTGGTAATGGGGGGAGGGGAGACACCTTGAACTTCTCTGTCACATTTCAAAATTGCTTTTAAGTAAAGAATTAATAGAAAGTGCACAAAGAGGGAAAACTGTCTGCAGTTTCATTTTATAAATACTGTATCGAGAATCAGCAGACAGAACTTCTGGGTTCTATTGTATACAGAGGAAGCCAGGGTTTCTGACCTGAAAGAAATTGAGAAGGGCAGCCCCTGAGGGAAGGGTAGACACTGTAAAGGGCACCCTTGTTTATACTATGTGGGTGGCATACCTGTCTTTGAAGGCTGTATCACCCACAATGAAATCTGACAAGTCTTGCCTAAGGTTCTATGGTGGCCTTAGAATTCTTGGTTTGTTTTTAGAAGAAAAAAAATTGCTTTTTACAGAAGTGAAAGCAGGGGTTCCCAACCTGTCAAGACTTCTAGGGAGACCTATAGATTTATTTCAAGGGATCTGCAAACTTGGATTGGGGGAAAGGGGAAAAAAGGATATATATATATATATATATATATATGTACACATATATCATTATTTTCATTAATCTCTAAATGAAAGTTAGCATTTCCTTCAATTGTTTAAAAAACATTATTCTGAGAAAGAATCTCAAGTTTTAACAAAGTGCCCAAGGGGTCCATAACATACAAAATGGTAAAAAAAAAATCCTCCTGGGTTAGAAACAGTGACAAAGTGATGAGCAAATTACTTAATAAAATTTGGAGGATGAAGGGCAGGTGAACAACCAACTCCTGTCTTTCCTTCTAAAGATGTTCTGAATCTTACCACTGTTACACCACCACCATGCACTTAACTTTGCTAGGTAGTCTGAATTCAGCCAGCCCCACCCCCCAGTCCTTCAGAAAGCACCCATCCCAAAGTTCATAACCACATGTAGGCAAAATCCTTAAATCATCATTTGAAAACCATGAAATTGTATTAAGACTCTCACATTGTGTTCAGAAGGTAAGAGTTATATGGCAAAGAATTTAAGGAAGAAGGTAAGCCTTATTTTTACAACATAAAGCTGGGCCATGGTCCTATCAAAATAGAGTGGTTAAGTAGAGAGTTTGGGCTATCAACGAGGGAGTGGTAGGCTGAAATTGATGACAGCAATGGAGTAGACCTGGGGGGAGTGGTATGGGGGTGGTTAGAGTCCCATCCCATCCTTCATACAGTGGTTTCTCATGTTTTGTGAGAGATGCTTCCATTGCTGCAACTGGGTAGTTGGAGACCATAAAGATCTCAGTTCTTCTTTACATTTACTTTCCTTTCATAAAATCCACATTTCTGATGAACTGGGATTAGGTAAAAATGTGTTTTTATTATGACAGAGTGATAGTGTCTTCAAAACAGAAATCAAAGCCATTGAGATAGACCAACAAACCCTTGATTCACATGAGGTATTTTATTTAATAAAATTAGTTGTAATCAGCTCAGGAAAATAATGCTACCCTTGGACAACCATTAGCCCATGGGACTAGCCTCATGATACAGAACTGGATGTTATAAGAATGTGTGTTACTTTATTATAATCAGATTCTGTGTTTTGCTTTACCGGAATGGAATGGACAATAGTTGGAGTAAATGTTCTTTGTCAGGGGAAGGGGGAAGGGGTAACGAGGATGGGCAACCTAGAAAATTGTCTTCAATCCCTTGTTCTTCTCTGGCATTCAGCATGGCAGGTACAAAGGTAATAATTAATCAGCCTATCAAAATTATCTCCATAACTTGAGTCCCCTGTAAGAGAAAAGGGTATAATGATGTTCTTTCCTCCTTGCCCCAGAGGAGTAGGTGAATAAGATTAAAAAAAAAAACACTAGAAAGGACATCAGAAGGCATATAACTCAATCCTTTCATTTTATAGATAAGGAAGCTGAGATCCAGGGAGGTTAAATTACTTGCCAAAAGGAATACAAGTATTAAGGATCAAAAGTGTGCTTTGAATCCAGGCCATCTGACTACAGAGTGGATGCTCTTAGAAGACTAGAAGGAACTGGTTTTATCATCAAAGGATATAATGTATGACTGTAAGCAAGACATTTCTTTTTTCTGGGTCTCAATTTCCTCATCTGTAAAATGGGAGTAGAGAGGTCAAATTGATGATCACTTCCAGTTCAGACTCCTAAGATCTTTGATAAATCTGGAAAGGCTTCCTTTCAGTTGATTAAGGGTCTTGTTGTCATGGTTCAAAAGTATATATAGGAACCAAAATCAGGAAAGTACTATCCTGGAAAATTCTAGTCAGTTAAATATTTGCCAAAGCAAATAGGCAGCCCTTTTCTGCTTTTATCGTGTTCAGTAAAGGGAAGTTAAAAAATGGCTGCAATATTTACTCAAAGGATAGTTTATTTACAAGAGCACCGAATGCTCAAATATTCAAAGTTTTTTTAATCTGGAATATATATTTGGTAATTGTAACAAAGTCCATCATGTCATAAATATTTTCCAAGCTCAATAAACTGTCAATACTTTCAACATAACAATTTCACACATGTAAGTCAACTGAGAATGCCACCCTAAGTGTACACAGAAGGGATCCTCCCAAGCAGGACATATATGAAGTTCTAAACGAAGCTTTATTGTTGTTTCAGTCATGTCCAACTCTTAGCAACTCCATTTGGGGTTTTCTGGGACTGAGATACTGGAGTGGTTTGCCCTTTAATTCTTCAACTCATTTTACAGATGAGAAAACTGAGGCAAACAGGATTAAGTGATTTGCCCAGGATTACACAGTTGGTAAAGTGTTTGAGGCCAGATTTGTACTGGGGAAGATGAGTCTGACTCCAGGCCTGGCCTTCTGTTCACTGAGCCACCTAGCTGCCTTTCTAAATGTAGCTACTTAGAGGTAAACATATAGAAAATGTAAGAACATCATCAAAGATCACATGATGTACTACTAATGACAACTACAGAGAAGGGTGAAGGCAAGGCTTCTAAATCACCAGTATAATCACCTTGAGTCACCCTACAAGGGAAAAAACACATTGTAACCAACTCCAGGGATCTTCAGATTGTTGTTGCAATACAAAAATGGAATCCATTGCTAAGAATCACTGTTCTGGACAATAGAAGTTGGAAATAAAGCAAGGGTACCAGACTTCCTCTAATGAATGAATAAGTACAACAGTTATTTCTATACATGTCTTATTAAGTCTACTGGATTGCAAATTCCATGAGCACAAGGATTATCTTATTTTTTTGTATCCTTCCCTCAAGCACCTCACATATAGTAGGTACTCAATAAATAGGCACTGAATAAATGAAAAGCAGTGCTCTATATCCAGTAATGGGAGTGGGAAAGTTAAGTATATACATATAGAGGCTTTCTTTCCCTATTCTCCACCCTCCCTCTCCCAAACAGAAACCCACAACCAATTCATATAATTTTCATCTTCTCCTTTTTCTAGCTTGTTAATCTTTGTGTGAACAGTTTGGAAATTTAAGTACATTCTGATTAGATGGCTAAGATGTGTAAAGTCAGAAAAGAGTCAGAGAAACTGAAAAGTTATTCATATTTATAGCAGGACCAAAGATATGTAAAAAGAACTCAGCTGTAATAGTTTGGCTCATTTCTACTCACCCTGCCTACAATGTGAACAAATCACTTGCACGGCCAGGGAAAAGAGAAAAAATCTTGTATAACATAATGTATTGTATAAAACTTATTGTAACTAAATCAATAAAGCATCGTTTATGTGGGCTATGCCAAGCTGTGGAAATAGCATCGTAGTCTTTGTACCAGTATTCAGTGTACTGAGATTTTCACCTTTATTATCTTTCCATTGTGAAAGATTACAAAACCAACCTAGATCTAGTCCAGGTGCATTGGGACCTTTCTGTCCAGCATATTATTCAACACATTAAACAATGTAATAATTTTCTTGATCCCATGTTCCATCAATGAATAAGATTATGGGAGCATGTATCACGAACAAAGACTGATAGGAGAGTGTAATTACACTTTACAGAAACTATAATAACTATATTATATGAAAAATGTTTGATTCTGATCCAATCTCTCATCATCTTAAATTACTTCCAGAGATCAGTTGTTTCTAAGAAACTGATTTGTAAACTCCCCAAAGGCAGGGACTAGGAAGATATTCTACTTCTTTGTTCCTACCACAGGAACTTCTATGTGACAACTGCTCAATAAATAGTTGTCTAATGGAACTGAAGAACAGAGAAGCAAAGCTGCAAAATGACTTTATTTGCAGTCTTTTTCCAGTAATGTAAAGACTATGACTGGTTATATTGACAAGTTTTGAGGAGTTGAGGAGAAAACTGAAGGAAGAGCCTACCAGAGCAGCTTCTATCTTTTTGGTAAAGTAGGAAACTAAATTATGTGGTACAAATCTGAGGGCTGAAGGTGCAGTTTGAGGCTTGGGGAGAAGGGAAGAGTTTTAGAACAGTCTTTAAAAGAAAGAAATTGAGAGATGAAAAGAATAAGATAGAAGAACTGCTGAACAGCACTGAGTAGTATTTGCAGAAAGAGCATTGGATGAACCTACTATCCTACTTACTCAACTAATAGCATAACTTCGAATAAAATTTATGTAGCCTGGGCATGACTTTGATGCCTACCTCTTCCCTGTCTCTCTCTCAACCTAGACCAGGTCTGTTTCACTTACCACACCTGTACTCTTAGTAGTATGTAGGAAGTAGTGTCCCCAGACAGGCAACCATGTGTTTACTACTGGACTCTAGTGTTGCAAAGGGTTATACTAGTGAGGGAGAGGGCAGGGGAGAAAGGAAGGAAAAGGGAAGGGAGAGGGGTTATACTCCAACTACTTGCTACTGTTGATCCTGAACAAGGGCTTCCCATTTATACAAAATCAGCCACAACACCACCACTGATTAAACAATAAAGCAAAAGCAAAATTTTTAAATTTTAAATGTCAATTATAAATTTAAATGAGTAAAAACTTTTACTCATTAGATGCCAAAAAGCAGCAATAATCAAAATTTAACAGTCTACCCTCAAACCTAGGTCACATTATTCTCCCAATTCACGTAGTGTTCTAGGGTACAGTAAGCACATGTGAAAATAAAGGAGTAAGGCACAGAAGTAGGGAAACCTATACCTAGGGCAACTCATGATCCTGGAGTGTAGGTCTTGATATCTATGGTTTCTTTAAAGAACAGTCTCTAATGTATCAAACAACACCACTTTACTGCTCTCTGTCTGTCCTCCCCATCCCACCTCCCCTTTCTGCGCCTCAGAGATTTTGTACTGAACAAAGCTGCTTCACTGCTACTCTTGGTCCACTGAAACAATATCAAGTTCTTTTAGTGCATAAGCACCCATGGCAGGGTGTTGATACAATGTCATGCTCTTTTAGTAAAATATTTCCACATTACACTCTGCATAAGCACTTCCCATATATCTGTAATTGGTGAAGCTAATCAAGTCTGTTCTTTATGAGCTATGATTTTACCTTTCGCAAAAGAGGGAAGTAACAAGTAACAGAGGCAAGCTCCTCAGGGCTCCCCCTTCTCTTAAGCCATAGGACTATTCAGCTTTTCCCTAAGCTTTTCTCAGTAAAACAAATGAAGAGCCTTTCTGGTACCCAGTGCTCAGCTTCTATTATACTAATTTCTCAAGATTCTGGTTTCTTTTGTGTCTTCTTATTCCTCATCAATTCAATTTCTTCTCATTGCCTTTCTTCTATGTTTTGTAATGCCTCAAAACAGAGATTCCCTATATTTGATGATTGATCTATACCTTGTGACAAGAAACTTTTTTTAAGTGTATCTTTCTTTTAGGCATCACCCTACTCATCTTTATAAAAATTATCACATAGTCTCTCAAGAGCTATTTGATTTAGAATTTTTCTTTTTATAGTCTTTAAAAATATTAAATCAGTCATGCACAAGTGAATTGATGGTCAACAGTGATTTGCAAAAAAAAAACCCACCCATCTCAGTCAAGGCTTTTGCCTCTGAGAGGCACTACTTTCTCTCTAGCCTTCTCAGAACTATTTACGTTTTTCCTCAAATTCTTTTATCAATGATCTATGTTTTTTCTCAAGCTGATTTTGTCATCATTTCACATTCACACACAAATTGTTCTTTTCCTGTCCCTTTCAGCAACCAAAATATCCACAGAACAAAGTTATATCTTACAATATCCAGCAGATGACTGAGATGTACAAATGAGCACAAGTCCTTAATCTCTCTGATCCTCAGTTTCCTTATTTGTAAAATGAAAAAAAAAAAAACATGACCAGATGGTCTGGTCTAAGGATTCTCTTAGCTCAGGATTTCCATGGTCTTCCAGAAGCTTGAATACAGAGATATTTCAATGATCTCTGATTTCATCATTTGTCCACAAATGCAGACCTCAGTCTCGCCATACTTTAGCAGATCAGGTTCCATAGTTACTGTAGCTTAAAAATCCATAAGTTTACAGCAGGGGTTCTTAATCTAGGCTCCAGAGGCCTCCAAAAAATCTGTTAATAGATTTCAGGAGATCGGTGAACTTAGATGAAGAATAATAAATTACATCCTTATTTCAACATAACTGATTTCCTTTTCAATCTTATGTATTTTATTCTATGCTTTTAAAAACATCCTTGTGAGGAAGGGTGCATAGGCTTTCTAAAACTGCCAAATGGGGCCATTAACACACACACACAAAGGTTAAAAATTCTTATCTTACTGCCACCATGGTGAGGAGCCTCTGTGAACTTTGGTCAGTTCTTTTCATACAATCCATTTGTCACTGGGCCTATACTCCAAATGATGCTAGGTCCTTGGTAGGACCTCCTAGAGCTTGTATTCCTCTTAGAGGCTTTAAGAACCCAGGGTCATTGCCATGCCATAGTGAGTTATCAGAATACTTTTCTCTGGAAAAGGAATCCTGACAAAAGCAAGAGGTCTGACTATCCCCCATCATGCTATGTTTAACCACATTTTAAGGCTTTCTGTTAAAGGAGGCATCCCTATACCTCCCTTCAAGTTCCTTTAGCACAACCTTCCCTCCTCTTCTTCCCCACTAAAAAAGGAGAGTGGGTGGAGTGAGGAGTGCCATTTGCCTCAGGAACCACTGCACCTGGGACACAATTTCTCTTATGCTGGAAGGAGTGGAAACGTAAGCAGACTGGCAATATTCTTGGTAAGTTGAACTATTTTTGAGAGAAAGCTATCCACATCCAGACAGTACTCACTTTGGGGCTGGATAGTCCAATTTTTTTTAACAAGCATTCAAATTCACAGGTGGAAGCCTCCTTTACTCTGTCCTATGACTGTGACCTGAACTCTTAATCCTAGTCAACCTCAAACACATGCTTTTATTCATGAAGACTAACCATCTCCATGCTAAACGAAATGGGATAAGAACTGAGACTGATTTTATTGGCAAAGGGAATCCCTGTGGGAATGAGCTTCCCCCTACTAAAACAGACCAGCACCTGATCTACAACTCGGTGTCTTAGAAAGTGTCTTAGAAAGCACTATGAGGGAATGTTACTTAACTGCAGGTGACAGAGCCTATGTGTGTCGGACTCAGTACTTGAAATCAGGTTTTGCTAGCTTTGAGGATGGTTTTCTATTCACTATGTTATTCCACCCCTCCACTAGAAAAATACCTCAAAGCATAAATCCACCTAGACATGGGGTAGTAACCTTATCTAGGTAGATCTGCAAAAAAAGCACAAGAATTAGATTCAGAAGTCAAGAGGTCTGCATCTAACTACCATATCTGTCATTGACTACAGGTATGATGGTGGACATGTCAATTTACCTCTGAGAAACTGAGTTTCCTCATGGTGATAATAATGTGTACGATCCCTACCTCATTCAGATATCCAAAGAGTCTGGTATTTCCCATCATTTTCTCTGACCTTCTCTACCAGAGAACAGGTGCTGACTGCCTATAAGGCCATGACAAAATGGATAATTCCCAGGAAGCTAAGTGATTTACCTGTAATCACACAGCTAGTAAGGGTCAGAGGTCCTATTTGAATCCAGATCTTGGCTCTGAGTCACTCTATCCAATGAGCACACTGACTGTTGTGAGAAATATACTTTATAAACCTTAACACCCTACAAAGATACAAATTGTAATCATTACTACACTACTATTCACATAGAACAGAAGTTACTTGGGTCAACTGAGTGCTTCCGAAATAATTTGTTTATGAAAGGTCATCTTTATTGTTGCTATTAAGCGAATTCTGACAGCAGCAGATGGGGAGAAGTCCACATTAGGACCATGGCTTATTTTTCTCACAGAATCTTTTTTTAAAAATTAAAAATGTAAATATTTCTCATTCTCCAGCTGAGTCTCATCCTCATCTACAAACATCTGACAAGCAAGCGGCCAGTCAGCCTCTTCCTCTTCTGAATGTTATCTCCAGCTGATGAATGTTCAAGAAGTGTCCTGTATTATTTGTCCTGTTCTTAGGAAGAATTCCTCCTACAGCCTATTGTGCAGTTTTTGAAGGGGCCCCTTGGTGATTAGTGATAACAAAAGAGAATGTAGTGCATCTTTTCACATGGAAAATTTGGTATCATAGATGGAAAAAAAAAAGAAACCTGTCACTTCCTTCCCTTTCTCCAAGGGCTCAGTCAGAGGAAGGAGTTGGCAAGGCAGCCTGAGGTAGACTGAGGAGTCTCCTTGTTGAGAAAGGATTCACTTCAGTTTGGGCTTGTCTGGGATATCGCATAAAACAAATCTCCACAACAAAGAGTGTGATTTTTAGCTCCCAAATGGAACTGTTAATATAAATGAAAACAAAGTAACCTTTTCAGTTTGTATTTTTTGCATTTCCACACAATTGCATACATTTCTGGTGACTGAAGGGAGAGAGCCCAAGCTAAAGCTGGGCTGACAGGGGTAGGGAACCCACAGCCTTGAGGCCACATGTGGCCTTCTAGATCCTTAAGAGCCGCCTTTTGACCAAATCCAAATCTCTAGAATAAAAGGCTGCACTTAAGGATCTAGAAGGTGTAACACCATGCACAAGCAGATTCCCAAAAGAATGCTACTGTAAACAGCTTTTAAGGTTTGGATTACACAGTATTGTGAACACTCTGTTTATTCCATTACAAATCAAGGCAAACATTCACAATATATCACAATATAATATTTACAACATTACATCTTATCACAGAAAATCACAATATAGTGTCCATAACAGCTTAACATTAGAATGGCCACACTGTTTTCACTACAGTGGCCATAATGTTTAGAACAAGGAACAAAAGAATAATCACCTGGTTTCGCTAAGAGGGAAACCCTCCTCACTTAATCATTCAATCAATTCACAATATATCAGTCTTCTACTCATGGAGCAACCATTAACTTAATCAGTCACAATACAATAATCAAACTTCCACTCATGGGGTAACCATTAACTTAATCACTAATCTAGATTCACAATTACTAAATATCATTAATCACAAATACAGTCATTAGAAAACTACACAAACCCTACACCCCTTGGTGTTCAGCCAACCTCAATTTCATACAAGGGGAGGACTTTTCTTCCTCTTGATTCTGGGTGGTCTCTCTGATTCCTTGGATCCCCTTCCATGGTCCCAGCTCCCTCCTGAATCCACCAAACAGTCAGCTGGATTCAGAAGCAGACAGCTCCCAGGTCCTTTTCCAGTCCTCAAGGCAGTCCCTGGCACATACCGAAGTTCACAAGGTTTAGCACATCTCAAACCCATCACCACTTCTCTTGCCTGGTCTCAGGAAAACTCCATCTCAGTTCTCAATCAGCTTCTAGATGCTGGGAAAGAATCTCTTTCTCTCTCTCTCTCTCTCTCTCTCTCTCTCTCTCTCTCTCTCTCTCTCTGTCTGTCTCAAGAAAATTCCAACTCATTTCCAGCAGCCCACCTCTCAAATGCTGGGGCAATCCTGCTTCCTCCAATAGGAAAGTTCCACTTTTGTCTCTCTGTCTCTGAAATTCTTGCTTATATACACACACTGGCCTCCTGTCTCAGACAATACCCTTCTTCCAGGTCAACAGGGGAGTTCATGCCCTCTCAACAGTGGGACAGGGCTCATACTTAGCCCTAAGTTACTAAGTGCCAAGTATCTGCTAAACTGGTTGCTGTTACAGAAGGCCACATGTGGCCTCAAGGATGCAGATTCCCCACCTCTGGTTAGTATATAGTTTGTCCCAATAAAATCACAAAAAAAGCAGTCTGGTATATTGGGAGGACTTATAATCCAAGGGTTTGGCTCTGAGTATGGCCTCCACAATTTACTAGCTAGGTGATCTGGCACAAATCATTTAGTTTCTCTTAGACTCAGCTCCCTCATCTATAAAATAGGGATAATGGTAATAATATTTAAATTAGGTTCCCTCAGAAGTCTTCAGTGAGGAACAAAGTGAATAATGTAATGCACTCTGAAAGACATTCTAATTTCTTCCATGTGACATTTGTGAAAATAATATTGTCATCATCCTTATATAATTTAAACAGTGCTTTACAAATATTATTCTGTTTTATTGTCACAAAAACCCTGGCAGGTAGTAACTATTATCATTCCCATTTTACAGGAGGAAACTGAGGCAGAGAGCGGGCAAATGACCTGCCCAAAGTGATGCAGCTAGCAAGTGTCTAAGGCCAATTTTGAACTCAGGTTTTTCTATATTGACTGTGCCACGTAGCTGCCTTTCTTACTTTTACACTACAGATACTGCACACCACAAATTGTTTTCAGAGCTATTTTGCAAATGTTCCATTGCATGATTCATTTAATAATTACACATAAATTATAAGAGTTATATGTAGATAGCTCTTGCCTTAAAAATATGAGTGCAAAGCACTTGACAGCTAAAAACCATTTTCTTTCTTATACATATACAGAAAGGGAACATGACAGCTCTCTTCAAAATATCTGAAAAACTATCAAGAGGAAAAGCAATTACACTTGTTCTGCTTAGCTGCCCAATTCAGAGACAGGAAGGAGTAATGGGGGAAAGTTGCAAAAAGACAAATTAAGGCTTGATATAAAGAAGAAAAAAAGTCCTTACACTCAGAGCTATCCCAAAGCAAGATAAGCAGCTTCAGAAGCAATCATTAGACTTCAAACAGGCTAAATAATCACTTGCTGGTATAGACAACATTCTTGTTCAAGTGTGCATTGGACTACATGCCTGTGGGTCTCATCCAACTCGAAACTCTATGCTTGTGACAATACAGTAAAAGTTTATGATAACCTCACTCATTGGTATGTATGTATCAGCATATAATGGGTCAATTTGATCCTTCCAAATAAATAACTATTCAGTGAATGCCTGAGGTATTCAACAAATTCTTTTTGAGCACCTATGAACTGGGTATTAAAGGAGATTTAATAGGACCTAAGAAACAGTCCTTGTCTCCTAGCTTACCCTCAGTTTGGGACTTAAGACACAGACCAAATGAAGAAATAAATGACAGAACTAGTCATTATCTCCTTACAGTCAAATGGGCATGGCAAAGAAAATAACTATTATAAGAGTCAAACAACAAAGGAATCCTTCTAGGCCATGGTGACAGGGAAGGCTTTATCAACAAAGAAGGATATGAACTGGGCTTTAAAGGATATGTAGGATTTAGGTGATTGGGGAGGATAGAAGAGTGACTCAGGGGTGGGGAACCTGTGGCCTTGAGGCCACATATAGCCCCCTAGGTCCTCAAATGTCACCCTTTGAGCCCTTTGACTTAATCCAAACTTCACAGAACAAATCCCCATAACAAAAGGATTTGTTCTGCAAAACTTGGACTCAGTCAAAAGGATGCTACCAAAGACCTAGAAGGCCACATATGACCTCGAGGCCACAGGTTCCCCATCCCTGGTAAGTGTTCAACTGATGAATGCTTAAGTAAGAATTATAATGTTCTAGAAATGATTTTAAAAGAGTCTCATAAAGATAGAAATATTTACTGAAGTAAATAAAGGAAAAGGTAAAAATCAGCAGGCCTGAAGTCTATTCCCAATAGCCCAATAGTGGGAGCTCCTTGAGGCCACTTGTCCCCAAGTGTCCTCTCCATCTCTGAAACAACTTGAAGCTAGTGGTGGAAGCATCTAGATGGAGAAATGCCAATATTGCCTTTGTTGCTTTTTTCCTGGGCCAGTTTCCTACAGGCAAATGTGAGAGGATCATTATGTGCTAAAGTTTTCCCCTCAGATACACCCTACCCCTGTGTACTTGAGGCAGGCTATTTTTTTTCTCTAAAAGGCAACAAAACTGTCCCTGTATCTTATAGCAGTTTTCTGGTAATCTCTGGTCATACTAATTTAGCTTACTGGTTACTTACAGGCATATGAAAGTCAGTAACATGGGGTGGTTCTGTCAGATTTGAAGTACGTGTCAAATTAGTACATCCTATCTTACTGACCAGACACATTTCTGTATGGAAACAAGGTGAAGGTCCCTGCATCTATCCAAGTTAAGTGCTCAAGTCTCTATTTTGAATATCCTTTCTATGCTATGGCTAAACAGACTTCTTTTTTAGGTACTCCATGACTGATATCTCTTTTCATTCCAGCACCAAATTTAAACTAAAAGGAGACTAGTCTGAATCAGATCTGCTCATCACAGTGCCTAATAGAGAAATATGAGGCTAGGAAAAACTTACAACATAAAGGATGTGACTTATCTCCCTTATCCCTGGGAAGAATCTATAAGAATTGAAGAAGACTGATATATACCTACCATGCTGGGATCTACCAGTTCAAGCCTTCCAAACTAGTCCATGGCCTACTAACCTTTAGCATTCCACTGAAAAGAGGAACATCCAAGTTGGGGAAAATATCAGGAACACAGATAAGATTGCTGGAATGATCATAATGAATAAGCCAGCTCGTCCACCCTTTTCTGCCACATATTTATTTTTCTTTCTTTTTTTAAACTAATCTGATCACTTCAAACTTTTTCCCCAACATACTACCTAGTAAACTAGTTTGAAAAAAGAAGTTAAATTATACGCATTCTAAAATTATTCAACCAAAACAAAACCAGATCTAAAGATCTAAATTTAAATATCTAAACCTTCTCCAAACTGAACCTTAGCCAAATTAACATTTAATTTAGGTCAAATCATTTTGATCTTGTGATGAGTGTTCCTAATTAGGAATAATTAAGCAACTTGCCATTCACTCTGAAGGACATATTAAATCTAGAATACATTTTCAGATTAAGTAGCAGATCCCCATAAACAAATTTTCCAAAACTCTATTTGACATAAAATTAGCCATAAATCCTTGCCAGACCTCTGTTTTGGGGATGTGGCAACTCTAGGATGATCAAAAACACGTCAGAGAATGGAAATGATTCTGCCAGGCTTGAATAGGATCTGAGTTACAGTGAAGAATCAAGCCCCAAGGACTGGGGTCTAAGCCAGGGGTCCTTAACCTTTTTCAGTGTCATACCCCTAAAGCAGTCTGGTGAAGCCTACAGACCACTTCTCAGAATAATGAGCTAGAGATGGAGACAAAAACCTTGGAGAGTAGACAGAGGAGAACCAGCGGGTGGGAAACAAAACTAGGTCAAGTGAAAAACAAACATGGTCAGGATTGGCTTTCTGGATGGAAATAAGGGAATCCAAAGAGATAACAAAGCAAGGAACTAGGCCGAAAGAACAGTCATCAGAAGGTCTTCAAGGAAAGTGAGTTGTGCCAATTGCAACTTTACATAGACAATACATTTTAATGGTTCTACCCTTTATGAGGTAGACTACCCCAACCCCAAAGACAAAACTACAACTTAGTTACAGCAATATCTTCATTTACTTCCTCCCAAGAACCTTCCATACCACATGCAGGAGGCATGGCTGTTCCCTGGGTGAACTCCGGAGGATCATTTATGGGTGCAGGTTCAGAGCCTTCCTTAGCCAAGTTAACTGCCTAGGGGCAGGGGCATAATTCATACACCACATAGCTGGGCCTAAAACTGAAGAGGTATTTTACAACCTCCTCATTATAGAAAAGAGAAACAGACTTAGAAAGATGAAATGGTATAATGACAGGCCTATGGATCTGAAAATGAAGGGTAGAAGGATGGGAATAAGATGATTCCTACAGAACTTGGTCAATGGCTTCAGAGGTATCATGGTAAATAAAACTCCTAAGCACAGTCTGAGGTAGAATAAAATGTAAATAACAAATAATCAACAAAATAAATAAAAATACAATAAATCATAGATAGCATTAATACGTGGTTCTCTAAATCAATATGTCTGCAGGGATCCTTATGTAAGGTAACAACCCCCATTTCCTTTTGAGTTTGACACCAATGCTCAGCCTCAAGCACAATCGAGTAAGTGGACAGACTGATACAGTTGCTGTAAAAAAGATCCTACCCCAGACATTTCCTGGCTGTAAGACTCTGTGCAAATTACTTATGCTGTCCTCTCAGTTTTCTCATCTATAAAATGTAAATAATCCAAGAGCTGTTGTGAGGATCATCTCTAAAGTGCTTTGCAAATCTTAGAGCAGGATACAAATGCTAGCTACTATCATTAAAACCAGTAATCATAGCAATGCTGTGTGCCCCTGCCAGGCTTGGAGGGCATCTAAAGATCTATTTCAGGAGATGGTAGAATCTAATCACCTCCTTTAAAATTCAGATCAAAGTTCACCCTCTCCAAGAAGTTTCCTTCACTCAAACTCAGCTCACTCCCTTATTCTACATCCTATATACTGACACATTCTGCTTGTAGATCACAGATTTAAAACTCCTGCTGCAACCCTGAATTTTATAGATGAGGTAAGCTTACTGGGGTCCAGGAAGGTTAATAGAGGCAGTAAGTGGCAGAATTAAGATGTGAACTCATATCTTCTAACTCCAAAATCCTTTGCTCTTTCCTCTGAATCATACTGTTTCTATAAGACCAGGTACTCTTATTGATGGGCTACTCCATAATCTCCTCCAGGAGGGAGCAAGAGTAACAATTAGTGTCCTGTGTTCAGTTCTGAGTCCCAAACTGTAGAAGGTACACTAAGAAATTTGAAGAATATCCAAAGAAAGATGACCAGACCAGTGAGAGAAGCCAACTCGTGGCAGGGGGTGGGAGATATCAACCAAAAGAAAAAATATGCTTATTCCAAGAACCATAACCAGACATTTTTAATCTGGAGAAAAATACTTTGTGGGGAGTGGGGAGAGAAACTGTATCTCAGATGCAATGGTATCCAAGATCAATGGTGCTCCTCCCTCCAACACCCCCCACTCCTTTAGCTTTGGGGAAGGGGTGTGTGCTAGAGGACCTCCAAAAGAAGCACAATGATGGTGCTGCTATGGGAAGAAAGTATAACCCCTACCCTCACACAACTTCCAAGCTAATTAGGGTTCTGCTTCTTCTGTGCAGATCCAGAAGGAAACCTCTCCTTCTGAGCCTCAGTTTACTCACATGTAAAATAAAGGGGTTGGATTAGATGATCTCTAAGTTATCTCCTATCTATGATTCTATGGCCAGACATCACAAAGATTCTTTTATTCTCTTGAAAAAACGCTCCCCATACAAAAGCTAGAAATGAATATATCATTTTTTTTCCTGTGGAAACATTTTGAAATTTCTGGGATGATTATTTCCAATAGGACAAGTAGGTAAAAATAATAATAAGGCATATTTAAGTTCAATATAAAGAAAAGCTTTGTAACAATTAGAACTATCTGAAATAGACATGAGCAAGCTTGGGAGGTAATAAACTTCTGCTCTTTGGACAGTGTCCATTCAGAAGCTAGATGACCACTGATAACACATATTCTCACATCCAGACTTTGATTTTCTCTCCTCTCCCCCAAAGTTCTCTTTTCCCACTCAGAAACTCCTAGGGTTTCAGAATTGTACCAATCTGAGATTTACGTGTGTCATTTTAATCAGATCTGCAGAATGCTGAAATTACTCTGTAGTGATGAGCACTTTAGCCCAGGGCCTGCAACATCCCTGACCAGGCAAGACAAGTATATCCTGGAACTTGCTTCCTTTGCATGCAGAAGGGAATGGGCATCATTGGAGAGACTGCTCACACCACTAAAATTTCTGGTGACTAAAGCATGAAAGTATCATTCTTTTCAGTCCTGCAACATCCTTACTCCCCACCTTAGCACACTCTGGTAACTATTACCATGGCAACTGAATTAGAAATAACAGAATTGGAAAAAATCAGCCAAGAAATTTTAAAGTGCTTCCTTAGGGGGCATAATATCTATATTTATATCTATATATATCTATATATATACATGTATATACATACTACATATATATGTATATTCATTTCTAGCTTTTGTATAAGATGGGGCATATTTTCCTCCAAGAAAATCAAAGAACCTTAGAGATATCTGGTCATAGAATCATAGATTTAAGGGTAGAAGACACCTTAGAGACCATCTAGTCCAACTCCTTTATTTTACATGTGAGGAAACTGAGGCTCAGAAGGAAAGAGACCTCCCTAAGGTCACATTGCTAGTTAAGAGCCAAACTAGCACTTGAATCCAGCTTCTGACTCCAGTTCCAACAGTTTGCCCTGTACCATGTTCTTTTCTTCTTTAAGATCATTTTAACTTTAAATACCAAACAAATCTGGGTCAGGGCTATTGTCAAATATTTCTTAGCCACCTGGAACATCATCTGACCCAAAGCATTTAACCCTGAATGATTCAGTCAGTCAATGAGCATTTATTAAACATCTGCTTCGTGGCAGGCATTGTTCTAAGTGCTTGGGACACAACACTATAGGGAAGGCATTGTATAAAATTTCTCTCTGTTTCTGGAAGGTTCGAATCAAGGATTGGAACTTGGTGATATAATCAGATTTAAAGAACAGTAGTTTATATTTTCATAGGAGTTCAAATTTTACAAAATGCTTCATATACATTATTTCATTTAATGCTCTCTACAGTTCAATCAATTCCAACTTTAAAAGCCAAGACAAAAGTAAAACCTTCCCCGCCCTCCAAGAACTTATACCTTACTTTAGGGCACAGTACACGCACAGAGAAATTGAGACATTGCAACTTGAAGAAAGAAAGAGCATCAATAAGGAATGTATTCTCCAATATGGAGAAAGTGAGAAGGGAGTGCGTTTCAAGTATGGAAAATGGCCTTGCACTCTACAGAGATGACAGTATGTTAAGGATGTAGAAAAGTTAGGAACACGGTTTAGGTGAAATTGATAGAGTACATGTAGGGGAGTAATATGAGATAAGTCTGGAAATGTATGTTGATGCCAGGTTATTAAAGGCTTTGAAGGACAGGATGGGGTATGGAAGTGGCTGTGAGGATCAAGCAATATGACAACTTGCTCCTGGTCCTACTTTTTTGATGAAGTGACTGACAAGGATGCAATAGCGCCAAGAGAATCAGCTTTGAGTAAGAAGAAAGGGAACGAGACAAAGAGATCTAGGATAAAGGTAAATTTGTTAGCAAAATAACAGGGGTTCTAGAGTGCACAAAGAAACTGAAGGCTAGAGGATGACAGAGACTGGAAAAAGATAGCGTAGAACTAAATGGGGTAAATGGTAGAGGATGAATGGGAAAAGAAAAGCTGTATACCGAGTATTGGAGTATTCTGTGGTAGCAGAGAGAAGATGTGCTATTTCCTCAGATGGTTGAGTGACGCAGAGCAAAGAAAACACTCCCTCAAAAATCCTGTCCCTTAATGGAACAAAGGCTAGAGCCCACCCCCACTCACTGGTAAGTAACACTGGTTCTTCTCCAGGTCAGGAAAGGACTGCATATACTCTATTGTCCGCACCATTCTGTGAGATCATTATTACAGATATTATTAGCCCCATTTTGTGAAATTAGGGAACAAAGCTCAGAGAAATTAGGAGGCTTGCCCATAGTAAAACAATAACTCTCTCTTATCTCTAAATCCAGCTATCTGCCCATTACACTATATTTGTGTAATAGACTTTGTTCTAGAGCCAGAAATCATACTCCTTAACTTGAGTTCCCTTATAATATAACTGTAAGCACTCAAGGGCACACATTTGAAAAACAGTTGACTAGCATGAATTGAACAGTTTGGCTATGGAAAGTACAAAGCTAAGAGACCAATAGGAGTACTGAATCCAGAATATTCTACAAAGAAAGTAAGAACAGATGCTCTAGTTCTGTGAGCTAATAATGTTTTAGGTATGGAAATATATTTTACCTTGCTTCCTTTCAAAAAATTCTAATTCAGTTTTTAATACCAAAGACATTTAAACTTTAGGTTTTTTTTATCTGTTTAGAGCACAAGGCTAATGAGACAAAAATTCTAAATTATTCTATTTCAGGGCTACTGATTATATACACCTATGCCCCCATTTCTTAATTCCTAGTCTCATAAATGCGTAATATTAGTTACAAAGGTAAGAATGTGAGGAATGATCAATAGAAATCCATTTCCAATGGAAATAACAAAACAAAGCTATGTACCACCAACAGGAACACATGTAGCCATGACATTTTTATCTGTGATAGGCAGCATAAAGATAATGTTCTGCACCTCATATATGCCAATCATTAACAGGTGAAACAATTGGCAAGCCCCAAGAAATGGGGACATTGTAATCCACACACAAAACCCTGTTCTAGAGATTCCAGGAATTGCTGGCAAGTTAGCCTAAAGACTGAACCCAGAAATTCATAAGAGAAAAAATCCAGGAAGCTAGGTAGGAAATGTGGGGAGAGAAGCATGATTTCCTGCTTCCAAAGAAACAATCCCAGAGAGAATCACTGTCTAGCAGGCAACATTTGAACTACTTCTAACCATCTTTCACTCACCTGAAGGCAGCATAGCTCTGGGTTCCAACATATAAACATAGTACCCTGGGCTGATGTTCTACAGTTTTCAGATCAAACAATATGTAATAACTATTAGAATTGTAACTAGAGTGAGGCAACTGGAATTTTGTCCAAGGACACCGAATTAAGATGGCATCGTATTTAGGAGCTACTGACAGTATTTGCTATCCTTCAGCAGGGAGAAATAAGAACTTAACACCTAATTAACAAGAATAATTAGTTAAAATGGGGAGCTACCCATTGGTAGACTGGAATGAACTTCTCTCCTGCCCTTACTTGTTCTTCCACTACCCCACTCAACTGAGGATAGGTTGTTTTCTGCCTTTTTCCTGGGTCACAATATTTGATATTTGTTTGGGGCACAAAAATTCATAGTTATATCTCTGGTCAATATTGCGATTACTAGTAAATGGAATAATAGATGCTCTTCTGCAAAATGATAAAGTAATGGCATGATAATTTAATACTTTACCTTCAGGTAAGACAAAAAATAAAGAAACTAAAAATCATAGCGTCATCAAAAATGAGTAAATGCTTCTGGATTTGTCTCCAGAGAGTAAAAGCAAAAAACTGAAAACTTGGTGGAATTACTCATAGTTTTTATATAGTATAAAACTTTGGCCCCACTTAATTCAACTATCTAACTTCAGGAACATTCCATCTGTTTTGCTATTGTTTTATGACTCATTTGCTCATTGTTTGAAAATTCTACAACTGAAAAATGCTTCTAATTGATGATGAAATACTTAAGGAAGCTGGCCTCTTGGGAAGGCCTATTCACCACTCAAAATACATGATTTGGGCTTTTCAGATGAAACTTTGTACCCTGCTCTTGTGTTATTATAACTCACTTTGTCATCTTCTTTACATAATTGTCAGGAGATACTTCCAGAGAGGTTACTTTCTTCAAATTCTGGTCTTTATTTCCTTCTCAGCCCTCTCTGCCCCTGGCCAATGATGAAAACCCTTCAGTGTAAAAGAAAACTACTGGTGGGAAAGAGACCCCTGGGAAGAGAAGGGGAAATACAGTATATAATTGTTGAAGTGGTACATTTACTAAATAGAACTGACTCCCCCAAAATAATTCAAAGGAAAGCATGCATTTAATATCAAAAGTCTACTTACTCCATTAGATGTGTATGTGTGTATATGTAATATATGTATATATTTTTGCATTTCTTAATCTGAGGAACTCATGACTGCCCTGATGAACAAATTATTTCTATTAGTCACTAAAACTCTCTAATACAATTTAGATTTTCATTGATTTAGAGTTTTCATCAATCAAACTGAACTTCGCATTTTTAAAAGGGAAGTGATAAACATATTTGCTATTTTTAAATATGTAAATCAGGTGTTTACATACTTAATAGGACAGACTTTTAGGCACTGAAGCATGAGACTTAAAATTAGAAGGTATTTTATAGATAATCTAGTTTAATTCCCTCATTTTTATAAGTAACTAGAATGAGGACCAGAATAGTTAAATTACTTCCTCAACATGACCCTGTGGACAAGGATTGATATACCAAGATTTTCTGCCTCCAAATCCAGAGTTCTTTAAATTCTGCCACACTATAGACCTTGATTATATTAAGATGCTAAACAAACCATATTTTTTGTAAGCAAGAGCAAGTTTTCTAGCAATTCCTAGGCAATATTTTGTTAATCTACTTTAATTTACTACATATATGTAAACATAATAAAATTGTACTATTTTTAAAATATCCCACATTTCAGACTTTACACTCATTTACACATTAGTCCCAGTGTGTTTCAGTAGAAGTTTATACCAAAATACATTGAAAAGTAATTACTAATTAAAATCTCCTTTAACAAATCAAAATTAATCCTTTCTTTCATAATATTTGTTGATAGCTCAGACTCCTAACAACCTGAGTTCTCTGGAGCATAACACAAATATAGTAGTAAGTAAAACAAACAAACAAAAAAGACCTCTGAGAGATCACAAAATAGATGTCACAAAGTCTAATGGACTTCAGGCTCTCGCTTACAATCTAATTTCTCTATTTTACATATAATTTTAAACCTGCATGACCTTTTTTCCCCAACATATCAGAAAAAAACAAATTAAAAGGAGGCATCAGAAACAACACATTTCTCATTCTGCAACAAATGATGTCTGACAGTCTAATAGTGAGAAAGGAAATTAAAAACAAAAACTTTAACTCTGAACACAAGAATAGCAGTCTGAGGCCATTTAATACAGGTCCAGCCTCCCCTCCAACACCAAGAGCTTCATAGTAACATCCTGGTACTGTGGAAAGAGCACTGGATTTGGAGTAGGGGACATGCATTTAAAGGCCAACTTTGCCCATTCGTAGTCTGAGACCAGTCACTTCCTCATTCTAGATCTCAGTTTCTTTATACTTAAAGTAAGGAAGTTGAACTCTAAAGTCTAACATTCAGCTCTAAATCTTTGCTTCTATGACATAACTCTCGAATTGTTATTCATAATGATAACCTTGGATTTATAAGAAAACAGTACTCTTTGTCAAAAAAAGGCAGGAAGTTAAAAAATTATTGGGAAAAATAAGAAGCAGTTTGAAAGAAAATAGATTTAGATCAACTTCTTATACTATATACATGATATGCTCAAAATGGGTAGGTGACATGAATGCTAAAAACCTATGACAAATTAGAGGAAAATTAGAGGTGTTTTTCATAATTTTGGTTAGGAGGATTCTTAAGCAAGGAAAAGAGTAGATCACAAAAGATAAAAAACATCATTGTTATGCTATGAAATTGAAAAGTTGCTCCACAAATAAAATAAATATAACGAGGTTAAGATGGGAAAGAGTCAGTGGGGGGGGGGTGGAGAGGGAACTTTGTATCAAATATTTCTAATTAAGGAATGGTATCCAAGAGAGAAAAAGAGACAGAGACAGAGAGATCTATATAGAGTACTGACACAAATGTAAAAGGCCCAGTCATTGCCCAATGGGTAAGTAATTACAAGAAATGAATGAACAGTTATCAAAAGAAATGCAAAATATTAACAACCATAGGAAAGTGTGAAAGCAATAGAATTTATTATCTCGAAAATGCCAATGCTATATAAAGCAGGCAATACCATAATGTGTATTTTATAACTTTTTTATTTAGTTTGTTTTAATATAAAGAGATACGTTTGTATATCAAGTGATGGCTACATTCTTTAATATAATAGCTAGCATTATGATGCTTTAAGATTTGCAAAGGGATTTATAAATTTTATTTTACAACAATAACAAAACCTGAGTTAGAAAAGTCACCTGAGGTCATCTTGTCCAAACAATACCTAAAATAGAATCTCTTCTACAAATCCTCAACAAAAGATCACACTGTCTCTACTTAAAGACCTCCAATGAAGGGAAACGCACTACAGTATCTTTCAAGATCATAAAATTTCCTTGGCTCCTCCCATACTCACGATATCAGAGTTAATAACTTATAGTTGGCTATTGAATCAAGAGAGGGTATACCTACCCTCTCTCACTTAGCTCCAGCCAGTGTAGATGGTCACCAATGGGTCATGTAATTGAGGAGACACTAACATAAATAGGTCATGGAGCTCTTAATAAAAAACTGTAGTCTCCAGTGCTTCATGTGGATTAAATCAAAGAAAAGGAAGTTTTCTGTTCATTAACAGAAGCTAAAAAATACCCTTGGTTCCTAATAAGAAAATCCTTGTCTATGAGCAAAAATTCAGATAAATCTTCTGGCTCTTTTCTTTGAAAGTTTTTGTTCTCCAGCTCCCTACCTTGCCCTTCCAATTGACCATGAGGAAATGCTACAACCCAGGCTGACTCTCTGCCCTGCTCTTTCCTCCTTTGCAAGGTAGAACATTAGGGAGTATAGCAACCCCAAAATTTCTCTTCAAGCACCTATGAAACCTTTTCTTCAAGTAGTCAGAGAAATGACCAGAATAAGAAGACAGAAAGATGACTGGTTTTGGAATCAGAGGACCTAACTTTAGATTCTGGATCTACTATTCACTAATTCTGTGACCTGGCCAAATTACAAGTCATTCTCTAAGTGTTAGTGCCTTATCTTGAAAAAAAAAAAGCATTTAGACTAAATCAGGGATTCTGAACTTGTTTCTTTAAAACTTGTCAAAAAATCATTTCAATATAACCAGTCTCCTCTTAATTCTATGTATTTTATTTTATACATCATCCTGAAAAATGGTCCAGAGTTTCCACCAGATCACCAAAAAGGGTTCATAATACAGAAAAAGATGTGAATCCCTAAATCAGATGCTCCCCAAGGTATCTCTAGTTCTAAATCTATGGTTCTTTTTCTCTTTCTTTGCTGGTAGTTAAAAAGCCTTTGTAGCCAGGTGTATAGGCAGGCCCCGTTGGACCTAGAATTGATCTATAGCATCCCTCTTTCAAGGAATAAACTCTGATTTTTTTTCAATTACTGTTAAATATTCTCTTTTCATTATCTAAGGAGTCATTTCAATAGAAATGCATATTTGTATTATTCTAATAGGTCACCCTGGTAATTCATATGTTGATTAAGATATTAATCATTGATCTAATAATAACCCTAGAATCCATGGATGGATGTCTCCCTGCCAAGCATAATTGTCTCTTCATTTTGTGGAGTTCAGCTTTCCAGTCAGTTTCATGGTCATGTTCCAGTCAGTTTCATGCTCATGTTCCCAAAAGCGTTGGTCCCCAGCAGATTCAGAATATATTTAATATATCAATATGCTTACTGATATATTGATATCATACTTGAAAATATAATGTCTTGATAATAACATATCAATACCATCAATATATTGATAAATGTGATTTATCTAACTTGCATATACTCCAAATCTACTCAGGGCAAATACACCCACACACCCACACACAGAGACACACCAGAAAATGATTCTCCCCAAATTTCCCCTATCCTAGCAGGCTCAGAAACACTAAGTGGGGTAGGCCTCCTAGTCTTTTGTCTTTGCTACCTCTAATTATTAAGATTTATTTCTATGTATCAAACATAAATATGATTCTCTGTAACTCTCAGCCATTGCTCCTACTACTGCCCTCTGGAACCAAGCATAACAACTTAATTCCACTTCTAAGTGGCATTCTTTTAAATATTTGAAACCAGCTCTCATGTCTCTTCTAAGATTTCTATTCTCCAGAGTAAATGTATCCAGTCCATTCATCAATCCTCAGGGGTCACGTGAAATTTCCTTTTCTGTTCTTTTGATCTATAAACAATCTTAACTTGTCATGTATAATCTTAAGTATTACATAACGGAAATTAGTTTTCATTATTTTTACCCGATTGTATAGATGACTGTCAATAAAGGTAAATGTACATAAACAGACTTTCCTAACTTCTGAGGGTGTGCCATCCACCTCTTCCCACTGGAGCCATCAATATTCTTGCTACTCAGTCTCTGTTTTATATCTTGTAAAACTAATGCAAGCTCAGGATTCTAATAGCAAAGCTATTAAGTCAGCCTGAAATAACACATAAGCCATGCATAATGATTAGAGAAATGAGAGAGCAGAAGCAAGTGTTAAAGCTTGGGGGTGGTTTTATGTGGTTCCTGACCTACTTAATCATCAGGCACTATGGGAACTGAGCCAATTTCTCATTGATGGAGTCTGAATTTTTTTAGCAGAGACTTAATTAAGTGATGCTTTGTTTTCCCATTTAAGCTGCTGGTTATTCAACTTTGTTTAATAAAAAAAAATTTTTATTTCAATAAAAAAGAATCATCTCCAGAAATCTGCTTTAGGCACCCATGAGGAATATTATTTTTAGTTCTGAATAGCTATGACAGTAAAAGTATAAAAGAGGAGAAGGTACTAAATGATTAGAGAAAAAAACATGTGCCTACTTTCTCATCTTCATAAAAAATATTTAGGAAATAGATCTTTACATGTATCTAGCTCAGCGATTCTCAACCTTGCTAATGCCACAACCCTTTAGTACTCATATGTGGGCGTATCTGCATGTGGGTGGACTCCCCTGGAAATGAATAGAGGAGCAGTGTCTCAGTTCCTAATACCATTGAAAATATGCGTTTTCTGATGGTCTTAGGCGACCCCTGTGAAAGGGTAGTTCAGCCCCCAAAGGGGTCACAACCCACAGGTTGAGAATTGCTGATCTAGAGTATCCTCAATGAAAGTAGAACACAGGTAGATTTTTGCAAGCTTTTCTCTACAGCAAATTTTCAGCTTTGTAGTCACAGCACTGACAACTAAAGAGAATCAAAAATAGATGATCTTCTGTGGTGATTATTTATGATTAATTTTTTAAATTTATTCAATAGAAAAAAGCAGCCAAAAAGGCTCTTCAACAAGGTGTGTTTTCCACAGATAGTTAAAATTTGCAAAAGATTCTTTCAATGAAAACCAAGGAGACAATTCCAATAATCTTCTAATTATCAGTATTGAGCAAAGCATAAAATGGAGAGATTCAGGTTCGTCAGAGGTCCCATAGAAAATATTCTAAGTCACAGGATCATATATCCAGAGCTGAGAAAGGAACTAAGAAGTTATCAATTTCAACCCCCTCATTTTACCTGTGAGGATACTGAGAAGTTCAGAAGTTTAGTGACATTGAAAGTCACTCAGGTAGCAAATGGCAGAGCAAGACTTTGAACCCAGGTCATTTGACACCAAAGCCAGTGTTCTTTTCACTACAATTCTAATTTTCATATCTGTGACTGATAAAGTAGTAATTTGGAGCAGCTAGACAAGTCACTTAAACCTGTTTGCCTCAGTTGACTCAACTGTAAAATGAGCTGGACCGGCTAGGTGGCACAGTGAATAGAATTCTGAACCTAGATTCAAGAAGATTCGTGTTCCTGAATTTATATCTAGCCTCAGACATTTACTAGCTATATGACCTTTGGCAAGTCACTTCACCCTGTTTGCCTCAGTTCCTCATCTGTCAAATGAGCTGGAAAAGGAAACTACTCCAGTGTCCTTGCCAAGAAAGCCTTCCCAAAAGGGGTCATGAGGAGTAGGATACAATTGAAATGACTAAACAATGACAATGACAAAATGAGCTGGAGAAGGACATGGCCAACCACTACAGTGTCCTTGCCAAGAAAACCCCGAATGGGGGCACAAAGAGTTGGTCACGACTGAAAAACAACTGAATAACAAAGTGATTACTCAACTCAAGCAAGCGTTTATTAAGTGTTTGCTAGGCACTAGGGATTAAGACCCAGAAAATGATAGGGCTCTCTCCACAAGATCCATGGCTACACAAAAGAGTTTAGCCAAACTGCACAACAGCAAACAAAGAATGTTTACATTCATAGTGAGTCAAATATGAACAGTATATCTTGAACAGGTAGTACAGATGGACCATTGGCTGAGCCCAGAATTAAATAGAAGAAAAAGAGAGAAGAAGGTAGCATTTAAGAAATTACACAGCATTTTCAATGAGCTCAAGTTGCTCCTTGGCACAAAAACCAATATTTTCCCAGCAACACTATATGGCTATGAATAATGGAATATCAAAGGATAAAAACTAGGTGATCCAAAAATGCAATGAAAATATGTATGGTGGGTATAAGCAACTTGAAACATATCCTCATATCCTCGACAATGATTTCCTTTGTAAAAAGTAGTAGAAAAGAATTAACCCAGGAAATTTGTGATAGGAGAAGGAGATAGGCTCTTCATAGGAGGGATGTGACAGTTGGAGAGCCTGTCTAAGTTATGCGCTGGAAGCCTGGAATGTTCAAAGGCCTAGACAAAGCATTTGTTTAAGGATATAGACAAGAGTTCCCCGGTTGAGAAAGCCTAGATGGGTTGGGGTACTGGAGGTAATAGCCTGATCAATCGGTTCACTAGTCCATTGAATTATATATCTGGTGTTTCAGAAAAATCCCTGAATTTGGAGTCATAAACTTGGGTTCAAATGGTAGCTCTGCCCCTTACCTGATGATTTGTAAGCATCACACTACATAGAAAACTTTCTGTTCTTTTCACATAAACCCAGCTCAGGGTTTTCTATTTAAAGCAACCTGACCAAATATGTTAGCACCTAGTCGTAAAAGAAGGCTATTGCTACAGTAACCCCTACATTGAGTTTCTTGGGCCTCCTTCTGTTTGTGTACCCCAAGTCCTGTAAAGGCTACCAGAGTGGTAGCTATGTCTCAGACAGGTGAATTTTTTACTCCAAACCCTCTCCCCCACTCCTCTCATCTGTAAACCTCCAAAAACCAAGGCAAAAGGAAGAATTTAGAAGAGAAAAGAACTTCAATGGTAGGTAAACTTGAGAGAAGTTTGTGAGCAAATGTTTTTTGTAAGAAAAGACAATAGAGTTTGTTATAGAACAGAACAAGAGCTAAAGCAGACAAACTAATTTGGCTGTCTACCTAGAACACTAATTATTTGGGCTGGAAAATTACCCTTGCTACAAAAGAATACATCAGGTTCCAAGCTTTGCTTACTTAGATGCTGTCATTCAAACTCAAATGCTTCCCTGAGAACTGTTTTCTTTTCAGTCATCATGTTGACAGTTTAAGAGATTTTAATTTGTGACTATGAATTTTAATATTTCTTAAACTCCTATACTATGGTGAAATTATGAGAGCTATCTAGTAAAAAGCCTAACCCTCAGGAGATTATGAACTGTAGCATTTCTAACTCATGGAAGGCTGTAGAAGCCAAATGTAATTTATCCTAAAATCATAGATTTACAGAACTTTAGAGCTGAAATGGAATATAAAAATAATCTACCCCAACCCACCTATTTAAAAGATGAGGCTCCTGAGGCCTAGAGAGATTAAGGGATTTTTTTGCCAAGTTAACAGTGGCAATGCTGAGACTAGAAACTGCATTTCTATTTGATTTATAATCTTTCTTTCCACCACACCATACTAGTCAAAACAGGACACTTGGGTCAGAGATGCCCTGTTGTACTCGAACAGGGATGGGGAACCTGCAGGCTTGAGGTCACATGTGGCCCTTTAGGTCCTCAAGTGCAGCGTTTTCACTGAATCCAAACACGAGGTGCACTTGAGGACCAAGAGGGCCACATGTGGCCTCAAGCCCACAGGTTCCCCACTCCTGTACTAGAATAACCTTAAAGGGTTTCTAATAGCTTGGACTACACCCAGAAATTTGGCAGAAATTCTTTGCCAAACTATCCAAATGGGGAACCTCAGAGTATACTCCCTGGTTTCTGAATATGTTCCCCAGTTTTTGAATATGCCACCTATATGGTTACAAAAGGAAGTTTTATAAAATCTAATCAAAGATTAAATATTCTATAGCCAGCAAATAATAAAAGTCAAAAGTCCTGTGATCAGAATCATAACCTGAGAGGACTGGAGCTTTTCTCCAAGACAACAAACTTTAAAGTTCTCCACCATAATAGAGACAACAAAATTTAGTATCTAGTTAGCAACTCATTTCAAGTAAAAGTGGTTTCCCCATGTTCTATGATCTTCTTCCTCTTTCTATATATTTTGTGCTGCCTGTTGTCTCCCCTGTTAGACTGTAAGCTTCTTTTGGATAGGGATTGCCTTTTGCCTCTTTTTGTTTCTTTGACATTTAGCGTGGTGACCGGCACACAGAAGGTGCTTAATAAATGTTGATTGGTTGATTGACAATTGATCATTGCAGATGGAAAAATCGTTAGGTATAATTCTGCTTTTATCAAAGTACTCCCAAATGTCACTTTGCAAATCCATTTCTTATAACATCTGGATCCTCTGCTGCCTTGGACTTCTCTTGTGAAATCAACTTCACTGTGCTCCACTACAGTGAGAAGCAGCCTGTTATAGTTCAAAAGAATGCTCCATTTGAAATGTTCCAATACCCAAGGTCAAGGCACTTACTAGCTGCATGTCAATGGGTCACTTAACCTCTATGAACTTAAAATCCATTGTCTATAAAAATGAAGACTTCCCTTTAAACTAGTAATACCACTAATAGATCTGTATCCCAAAGAGACCAAAGAAAGAGAAAAAAAACCCACATGTGCATGCATATATAGAGTGTACTTTTTGTCATGGCAAAGGAGTAGAAATTAAGGGATTATCCATCAGTTGGGAAATGACTGGACAAACTATAGAATATAGATGCAATATAATAGTATTAAGTCATAATAAACAATGAAAGGAATTCATTCAGAAAAACCTGGGAAGACTGGTATGAGCTGATGCGGTGAAGTGAGCAGAGCCAGGAGAATGACTTCTGTAATGAGTACAACACTGGAAAGAAAAATAATTTTGAAAGACTTAAGAACTTTGATCAATACAATGACATGATAACTACAGAAGACCAGTGATGAAGCTATCCACATCTTTTGTTTTTAATCTATTTGTTTATTTGCTTTTGGTTTAGGAGATTCAGTTCCACAATCCCTTGAGTTCCAAAATTTCTCCCCTCACTCCCTCCCCCCACCATGGCAGCATGCAATCAAGTATAGGATCTGCAAATACTTTCACACTGGACATCAGTCTGGTTGTATAGAAGGGTTGTAAGCAATGGAGTGAACAATGGGAAAGAAGAAACAAAACCAAGCATGGAAAAGAATGAGAGCATGTAGTTTTCTTCAGTTTCCATTTAAACTCTGTTCTTTCTAAATTGTTCTCTGAATATAGACACCTCCTTCCATCCTGAGACTTTTAGAGTTGTCTTATAACTGTGCATTGCTGAGAAGAGTCCAGTTTATCAGAGTTGGTCCTCACACATACTATGTGTCTGTGATTATGTACAAATTTTTCCTGGTTCTGCCCTTCTCACTTAGAAGCTACACACCTCTTGACAAAGAAGTGATAGTGAAGAATGAGACATAAATTTTCAGAGACAGCAAGTATATTGGTTTGTTTTGATTGACTATTTTTCTTGTCACAAAGTTTTATTTTGTTTTAAAATGGCAAGGGGGGATGAAGCAGAGAGAAACTGGCCATGGAGATGCCCCCTAAAGTAAAAAGGTCACTGAAGCATTTTAATGTGCAAAATAGAACAAAATGTAAGACCTAAGGAGACCCATCAAGCAGCTTTACAACTAACGAGTTGAATTTGTTCTATACTTGTTTTAAAAGTGCAGGATGTTTATGATAGATTCACAGTTCTATATAAGGAATAATAACAGCTAGCATTTATATAGTGTTTTAAGGTTTACAAAGCACTTGAGCAAATTATCTCATTTTATCCTTACAACTCTGGGAAGTAGGTGCTATTATATCTGCATTTTATAGATGAGGAAGCAGAGGCAGACAGCAGTTAAGAGAACTTGCCTAAGTTACACAACTAGTAAGTGTCTGAGGCTAAATTTAAAGTCAGCTCTTCTTAACTTCAGGTCCACGACTCTAACCAATGTAGCACCTCACTCTTCTTATATTCTTCATTGTAGGTGGAATTAAATGCTCAGGTTTGTTGGTGTCTGTCAGCTTCAAAATATCAAAAAAGAAGCATTCCAATAAATAAACGTTAAAATGCAAGCGCATGTTGTACTTTCTCCCAGGCTTACTGCGGAACAAAATGAGAAAGTGTAGTGAGAGTGACAGAGATAAATAACCAAAATGTTATGCTACTGTCACCACATAATAAAAGATCCATGAAAAGGTCTTAAGAGATTTAGGGGACTCCTCTGCAGAGAATTCATAGAAGGATATAGACAAGAATCATCCAGGAAAACAAGGCATAACTGAGCTGATAACAGCACCAATA
Organism: Pseudocheirus occidentalis; assembly: GCA_028646575.1. NCBI lineage: Eukaryota > Metazoa > Chordata > Mammalia > Diprotodontia > Pseudocheiridae > Pseudocheirus > Pseudocheirus occidentalis. Next base: position 65,574,163 of record CM053597.1, read on the forward strand.
AAAGAAACACTGATCCTAGTGGACTACTGAATCAATGAAAGAATTCAAGTAAGAGGGATTGGGCCATCTATTGCATCCTAGCTGCTACCATCTTCCCCTTTCTTAATTCTCCATTCCCACTTGGCCATGGGAAAGGACATGACTTTTTTCTCTCTCTCTTTTCTTCTTTCTCCATGAAATCAGCATACCAGCTTCTTCCTAAGTGCTATTCATTTGTTAAAAACTACTTCTTTGTGGAATACTTTGCAAAGTATTACAAATTACTTCTTGACAGATAGGACTGGAACACAAGATACAGGAAATGGTCACGGGGAAAGGATAACAGTTTCACGGGTGTCAATGGTTCTTACAGACTACTCTTGGTTCTAAGCACTATCTATAAACACTGGACCTAGTCTTCCTGAATACCCTCCTGCCTAACTTCCTACCTGTCCTTGGCCTCATAATTAATTCAGTTTTGTGGGTTTCCATGACTAGACCTCTGAAATCTGCTTTACATCCCACTCTAGAGATGAAAATCTAGAATTTAGGTAAGTACTCTCATCTCCATTATCAGTATGTCTCCCCATGAATCTAAGATCTAAGAATTGTCTGCACAGAGATGGAATTGAATCAATTAAGTACTATTGATATCAAGTAAGACAATACAGAGAAAAATGTAAAAATAAAAGACCCTGAGGGACTCCAAAGTGGGTAGGCATGACTACATGAAGGTCCAGCTAACGAGAATGCAAAGGAGCAGTCAAGCAGATTGGAAAAGAACTAAAGAAACTGGTCATGAAAACCTCAAGAAAAGAGAGCAGGCAGGAGGAAAAGGTGATTAAATGCAGCAAGAGGTAGGCATGGATGGGGTTTCAAGAAGGGTAAAGATCAAGACAAGACCACCAGCGTTAGCAATTAAGAGATTATTAGTAATTTTGCATAGATCTCTCTCACTTGAATGATGAGATCAGAAGTTATATACTGAAGGTAGTTTAGTAGGCAGAGGGGAGAAGAGAATGCACTGACTTTTTCAAGGAATTAAGCTGAAATGGGGAGATATAGGATGATACCTGGTGGGGATGATAGGATCTGGCAAGTGTTTCTGAAGGACAGGGAAGAAATTGGGGAGAAATATGAAAGAAAGAGGAGAGGAGACAGGGAGACAGGGGACAGGGAAAGAGAGAGAGAGAGACAGAGACAGATTGAAAGAGACAGAGACAGAGAGAGGAGATGATAGTGGGGATCATGGTTACAAGTCCTTTCTAACTGGCTCAACCCATAATGATTAAATTCTAATTACACCCTAAGCAGGGTTTAGGTTCTCTGGCCTAAACCAATAAGCCCTGATGGAAGTAAAGCTCTACATTTCTGTAGCAGGAATCTCTTCCCACTATGATTTGCTCTCTAGTTATAACATTCATTCTCTTTGGAACTCCACTCTTGCTCCCCATTCACTGACAGAGTTGAACCCAAAGACACTCCCTGAAGCAAATGGATGGACTGTTGTCCTTGTTTTCATCTTAAGACTACAATCGCTACCTTACCAGAGGGCACCACATGAGTAGTCCATATCTGGGAACTTTCTTCCAAGAATGGGCACTGTGAAAATTTTATTTTTGCCATACATATAACCAAGAATGTATGGACATTGTGAAAATCAACATATTCTCACTGCCCCTAAAATAATTGGGCAAGTTCTGATAGCTACACAGAACACTGTTAGCAGAAACCTCCTCTTCCCTAGACCCTTAGTTCTCTCAGATGTCCCATGGTATCACTGACCATAAGGACTGGAACTACCCTTCCTAATCTAGCCAGTAGTTTCAACTTTTTCAGCAAAGAGTCTACTATTTTAGCCAGAATTTAATAAATAAGATCCATCCATCTCCTCCCACCCCCCAAGATTATCCCATCTCAGTCATTGCTCATTAGAGAAGCAGGATGGGATGCCTAATTCTATTAGGCTTATACAAATATATCACCTTAATGACACAAAGGCAGTCTTTTCATCTAAAACAAGATTTAATCAATCAACCAACAAGTATTTATTAGACACCTTTTATGTGCCAGGAACTGCTGCCTGGTACAAGGAATAAAAATACAAAAAAAAATGAAATAATCCTTACTAAGAGGAGACATATATATGCATGCATGTATGCATGCACGTGTGTATGTATACATATATAAATATATATATATTTATATATACACCAGCACACACATATGTGTGTATATATATATATACATACATATATATATATATATATATATATACTGTATACAGACACACAGCATAGATATAAAGTAAAAAAAAATACAAAGTAGCTAAATACAAGGTAGTCTGAGAGAGGGAGAATTAATAGGGGTATGGTTTGGGGAATCAGAAAGGCTTAACGCAGAAGACTGTACCTGAGCTGCATCTTAAAGGAATAGGTGGATTGACTACGAGGGCGAGATAGGAAGGGAGTACATGCCAGACATGGGGGACAGTCAGGACAAAGGGGAAGAGTTGGGTGATGGAGCGTCATGTGTGATGAACAAAGAGACAGACAGTTTTCATTCATGTTCTTCTAGGCGATGCAAGAGACCCCAAAGACTTCCTAGTCCATGTGCTCTGGCCTGGCTCTAATTAAGATGAAACCCATTAAGTCTTTATGCATCCTGCTTGATCAATTCCTATGAAGAGCAAATCCTGTAACAACAGACTCTAAAGGAAGAATTGTACTAAAATTTTGTGCAGATAAATATTGTTCCAATAAATGAGCAATCCCCTGGGGCTTAAAATTCCCCTTATTATGTGGAGAATTTAGGTTGCAAAGACATTTAGTGTAACAGAATTTAACCTACAGACATAAAAATGAGGACATTGAGCAATTTCTAAAACAAGTCACTCAATGGGGTGGCTAGGTGGTGCAGTGAATAGAGCACTGGTCCTGCAGTCAGGAGGACCTGAATTCAAATCAGGCCTCAGACACTTAACACTTACTAGCCATGTGACCTTGGGAAAGTCGCTCAACCCCAATTGCCCTGCCTTTCCCCCTGCAAAAATAAAAATAAAATAAAATAAAGTAAGTCACTCAACAAAGTGGAGAACTCCAAAAGCACAACTCAGAAGAAATTTGCTTCCTTTTTCTGAACAAGAAAGCCGCTAGAGTACAGCAAAAGGAATACTGTTTTCAAAAGATTAAAAGATTGAGACGGTAATCCCACTAGAGGTACATGCTACACACAAGCAGTCTGCATCAGTTTACAACCAAGGAATTACAGAGGAGAAGTGTCATCAGATAAATGTATCATCAACAAGTATTTATTAACTGCCATTACTAAACTCAGAGGAAACAAGGATAAAGCATGAAACAAATTTTATTCTCAAGGAATTTTCATTCTAATGGGGGAGACTAAAAGTATATAGAAAACATATAGAGCATAAATACAAAGTCAATAAATATATCAAAACAGACCTGCACAACCTATGGCCAATGGGCCACTTACAGACCACAGGTATGCCAAAGGATTTCAGGCAGCCCACAAAAAATGTAAAGAATGTTTTCCTCTACATTTTTAGCAGGCTTCCTGAAATCCTTTGGCATGCCACAAGTGTCCTGTGGGCCATAAAGTGGTTGTTCAGGCCTGTATTAAAACATACAGAACAGTTAAATAAAGTTAGTTTGGGAGGAGGAAAACAATCGTTCATTAACACTATGTGCCAAGCAATGTGCTAAGCACCTTATATATATTATCTTGTTTGTTCCTTATAAGAATCTGAGGAGACAGATGCTATTATTATCCCCATTTTATGGTTGAAGAAGACATGGTTTAAGTGTCCAGGGTCAGAGTAAGTGTTTAAAGCAGGATTTGACCTCAGGTCTTTCTAATTCCAGGCCTAGCACTCTATCCATTATACCACCTAGCTGCCTAAAGGGAAAACACTAGCAATAACGCGTCAAACATTGAGGCAGAGTGGTATGGTAGAAAGAGAACAGCAATGAATATTGATTAAAGTCACAGCTCTGTCATCTACTACCTTGTGACCTTGGGCAAGTCATTTAAACTCTATCACTATAAATCCTCATCTATAAGATGAAGAAGTTTAATTAGATGAGCTCTAAATAGTACATTCCTGCCCAAAATTGATGATGATCCTATAAAAGGGCATAGAATGAGATAAGAGGACATGGACTCAACTTATAAATGACTGGGCAGACATGGATGAATTATAGTTTACATCAGTTGTAGGGTATGCCTCTATCAATGGGACCACAGGCTATTGGACTGGATTGAACTTAGATGAAAGTTTTCACTCTCTCAGCCACACTTTCCTCATTTACAAAATGATGTGTCTGGCCTAGATGATCCATCTCTAAGGTCCTTTCCTGCTCTAAGGTCTGCAATGCTCTTAGTTTAATAAATGCAATCTCTGTTCATTCTATGAATTACCATTAAGTTCATACAAATTATTGTATGCCTCACTCTTAAAGAGTAGACATTGGTTAATGTTTGAAAAAAGAAAGAACAAATCGAAAGTTGATGTTTACACTTTCAACAAATAAACCATTTGTTTACTTAGTTCACAAGTTGCCACTTGGTTAAAGTCCATTAGCAAAAGAAATTCTATTGGGCTTTAACCAAGTATGTTTATATTTCACACCCAAGAAACTAGGCTCAGTCAATACTTCTATATGACTCCATCACTGACTAAGTCATAAAGCATGACCTCTACAAAATTAATTTTAGAGATAGTCCATTATTCCCTCTCCCGTACTGAGAAGTAAAATAAATTCACCTCTCTTTTCCACATGACACTAAATATGTGTGTCTTTGGGCTGGCTAAGCCCCAACCCAGGAATGCACTCTTCATGTGCCTTTACCTTAAAGAATCCTCTCTTCCTCCAAGACTACACTCAAATAACACCTTTCCTGATCCCCTCAACTGCTAATGTCCTTCCTTCCTCTCAAATTCTTTTATATTCATTCTTTTTTATATTTATTCTATCTTTACTGATAAATGACCTTGTTGCATCACCATTGCAATGGGAACTCCATAAGAGCAGAGATTATCTCATTGGTGAATTTGTGACCCCAACACGTAGCACAATATGAGGCACACGGTAATTGCTTAATAAGTCTTTGTGAAGTTATTGATAAGAGGAAGAACATTCTTTACAGAGTTAGAAGACTTCGGAGCTGAGTCCCACCTAACTCCTCTACTTACCAGAACATAATGGTAAATTTTAATCATATTTGCATATTTTAGAGAGTTGTTCCAAGAAAAGTGTCTGGGCTGGGGGTGGGGGAATCTGAGAAAAGTGTTTTGAAAGGTGCCGTATAAAAGTGAGCCACTAAGATTGTTCATCCCTGCTGTGAATCTATATTTTTTCTTGTCTCCTATCTCTGCCATGTATGTTCTCATCTCTGTGCTTCTGCTCAGGCAAACTCCATCACCTAAAATGTCCTTTTCTAGCAATAACAAAATCATCCTTTATGGCCCAAATCAGGCTCAAAATAAATTAGATTTCCATCTTTCTTTTTCCCTTTAGCAGTTGTAATCTAAGCCACACAATTTAAAACTTGGGTATATAGTGTCACATTATTCACAAATCTTTTCATGCATATTAGTTTTGTTTTCCCAATTATATAGTAAAATACTCCAAATCCCAAACAGTCCTTTTTTATATCCTCTTCAAGACCTAGCTCAATGTTTTGTGTCTAATAAGCACTCAGCAGCTTTTTTGACTAATAACCAAATGCCAAAAAATATTACATTGTTCATAACAAAGTTTTTTAGTTGTAGGAAAAGATTAAAAATATGGAGCTCTTCCTGAATTTGTGTTTTTATCTTACGAAGAAACCTGTTCAATTTCATTAAGTCATAATTTGTTGTGTTCTAAAGGGAATCAAGTTATGGCTCCTTTAAGAACCTAGTTATATCATTTACCCAGAGGCAGCATTCATGAGTGGGTTAGAAACATTTGTGGGGATGAACAACGACAACAGCATTCAAGAAAGAAAAGAGCTAGAAAGAAACAAAGAGTCACTTGGGATCATCCGTTACTCAGAGTAAAAAGCAGAAGATGTTAAAAATATAACTACCATTTGTATTCTAAAGAACAACCGAGGATACACTGAAACAGATGAGGTCAGAAGCCGCTAAAATATCCAGATTCAGCTCAACAGGGAGAAATATGACGAAGCTGAGATTGTAACAGTTTAATTAGTGACAAGATGCTTCATTATACCATGATTTTTTTTTTATTTTTCTAAAGATTCGTCTAAACTTGAGTGGACTGAAGTTTGAAAGTAGACAAAGAATTAATCCCTTCTTCACTAAATGTCTCCAATTATATTTCATTCTCATTTCCATGCCTTCATAACTCTATTCAAGCATTGCTAGTCATCTTGTATCAGCTACTTGAGACAAAGACACAGTACTTTAGAAGAAATTCAAAAGCATTTATAGGCGCTCGCCATGTAACATGGGCCCAATCAGTCTAATTTTGCACAGAGTATCACCGGCATGGCAAAGCATACCTCCTTCCTTTCAACAGAGAGTTGGTGGATTATAAATCCAGAAGAATGCCATGTGGTCAGGCATAACAATTAATCTTTTGATTAATTCTATTTGTTGGTTAGTGAATAGAGAGCACTGGACACGGTGTCAATAACATGTCAAATCTAGCCTCAAACTATCTTACATTCCTGAGCAAGTCACTAACTATATCTGTCCTATCTCCCAGGTTTTTTGTAAGAATGAAATGAGATTATATTTGTAAAGTATATTGTGCATCTTAAATCACTAGTTAACTAGTACTAGTTAATTATTATTTTCATTATTATTGTTAATTATGTACTAGTTAATTATTATTTTCATTATTATTGAAGGAACAGAATCATAAGGAAATAAGAGTAACTTTTAAAATCTGCATAACTTTTGTAAAAAGACAGTGTAACAATAAGAAAAATATAAAATAATAACATAATTTAAACATTATAACCAAATATCACCATAATCTTGGCTCATTATTATTATTATTATTATTGTTTGCTTTTTGGAGGGCAGTTGGGGTTAAGTAACTTGCCAAGGTCACACGGCTAGTTTTTTGTGTTAAGTGTCTGAGGCCGGATTTGAACTCAGGTACTCCTGACTCCAGGGCCGGTGCTCTATTCACTACGCCACCTAGCTGCCCCTCTTGGCTCATTATTAACCCAATTGCCCCAAGATGAAAATCTGAGTTATGCAATGATCTTTAATGCCAGTAATAACTTCGGTTAGTATTCCATTGGTAACACTGGCAGCGTGGCTATTGTGGATGGAGAGATAGGAAGAGTCAGGAAGAAAGGGTTCGAGTCCTCCCTCTGATGCATAATGACTGTGAGATCCTGCGTAAGTCATTTATCTTCTCTGCATTACTCAGCAACTCTGAAAGATTATAAATGCCAGAACACGTGCAGACTCACAGGTCTAATCCAAAACAAAACATTGCTCCCATGCCACAGACTGTCTTTTGTAACATCATTTGTTTCCTCCAGTTTTTCTCTTTTCTCTTGTTTTTCCTCCTCATCACTTCTGTTTCTCTTTTTATTCCCCTTTTTCTTTCTCTTTTTTTCCTTCTCCCCTTATCTGTACCCCTTAATCTGTCCGTTGCATCCTTGAGTATTGATCAGCTCTACTGGTAACACTCAGAGCTTGAAACATACAAGAAAAATTATCAAATTGCTTTACAGGGACCCCACAGATATGACTATTGCTACTGTGGGCAAAATGCCAAATGCATTTCCTGATAGCACAGACAAAATGGACGACTCAGGGACTAAGCTTGACTTAGGTCAAATGAAATAGCTGCTGCCTGATAAATAATAAATAATTCCCAGACTCCAAGTACAAACAGCCTGAACTTTAAATTCCTCTGCTTCTGTGTTCCAATGGCCTCCATAGGTTCCAACTGATTTATGTAAACATCGAGCCAACAACTTCATGAACCCAAAGGAGGAGCTTTATTTTCACTATGTGGGGGGCCTAAGGAAAAAGATCGAGGACTAAATATTTAGGAGTAGAAGGAAAATGTAAACTATACAGCCGAAAAGCACGCTCATGTCAAAATGCACGCAGAGAATATAATCAGTCTTTCTGAAGGAAGTAGATAAAATATTATCCTCTAGGAAATTCAAATCTGAATCAAGGACATACCTAGGATCACCTCTCAAAGATGCATTGATTCTCTTTGAATTTAGGATTCAAACCATTCTTTGGAACTCTATCACTGAAGGAGGCAGTTAGCTCCATAAGGTAATGTAAAGGTCCCTAAGAGTTTCTCCTTATTTCTAAAACATCTCCCCCTCTATTGGGTTCTTCATTCTGTCATTACCCACTCACACAAATGGAAGGAATATTAGAAGAGAAAGGAATCCTTTGGGTTATGCTTTGCCTTCTGAAAGTCGCCAGGTTCCCAATACCTTCTGTCTGACTTTCCTCATATAAATTGTCTCCCTAGCTTGACCTCTACCTAGTGCCTGTTGCTAGACACCCCTAACACCCAGTCTGCCACAGAGGGAGTTTGGATGTAGAATTAGAGCTGGAAGGACCTGAGATGGTGTCCAGTCCAACCTCCTCATTTCCCAGATAAGAAAATTAAAACACAGAGAGATAAAGTGACTTGTCCACAGTCACAAGCAGTGGTCTTACCAGCCTTTCAACTGATTAAACCTTTGCCTTCAAGAATATCATGTTCCATATGTAATGTTAATGAAATCAGAAGATCTTCCATGCCCCTTTCTATTGGCACCTACTAAAGGCACTTAGCACCTCGTAAAGGCTTAGCTCCTTACTTCCAGTTAACTCCTTGGAAGTAATTCACACCTTAACAGGAAGGAGCTACACTGTATGTAGGGAGAGAACCAGTAGGACCTTGAGCCCTTTTTTCTCAGACACCACCTGGAGATTGCACCTTTTCCTGAGATCCTCCTTCTATAGCTTCTACCTTGAACTTCCAAGGACCAGGCTGAGAAACTGTCATGAGTCTGAGAGGTATCCCTGCTTGAGGGATCTTGTTCTATTTGTGAAGGCTTGGGAATGTGGGTGTCCACTGCATTAACTATGTGTATCAACTTTGTGACCACTATAATGACTTTGGCTTTCTGGTTTGGGGACTTGTCCTTCTGGTTTGGGGACTCAGTGTTATGGTTTCTGAATAAAGACCTTGGTTCTGCCTTCCATGTGGA
>CM053597.1:65583460-65633876 GCA_028646575.1 Pseudocheirus occidentalis
AGATATTTCAATTGTTTCTTTTCTGGCCACTGGAAATATTTTTTTCCTTGACCTGATAGTTCTGTAATTTGGAGTTTTTATTTTGGGATCTCTTTCCTGAAAAAGAGATTCCTCTTTCAGTGGATTTTTTCAATGGCTATTTTGCCCTCTGGTTCCAGGATATCAGGGAAGCTTTCCTCACTAATTTCTTGAAAGACAGGATCCAGGTTCTGCTTTTGATTGTGGTTTTGGGGTAATCCAATTATTCTGAGATTATCTCTTCTAGATCTATTCCAACTCAGTTGTTTTTCCAATGAAGTATTTTACATTTTCTTCTATTTTTAAAAAATTTATTTGATTGATTCTTGATCCTTCAGAGTCATCAGCTTCTACTTGCCCAATTCTAACTCTGAAGGAGTTGTTTTCCCTGGTTGGCTTTTGTACTTCCTTTTCCATTTGGCCAAATGTACTTTTAGAGAATTGTTTTCTTCAATAGATCTTTGTGTCTCCTTTTCCATCTGGCCAATTCTATTCTTCAAACAGCTGTTTTCTTTTTCTAAGCTGTTGACTCTTTTTTCATAATTCTCTTATACCACTCTGATTTCTTTCAAATTTTTCTTCTACTTATATGATTTTAAAGCTCCTTTTTGAGTTTTTCCATGAATTCTTTCTGGGCTTGAGACCACTTCCCATTCTTCTTTGGGGTTTTGCCCATAGGTGTTTTAACACTGTTGTCCTGTTATATCAGATTCTTTTTTTGTTTTTCACTCACCTTTTTCCTTTTTAAATTAAAAAAAAATTTTTTTTTACATTTCCTTACTTTTAAATTTGAGTTCTGCTCCCAGGATGGAAGGGGCACTATCTCAGGCTTCTTGTTCCAGTGGCTACAGGCTCTACCCATTTACCTGATGCTACACTGATGTTGTCCTAAGTTCTGTGTGAATCCTCATGTCTGGTACTGTGCTGAGGGGGTGAGGTGGGAAATGTCTGGTGCTTCTGAAGGATGTGGGGTCTGGAAGTTTACTGGGTGCTGATCTGGGGTCCTAGTGGTGGTGTCTGGCATATGCTGAGGCCAGTGGGGTGGGGTGCTTCTGCATTTCCCTAGGGTTACACCAAAGCAGATGGAGGTCTGGTCCTGGGGCTGCCCATTTTCTTAGACACCTGTAGGGTGTCTTAGATACCTGTTTGCCTGCAACTGTGCTAAAGCATCTGGTGGTTTCAGAGCTGGAATCTGCTGGTTCCCTTGGCTATGGTAAGGCATATTGGGGTTCTGGTATTGGCATTTGACTATTCTGCCACACTGGGGCCCACGATCTCTCTCTGATTTGCAGAGTTGGGGCTTGCTACCAGCTTCCTGGGATTCTTCCTGTCCTGGTCTGCACTTCCCCATTACCTGAGTGAGACAGACCTTATCTGCCAATCTTCCAAGTTTCCTGGGCTAAAAGATTATTTCACCTCATCTGTTTGCTGATCCTGCTACTCCAAAATTTGTTTGGGGGGCACTATGTTATGATTGTTTGGAGATGAATGTGGGAGAGTTACAGCAATTTACTGCTTACTCCACCACCTTGGCTTCTGGGGTAAAGCTGTTTCTAAGTAGCAAGTTGGTTCCCTGGGAGAAGTGATTCATGACATAAAGTCTCCTTCTCCATCAAACTGAAATGTCCTCAATCTATTTCCCCTTCACTTTTCTTGTTGAAAGAGGACATAGAAAGGGGTGGACTTCGACAATGGGGCTAGGACTGGGGAGTCTGGTGAAACATCTTAAGGAAGAAGAAAGGGGGCGAGGAAAGGTGCTCATTTTACCCACAGAACTTTAGTTTCACTGCTACTAATACAGATTCTCTACCTAGGTAAGCAATTCTCACCATCTCCCCTACATCCAGTGTTCTTCCCGATCTCTATAGCTTGTCTTATGACCTTCTCCCCACCTTCAGTTCCCTTCTATAGAAACTTCATTCTATTTCTCAAATCAATAAGCCCTTCCAAAGGACCTCCTATGTGTCTGATAAATGCTTATTGATTTGACTTCATGGGTTGGTTCAAGTCTCTTCTCCAAGGCACTCAGTCCTGTGTTCAGAGGTAGCATGTTTCCTAATGGCAGAACCAAGAGGAAAAGTCTTGAACCTGCAATCGAGAGTGACCTGTCTTCAAAGGCAGCATCAGAACATTAAGTACTCCTTTGAACACAGACTTTTAGTTTCTTCATTTGGAAAGCGACAGCAATAGTGGCACTTGCTATTATTACTAAGTTGCTCTGAGGATCAAATGAGATCACAGATGTGAAACACTTTGAAGAACTGTGACGTGCTATAAATATCAGTTTTATCTCTTTCTCCATTCCTGAAGGAAGGCTTCAGTCTTCCCTAAGCGTTGTCCAGTCATTTTTAGTCACATCTGACTTTCACTCCGCATTTGGAGTTTTCTTGGCAAAGATACTGGAATGGTTTGCTATTTCCTTCTCCAGCTCATTTTACAGATAGGAAACTGAGGCAAACAGGGTTAAGTGATTTCCCCAGGTTCATATAACTAGGAAGTGTCTGAAGCTAGATTTGAAATCAGGAAAATGAGCCTTTCTGACTTTGGGCCCAGCACTCTATCCACTGCCACCCAGCTGCCTCTGCATAGTGGCTTAGAAAATCACATATTAACATTATCCATGTTGTATTGTATTTTTGTTTGTTTTATTAAACAATTTCCCAATTATATTTTAATCTGGTTCAGGCTGTACTTTTGACACCTCTGCTTTAACTTACATCAATTTCTCCACTTCTGAGCCTATTATAATACAATTTAACATTTAATTGTTAGCAACAACATGGTACAGAGGAAAGAGTGAAGCAAGTGGGATTAAAGGACATTAAAGGTCTCTTCAAGTTCTAATCTTGTTGTTTCATGTTTGTTAGTGTTTAGCTTAAAGTAGGACAGGGACTGTTCTCCTGTATCCTCCATAGTCCCTAGTGTATTCTTAGATACAGGAACAGAACTTTGATTTTTTTTTTTATGATTGAAAACGAAAAATAAAAGCTGCCCAAAAGTGTATCCCTGGTTTCTAAAACCTAAATTAGCACACAAGTTTCAAGGTTTTATATTTGAGAAGTGGGTACTAGTGAGGAGAGCTCAATACGATGGGATTACAGATCATAAAATCTAGTAAAATATAAATTCTCTGAGGTCAGTGACTCTGTCACTTTTGTTATTTGTCCTCTGGATGGTCAGAAAAGTATACAGCGTATCATGGGTCCTTTAAAAATGCCTGTTGATTGGCTGATCATAGATTTAGAGCTGAAAGGAACTTGAGAAATCATTAAGTCCAGTCTTCCCATTGTAGAAAGCAGGAAATTGAGCCTCAGACTGACCAAGGACAACAGAAGGTCTAAATGACCGAGCAAGGATACAAAACCCAAGTTAATTGACTCCCAAACCAGGAGTTCCTTCCACTGAATCATTGCTGTGTTTTTCCTAATGGTTTTTATATGGGAATGAGCATCATCTGTAATCATTGAAATCCCTGCTTCTCACTCCTTTATCTGTGATAGCTACTCCATGAGTGAAACTTTCTCACTTTAGAGTTTCTGACCCTACCCCCACCCTCTGAGAAGTGCCTGCTGTTCACAGAGGGCAAATTCTCTCTGAGATGTGTTAGAACCACGGATCTGACCTTTGAGTCTAAGCTCTGACGTAATCAGTTATCAGGGAGGAACATCTGTTTCTAAAATAGTAATTTAGTCTCACAATTGTTCCAGCAGTTTTCTATAAAGTCCAAGAGTAACTTTCTCTTTTTTTCTAATTTATTTTTTGTTTTCAAAATTCACTTACATAAGTTTTACATTTTCTCCCCATCTGTCCCCCTCCCTCCCCAAGATAGCATGCAATCTGATATAGGTTCTATACATACAGTCCTATTAAACACATTTTCATGTTAGTCATGCCAACAGTAACTTTCTAAGATGACATGTCACAGTACCAACTGCCTAGATCATAGAGCACTCCACATATGTGCTGGGAACCATGGATTTCAATTACAACCAAGGAGGTTTCTTATTAAAGAACAATCCAAAAGAGTCAGTTTACTCTATAAGAAATGTAACCAGAAACAAAGGCCATTCATTGATTTAAATAATTCGCTTTAAGGGCCAATATCTTCACCAACAGAGAAGGGTGTGGGGATGGGGAGAGGGAGGAAAAACTGGAAAAGATGGATCCAGTAAAAATTGAAAGATAGGCTCAGAGCTGTGATTGCTTCAACAAATTCTTTTTGTGTGTGTGTGTTTAGACTCATAAAATGTCACATATAGGTAGAAGGGACTTCAGAAGTTATCTAGTTTGAATCCATCATTTTACAGATGAGAGAACTGAGACCTACAGAGTGAAAGTAACTTGCCAAGATCATTCACCTAGCTCATAGAATACTAGGACTGAAGTCCAGGCTTCCTAATTCTGAGCCCTAGACTCCTTCGCTGGGCTTCCTGACATGTGCAACAAGGACTCTCTGTTTTCTACTGTAGCAAGTTAACATCCTTCTGACTCCCTGGGCCACCTGCCCAGTTGATCTGATATCACCTTACTCTTACAAGTGCTAAAACTGGAACCCAGGTTACTGGATTTTTGTGCCAAAATTGTGCCCAAGATTATCACAATCTGAGAAGCACTTAATACTCTTTGTGGATAAAATGTGTTTTAGTGTAGAGACACCATCTTGGAATCAGGAGGATTAGGAGGGAGTATTCACAGTAATGAAACCTTGGTATTATGATTATGCCCATTTTAGAGAAAAATCCCAGTGACAAGAGAGAATAAATGACTTATCTAGGGCCACAGAACTAGTAAAGAGTCTAAGACAAGATCTGAAACCAGAGCATCCAGATGCTAAATCCAGCACTCTAGACACTATGCCACATTGCCTCCCTAAGGTGGGAGAAAAATCCCCAACAGGTTTTGTGCCATTTATATCTGGTGTCCTACCATCCACAATTGCCCTTGTGATGAATTGGGGTTACTGAAATAGCAGCTAAAATGTAATCCTGGAAAGCTAATTCTAACTTCCATACAGCAGCATCTGCCAGGAGTAATCCCATTAGTAATTCCTGCATGTTTAAGAAGGTTTTACCATAACGTGTACTCCATTGTACACTATAAGAGGAGCCAGTGATCCAAGAACTAAAATCTCTCCCAGCATGGCTTATGGTCTCTGGCTAGGTGTCCTCCAGATGTTTTTCTGTTCCAGTGCTTCACGAATTCCACATTTCTATAACTCAATTCCCTGTTACTTCGGGATTAAAATGGCACATGCCAAACATGACCCACAGTGGGCTGTTTCTTTGTGATGAGTTCTCTAATGTATTTACACTGTTAGAGAAAGAATAACTTCTCAGCCAGGCTTCCTGGCTAAATTCATAGAATCCTTCCTGATCTCATTTTTTTTTCTGAGATTCAGGAGTACTTTATATTGCATATTGCTAACATAATTCTGATTTTTTTTTGTTTTTATTATTCTGATGAAAGAGAGGTTCTCTGACTTTTGAGGTATTCGAAAAAGGCTTGAGCCCTGTGATTTTTGTATCTCTATTTTTATTCTTGTCTGGAGGAACTCATTGATTCAATGATGGTATCTAACAAAAGACCATTTGGTAAGGAGGACATCTTTAGGGCTTTCTTTCCCTCTGAGGCCATATGTCCCTAGAGAAATAGGCTCAAGTCCTTAGACTACTCACTTTCTCTTTTTCTATTCTAGGTTAAGATAGTGGAGTCTCACAACCTAGAAAATTCAAAACATTATTGTAAGGGGACTCTGGCACCCCCGAATTCTGGAGCTTGGATTCTAACCTAAGTGGTACAGTTACTCTGTCACTGACATCCCAAGGATTAGAGAATGACCTTCAGAAGGAACCTTCTAGACTGAAGCCAGCAAAAGCTAAAAGGACAACCCACTTGATGTCTCTTTTAGATGCGAACATGGTGGGATCAATGCAGTTAAGCAGTTCAGCTAGCCCATTCTCCCTGAGACCAAGGTGGTGTAGGGAAGAGTTATACCTCTGAAATATTGGGGGGGGAGGAGTTTATGTGTTTTTATTCACTATATCTTTGAAGTAAATATATATATTTGTAGAGATTACCCATGTTAAGTGGTCAAACAAAACTGGGGTGCTAGTCATTGGACCCCTAACAGTACTGAAAAGAAACACAAACCACCATCATTTCCTACCTGGCATCATGGACTCCATCATGCTCTCTAGAATCTCATCATCCTACAAAATCCCATCTCTCTTGCCACTGCCACCTCATCAGTAAACCCTGCCCCTGGAGTCCCTGCCTCCCTCCCTCTGGTTGGAAAGGGTGAAGGTAGATCGTGGAGAGTTTCCCCCATCCACCTTTATAGAGCTGGAGCAGTCAGCTTTTCAATTCCCACCCAACTTTACTCCTCTTCACTTCATCATGCCCCCTTTTCAGCTTTTCTTTATGTACTGTCTTCTTCCATCAGATTGTGAGCTCCTTGAGGAAAGGATTGTCTTTTTGTCCCTTTTTTGTATTTCCATCACTCAGCATTGTGCCTGAAACATTGTAGTTTCTTAATAAACATTTATTGACTGTTGATGAAAACCTCTCAGGATACTCTGGAATCTTGAGGGGAGATGTAGTTTAAAGATATGCCTGGCCCTGATAGAATGGAGCCCAAGAGTATATTTTACATGTAGGGGCTTTCCTCCCTTGACTTCTGGGGTATCACTTTCTATTGGTTCTCCTTTTACCTGAGTGATGGATGACCCCTCTAAGTCCTTCACTGATCTATTGGCTGCCTCTTCTACCCTATGTTTTAGTGTCCCCCAAGACCGTCACTGACACCATTCTTATGTATTTCTATAAGTTTTTTTCCCTCCCAAACTCAGTACATTCAAAACTAAATTTATTATTGTCTCCTCTCATATCATCTCTTTCCCCACTGAAAAAAAGCTTACCTGTTTCAATTGATGGTGTCACTACCTTTCAATCACCCAGGCTCAAAATAATAAGTTACCTTTCACTCCTCTCCCTCCTCAACTTCCAACATCCGACCAGATGCCAAATCCTGTCGATTCTGTCTTCACAATATCTCATAACAACCTTCCTCTCCTTTTATATATCACCATCATTCTAGTTCCACTCAAAAACCCCTACAGCAATCTCTCTTCCCTTTGAACTCCTCTGACTTTTATTATCTGTACTATATGTCTGGCACCACACAAAGGCTGTCTTGTAATTTTTTTATATTTCTATAACCTATCAATTCAGTACTATATGTGTATATGTGTGTAGATAGATAGATAGATAGATAGATAGATACATAGATGATAGATATCTATAGATGATAGATAGATAGATATAGATGATAGATAGATAGATAGATAGATAGATAGATAGATAGATAGATAGATGAGAGAGATGTAGAGACATATTATATATCTCTTTTCCCATCACACTCATTCAAAATCTCATTACCTCTTACCTAAACTAGCAACAATAGTAAGTGCCTAGACTAGTAGTAATAGCCTAACTGGTTTCCTTGCCTCCAGTCTTATCCCCTTTCTGATCCATCCTTCACATCACTGCCAATGTAATCTTCCTAATTTGCATTGTATCTCAATGGCTCCCCATTGCCTGCAGGATACAATACAAGTAGCCAAGGCTAGCATTCAATATCATCGTGTAGTCTGACTCCAGACTACATTTCTAGATTTAGTTCATACCATTCCACATATCAAGGCAGTTAAGTGGCACAGTGGATAAAATGCCAGGCATGGAGTCAGGAAGACTAGCAAATCACTCCAGAATCTCTGCCAAGAAAATCTCAAATAGGATAATTAAGAGTCAGACAAGACTGAAATAACAGAATAATTCCAGCTGTCGTACATTCTACGTTGTAGCCAAACTTAATTACTAGCCACTCCCTCATCTTGTACTCCCCTCTCCCATCTCAGTACATTTGGCACATGTAGGAAGACCGTATCTGTCTCCCTGCCCCACACCTCAAATGATACCAGGTTTGGCTACTTGTACATCTGTCCCTGATGAAGCCCTTCTCTTCTTTCAAGGTGCCATGATGTCTTTGCTGATGTTTCAGCTAGTGATTCTTCTCCCCAAATCTCTATTCCTCAGTTTGACATCTCCCAGTGCACGTATTCATCTCAATATAATAACTATGCATATAATATACATTCTTCCCACTCACTCAAATATTCAAATGTGGTTTTTTTCAGCATGTGGAACAACTCATCACCTCACTACAAATACAAATAAAATAAATATTTGTTAAGTGCCCATCATATGCAAACAACTGTTAGATGCTGAGAGAGACACAAGGTTTAGAAAAGACACACCAAGAGCTTAAAATCAAGTTGGGAGATAAAATATCTGGACCAACAGAGAAGGCTATAATACATATTAAGCACATTAGAGAGTTACAACACTAAAAGCTTTATAAGATTTGAAAGGGAGGGTTATTATCAACAAGGGAGAATGAAAGCTTTCTGGTGTTTGTCTGACTTTAAAGGGGGGGGGGGATTTAACAGGTGAAGATAGAGAGAGAGGGCGTTCCAAGCACTGGCAACAGCATATACAAAGATATGGAGTGGGGAGAATGCAGTACATATGTGGAGCACAAAGAGCCATCTAGCTGAGCTACTACATGGAGGGGAGTCATGTGAAGTGAGATAGGAAAGTCAAGGCAAGGATGGAGTCCTCTCTCTCTCTCCCCCTACATACATACATACACACACACATACATGTACACATACATATATATGCACACATACACACATGTATATACACATACGCACATATACATATATAAGTGTATATATACATATGTGTATATACATGTATGTGTATATATATATATATATATATATATATATATATATATATCTTTGTGTAATTACTCAAAGGGCTGAGCCCAGACCAGACTCATTCAATGTACAAGTCAACAAATGTTAATTAATTAATTAATAATTATCATAATCATGATGATAATGGCAATAATCACAGAAGCAATCTTATGCAAAGGCATACAAAAGGAGACTTTTACAGATTATAATACAAAAGGTCTGTCTATATCAGTCAAAGGTCAGAGGTCATAGTTCTCCTTAGAATGGACTTTTTATGAATAGACAATGACCCTCAGGAAAATTGTCATTCTCAGTCTGGTTCTAATACGTGGCTGACAGACAAAGTAGAAGATCCAAATGTGCCCTGCATCAGAGGCTCAGAAAAACTGTCATCTTGAATCACATCCAAATGTGAATGCTCACCTAGGTAAATTAAAACATTGCCACCTTTTGGGGAGAGAAGGGGTCGTCAAGAGCCCTTCCTTGAGTAACTGGTTAATAAATATGTGTTGACTGACTGATTATCCCAAGGGAGAAAAGGATGGAGAAGGAGAGGAAGAGAAGGCCTATAAAGCTCAGGTCTCTGATCCTCAGCTGAACTTTAGGCTGAAACAGAGGCAGGCCAAAACCAGGTTGAATCCTGCTATTCTTCATGGTCATCCAAAAGGGAAATGACCTGGAGAACTCAGAGGCTTCTCTTGCTCTCAGCCAAGAGGAAAGAAGCAACAGGGCCAAGAATAAAGCTCCCAAACTACTTCCAATCAAACAAGATCATGTTTCTCTTTCTAGTCTAGTCACATAGGCAACAAGTCAGTCAACAAGCATTTATTAAGTGCTAAGCTTTGCCAGGTGCTGTGCTAAGTTGCTGGGGATACAAAGAAAAACACCAGCTCTCAAATATCTCACAGTCTAATGATGGGGAGAACCTGTAAAGAATTATACACAAACAAGATATATACAGGATGAAGTAGGGGCAGTCTTAGAGGGAATGCACTAAGTTTAAGGAAGACTTGAAAAGCCTTCTTGGTAAAGGTGGGGCTTTATCTGAGACTTCAAGGAATCCAGGAAAGCTATGAGACAGAGATAAGGAGAAAGAACATTCCAGGCACGGAGGAACAGTAAGTGAAACCTGGAAGCAATTCGGTCAGATGATCTTTTGACATCCCTTCCAGCTTCTAAGATTTATGAGTCTATGTTTAGTTTTCCAAACCATCTCCTAAATTCTGCCTTGAAATCATCCCAGCTTCTGCCAGGACAGAAAGGCTGGCACAGACAACATGAAGCCCAGTTTAGTAGGTTTGCCATGAACTCTGTTTGAACTTGAAAAGGGCCCACAGCAGGTGCTAAGTTGGCCTCCTTATCAAATTTCTGCAGAGCAGAAATTTGGAATGAATTATATCCTTAATTTGCAAAGAGGGTAGCCATCTATAATTAAATCAAAAGGGAATGGCAAGTCTTCACTCAGCAGAAGTGGATATTGGACATTCTGGGCCAGGCACCATCAAATCATACTTAAAAAAAAAAAAAGAACAAAAAAAATGCCAAAATATTCCAGCTGCTGCAGGGAAGGGGGGAGAAGGGGAAGGCAACATTTTAAAATGACAGATAAACAGCTTTATGCAGAAAACTGCAAATCTGCTGTCTTGGCTTTCTTTTCCTCTTTTTGGACTAATCAGATGTTTTCTATGTGAAAAGTAGCCTCTTCCTCAGGGAAGGATTTATGATATTCATTGAATGACATTCCTCCCACCTCCACTCCTAAAAACCTACCAGCACACCAAGAAATCTGATGGCGGTTTGCTCTCAGGGAAGAACTCTGCCCACCTGTCACCAGAGATCAAAGACAATGGAAACCTTTAATATATGCCTTAGGATGCCAATAGTGAATAAGTCATTTTTTTTTTGGAAGAGGGAGAAATAGGAATGAGTGTGGGAAGGACAGACCACAGAGAAGAAGCACATTTACCAAAGAAGCCCCTAGGGGAAGAAAAAAAGTAAAACCAGTCCAAAAAGAGAGAGAGAAAAGATTAAAATCAGTGGGTGAAATAAGTTAACATTTGCATCATTTTATATCCCACTGGTAGAAAGAAGGAAGTCTTGACAACAGGAGAAAGTCTTATGAAGAAAAATTCATTGTTAATGTCTCCAGAACAAATGGGACAGAGATCCAAATATTTCAGAGAAATCTGTCTACCAAGCTACTTCTCTGAAAAGTTTAAGTCAGAAAATCTAGTTTGCTAGAACTAGAGATTGAACTTTTAGCATTTTCACAACTCTCTTAGCTCAGGAAGACTTAAATTCCAATTTGGCCTCAGATGCTTACTGGCTATATGATCCTGGCAAGTTAATAAACCTCTGTCTGCTTCAATTTTCTAAATTGTAATACAGTCAATATAATAGCACCTAACTTTCAGGGTTGTTGTGAGAACAAAATATTTGTAAAACACTTTGTAATTATTAAAGTACTGTATAAATACTTGTTATTATTATCCTCATTGTTATCAGCTGCCCCCACAGAACATGGTTTCACTTGTACTTGTTATGAAAATACTTCATAATGATGCTTCCATTGGTATTTTACATATTCCACAGAATGTTCATTAGCAAAAGAGCTTATGAAATCATTTATTAATGTAAATAAGATCCTGGGATTTAGAGCTGAAAGGGGTAAAAGCAAAATTGTTTTTCCTGGGAGACATAGCAAGCATGCTTATGAAATCAAGAACCTGGTCATGTATATGTAGCAATGCCATTCTTGTCTGGTGAAGATGCTCCTTCTCTAATGGAGAAGAGACTGAAATCTTGAGTCCAATATTGTAGTTCAGGATGCCCACTGAGTCTGTTTTGCTCATTCCTTGCTTTTTATGCATGATATATGTATGTGTTGCATAGTCACTCAAGAATTTCAGGACATAAGTTGAGACTATATTTTAATTCCTATAGGGTTTACAGGAAGAAATAATGAGGTTTGACTTCATCTCTCTTCTGTGCCAGTAAGCTTGAAATCAACCCACTACCTTTAGTGAAAATGACTGTTAAATTTGTGCTAGTTTGTAAATAAATCATTATACTTCTTTTGTTCTTTATCTAATTAAATTAATACGAAAATATCTACTTCTTCTTTTGTCCAATTGATTTTCTAAGCAAATTGTTCATAGACATATAGTAGACATAGCTAAGGAGAAAATTGCCTACCCAGACTATCATTTCCCATGATGCTTGGAGCCTGGAGCACATTAGAAAGAAATTTCTGGAACAATGTTTCTGGAGAGGCTGTATATCTGAGTAGAGAGTGGTTGCATTACAAAACAAGGACTCTGATTGATGAAGCATATTTGGAGAGGTAGGAATTTTTAAAAGCATAGCCATTGATGCATAAGGATCACTGTAGAAAGAGAAGCCAAACTGTAGTGGAAGCATGAAGCATAGTTTAACAGAGGTCTGGTCACGGAACCCAGTACTTATGAGCAGGAGCAGAGTGTTCTAATATAATTCCCATGGGAAAGAAACAGAGGATCCTGCTTCCAATGATGGCACGTAGTGGGAGTTTGTTGTGGAGATTCAGAATATTCGAAGACATTCTATAACTAGTTTCAGTCTCCTAATTCTATGGGGAATTAAATGAGTGGCATTATGCTCAGATTCAGTGGCAACTTCCTTATTTATGAGAGAATAATAAAGCCCAAGGGGGCCTCAGAACTAGTCTACACCTCATTATAATTGAATAGACTGAGGCCAGAGACCTTAAGGAACTTGTGTAAGGTCATATAGCTCTTAAGTTATAAGGATGGAATTTGAACTCAGGTCTAACAAATTCATTTCATTCTATTGTACAATACTACCTCTCCTAGAGGGAGCTGTACGGTAGAAGAAAACCAAGGTGACCTTGAATTCAGAATTCCTAGAAGACAGATATCTCAGAAACAGTAGATACAAGTACCTACCCTGAATGACTTCCTCAGATCTCCAGCTTCCAGGGCATAGAATGGCAGATGGAACGTAGGGGTAACATAGGTCAGTCTGTATGAATCAGCTTCTCATACTCTTCAAATGCACAATTTGACCTCATATCACAGTGCTTTCAGGTTCATTTCTTTCCAGCTCAGAACACGCTGGGTACACTAGTCAAGTTTGGAGTGCCATATTTCAGAACAGGAATTACCTAGTTGGAGAACAAACAGAGGGAGGTAACAGTATGGTAAGAGGACTAGAAATCATATCCTATAGGTATCAGTTACAGAAGGTGGTGATGTTTCTCCAGTTGATAAACGGCACTTTTCAAAGGAAGAAATTCAAGTTATCAATAGCCATTTGGGAGAGATCATTATTTTCTATTATATTAATAACCAACTATTAAATTAGGATTAGGGTTTTAGACCAACCCTATAGGTCATTCAGTCCCTCTCTGAAGGACAAGGCAGATAGATGAGGTTAGCCTAACCCGTGGTCCTGCATCTTGGGCCAGAGGCCACTCAACTAGGAGATCTTAGTCCTGTTTAGAGTGTAAACAGAATCTAATCTAGGTGAATTCCAGTCCCGAAGCATTAAGCCCATGTCCTTGCACCCTTCTATGGGAGTTGAGGGTAACCCAGCTCATGAAGGAGAAAAACCAACCAGAGTGGTCTGGGTAGAGATGGATTCCTTTGTCCAGATTGCTGAAAGCCTCGAGTTTCATAATCAAGCCACCTTCTCAAAGAGGAGCTAAAGGCTTTCAGCCTACCTCCTCTTTTGAAAGTTTACCACCTCATTAACTTCTCAGGATTGTCATCTGTCAGGGGTACTTCCTTTTCCAAAGATATTTAAGCATTCAGTGATCTCCATGGTGTTGTCTTTGGTTATCAAGAGACCTCTGATCATCAAATTATTGATGATTTACTTCCTTAATTAATAAATTGATTATTAATGACCCAGAAACTGTTTCTCAGGCTTTTCATTTATCTCACATTTTTTAATGTTCTAAATCTCTATTAATGAGAGAAATGCATATTAAAACAATTCTGAAGTCTCAACTTATACCTAGTAGATTGGCAAAGTTGACACAGTAGCTAGGCAACAGGCCCCTGCTATATATAGGTCGGACATTGTGTTAAGCCAAGAAGATACAAGTACAAACAAAAAGAAAGATAGTCCCTAACCTGAAGAAGTTTTTATATTTTAATGAGGGAAGACAACACATAAAAAAGATCTGGAAAATGTTCCTACAAAGGGAATATGGGACACCTATATAAGGGCATGGTGGCAAAGTCCTTAGCATAAGAAGCAAGGCCAGAAGGGTAGAAAAAAAATGGCTGATCTAGGCTCATCTCCCAAAAACAGAGGTCTAGAAAGGAAATCTATGGAAAGGAGGAATTAGTACAGGGTGTGCTATTGCAACAATGCAAGGCCCCAGGCACTAGTGTAAATTTCAGGGTGAGAGGATGGCTAAGTCATGATAGCAAAGTCTTTAGAGTCAAAACATAGCCAGAAGGGAATGACATATGGCTGGCCAAGATCTGTCACCAAACTAGAAGCCCTAGAAGAAATTTATGGAAAGAAATCAATGGAAAGACAAGGCAGGAATGGCAGAGCAATAGCAAGACATGTTGGAGGGTCTTTGAGCAAACAGGAACATTAATTCATTTTAAATGGATGTCAGTAATGGTTCAGTCATTCTAGAAAGCATTCAGTAACCATGCCCCAAAAGTCACCCAAATCTGTATATCCTTTGACCACTGGTAGATATACCCCCAAAGAGATCAAAAAAGAAGGAAAAGGAATCTTATAAGCAAAAATATTTACATTAAGAACATGAAGCTTAGGCCTAAAGAGATATAGGACCTAGCTCAAGTTTGGTGACTGTCTCTTTCATTTTATGAGAATGCTTTCACCTATCCCGCTCAGGAGGAAAGAAGGAAAGAAGGAAATTGGAAAAAAGAAAAGTCACCACATTCAACAAATTATGTTCTGGCCTGGAGGATTTCTAATTGCTGACACTACCCTTGTCTTTCTACCTTTTTCTACCTCAGGAAAAGTGAAGTACAAAAACTATCACCCATTAAACTGGAGAGCAGGATTCCAAGTTTCAAGTCCAATTTTGATCATAATGCATTATGGTGACATGGGGTAATATTCATTTTACTTCTCTGGACTTCAGTTTCTTCATCCGTAAAAGAAAAGGTTGGGTGAGATAATCTCTCAAACTGCATGTAGTGTCTCACCTGGTTGACATATTGGATAGATTTGCTAAATTGCTTTTCTTTTCTCTAAGTGGTCACTATAATTGAAAATAATATCCTGGACTGCACAGCAGGTAATGTTGCGCAGAGAATAAGAGGGAGCCGAGACCTGGGTTCGAGATAAATTTAGGTGTGGATTTATTGATCAAGCATGCGACTACCTAGGGTATAAACTCAAATCAGTCAGTTCCTATTGAATCTCACAGACTTGATTATATAGACCAAAATTGCAAACTACAACCAGGGAGGAGCTAGCAAAAGCTATGACGTACAGAAGCTAAGAGAGCATGTGATTGGTTAGCTACATAGTTCAGGCCTAATTTGGGAATATGGTGCAAGGGTACAAGGGTGCAACCCCCAATGACATAAGGGTCCTTCCCAGAACAGGGTGGAGGGTAACCTTCCAGTGACATGAGGGTCCCTCCTAGAACAGGGTGGAGGGCCATAGTCAGCATTTTCCAAAGCAGGGTGCAGGGTCATGGGGAAAGGGAACAGGAAAGTCCCAGAATAGGCCAGGGTCATGTTCTGGGCAGAGGGTGTGGGGACCCTGCTTGGTCAGCAGAACAGTATAGGGTAGTCTCTTGTCTTGCACCCCAGGCTAATCCTTGTACAATATAACGAAAAATACAGAATGCTAATTTGTGGAAGTAGGGGGCAGGGGACTATGCCTTGAGCAACTTGGTGAGCAACTTTGCCCAGGCTTGCCTCAAGCAGTTTCAAGGGAATAGGGAATAGGGAACAGGCACAAAAGCAAAAATAAAAAGGGGCTTGATGGTGGGACACAGGTGGGCCACGTTCACGTGGTGGGCAGGTAACCTGGGATTTGAATTAGGGCACAACAGTAAGAGAAAAATACCCAGAAGGAAAGAATAAAAAAGGATGGACCAGAGTGATTTAGAGTTTTCCACTGCAGAGTTTAATCTAATATTATTCAAAAATTCCTAACTCTAAAATCACACTGAAAACTGCCTTGGTGACCTTGAAATGGACTAGAAATTAACACAGAAGTAAAAAAGGATCAGGGGTGGCTAGGTGGCACAGTGAATAGAGCACTGACCCTGGAGTCAGGAGGACCTGAGTTCAAATCTGGCCTCAGACACTTAATACTAGCTGTGTGACCTTGGGCAAGTCACTTAACCCCAACTGCCCCTCCAAAAAAAAAAAAGAATAAGTAAATAGGATTATCTGACCCTGTATGAAGGAAAAGATTTCCAGACAGATCACTTCCTTCAGTAATTTTCACAAGTAGGCCTGGAGACTCATTTAACCCACTATCATTAGTGAAAAGGTCTCAGTGAATCCCATAGAGTGTTGTCAAAAGGTGACCTTGATGGCAAAATGTTGGTGTTGATGAGGTGTAGGCTCTGGAACCCCACCCCTTTTGAGCTTTCCTTGAATCTTTGAGGTACATACTCTGGGAAACCTCTTCAAGTCTGATTGTCATTAACTCCACCTGAAGTCCCTCCCCAAACTCATTACTGGAGTCAGACCTCATTGGCTCCTCCTGAAGACCCTGCCCCAGCTCCTCCTCTGAACCACACCTAGACTCCTCTGTATATAAGACCCCATCTTCCCTACATCTGTGTGAAAGCACCATGGAATGGCTTGGTAGAGACTTCCCATGTGGGAGAGCCACAGAATGCCCTAGCAGAGACTTGGTCTAGGTGAGAGCACCTTAGGATAGTTTAGCAGAGACTTGCTCTGTAAGACTCTATCCCATGTCTTTGAATACACTTTACTTTTTCTTTGGCTAAGAAGACTTGAGTGGAATTCCTTCAGCAGGAGCCGGCATGTTGGTATTTTGGGGGTCTCAGGCAAACCCTAACCCTCTTTGGGCACCTCTTCACTTTTATGGTTCCCTGACCAGGAAACACTGCTAATCTCAAGCTCTTCTCCAGCTGGGACTGTAAGGTACTTAAGTCTCTTTCCTTCCCTATTGTTTTCTTGTCCTCCAAGTACCTTGGAGGTGTGGGGTTTTTTGCATGTTTTTTTGTGTTTTGTTTTGTTTTTGTGGGCCTGTCCCATTAGGTCAGACAGCTAGGTACTCAGCCTGACTTCAGGTTCTCAGTCCTGTTTGGTTGTGTTGGAGAACATGGACATGGACACGTGCTCAGCTTCTGAAGAATGGAGAACAAGGACAGACGCCTCATCTGGAAATGTGAGCCATTGTCTATGGTGATCTTTGAACCCCAAAATATAAAATCTAACATTTTCTCTCCCTCTATTTGTCCAGAAAGTGATGGAACAAGTTGCCATGATCTTAGTTTGATAGGATTTCTTCCAAATGTTAAGCTTCAGGTCAGCTTTTACACTGTTCTTTCACCCTTTTCAAGAGGCTTCTTAAATCTTTTCTACTTTCTACCATAAAAGTAGAATCATTTGCATCTCTGAGATTGTTATTTCTCCTGGCAACCTTAATTCTGACTTTTGTTTTCTACAGGCTGGCATTTTGCATGATGTACTCTGTATATAACATGACAATATACAACCTAGGTATATACCTTTTCCAATCTTAAACCAATTAAGTTTGACTGACAGTTAAGTTTACCAGGAAGAAGTAAATGGTCAGGGCTCATCAATTATAGTATCAAAAATACACTCTTCAGTTTACTTAGAGTTAAACCTACTACAACAGATTCTTAGCTCATCACCCTACCACAAGTCTCTCATGTCATATACACATATTATATCATACTGCTAGAATAGTGTGTATACATTTCTATATAGGCATATACATGTACATACATATATGTGTGTACCTGCATTATGTCACATACACAATTATTAAAATATTGTGTTTAAAATATCCTTTTCATCATGGCCTTTTTTGCTGATCACATTAAATCCAATATCCACCAACACTTTACTGGAAATTACCATGGAATCCTTAAGTGATGCCTGAAGAGTATGAATTCTGCAACATTCCTCCAAGCTAGAACAGTTTTAGGTATAACTCCAGCAATAAATTGAATCTTCTGTCTAAACATCAACCTAGAAAAGTTCAGAGAAACTCAAAACCTTAGGTTTCTAACTAAGTCTTGAATTCTTTATTAATGGCAACCCATGAAACAAAGAAAAACTTTAAATGGCCTTTAGTTTAGTGTGGCATCCTTCCATGTTTATAGCAAAAGTGGAGAAATAGTTGTTGTTTTTTAAATGGTACAAGGCATGCAAAAAAAAATCACAATTTTTAGGTAATAAGTGTTAGCTTAAACTTAAGGTACTCTGAATGTGACATCTTTGTCCCATGTTTCCACAAATGATACATTAATGTATAAATTGAACCACTACTGACTATTGATTGAAGCACTATTGAACTACTATTGATAAACTGAATCACTCCTGACATTCTCATGGTAAACAAAGCTATTGTGAGCCAGGATTTTGATGGAACTGAGGAGCCATGAATTGATCCACCAACTCTCACAATGTAAAGTAGGATGGTTTAGAGCAAGTTGCAGATCTGGGAAAGTTCAGATTAACTTTGCCATGGGTAGATTATCTACCTTAACTATGGACCTTTGATTAAGAAGAATATGAGTTGTTTTTAGGACACAGAGTTGTTGAGAACCAAGAGAACTACTAACTTCTTTCAACATCTTTGCCAACTGCTTTTGGCTTTCTAGCTGGTGGCTTTATCTTCCTAAATCATTTTAAACTGTCTTGGGAACTCCTTTTACCTGGGGGCATATGCAGAGTTTTATTAGAATGCATATGTTTGCCTGAACCTTCAGGCTTTGAACAATCCAGTGTACCAGTTGTGCAACTATGATTAGGATAGAAACTAAAACATACAAGAAAATTGTAGTTAATTGCAAGGATAGGTCACAGGTACTCAAACTAAAGAGAAGTTGGAGTTTTTAGTTTTTTGGATGTTTTCTATGTGGGGTCAACGGCAATTTTAAAAAACAGCATTAAATAGAACACTTAATGTTATGCATAGAGCTTGTGATTAACATAAACATTTTTAAAAATACCACTTGGCAAAAAACTAGAAATTAATGGGATGCCCATCAATTAGAGAATAGCTAAATAAGTTGTGGTATATGGATGTAATGGAATACTATTGTGCTATAAAAAATGAGGAGCAGATGGACTTCATATTTACCTGGAGAGGCTTATACAAACTGATGCTAAGTGAGAAGAGCAGAACCAGGACAAATTTGTACACAATCACAGATAACTAACATATGTATGACAACCAGCTTTGATAAACTGGACTCTTCTCAACAATGCATGGTTATAATTCAGCTCTAAAAGTCTCAGGATGCAAGGAGATATCTACACTCAGCAAAAGATCTAGAAAGAACAGAGTTTAAATGGAGACTGAAGCAAACTACATGCTCTCGTCCTTTTCCATGTTTGGTTTTGTTTCCTCTTTCCCATTGTTCACTCCATTGGTTACAACCCTTCTAAACAACCAGACAATGTCCAATGTGAGAGTATTTGCAGATCCTATACTTGATTGCATGCCACCATGAGGGGGAGGGGTAAGGGAGGGGAGACTTTGAAACTCAAGGGATTGTAGAACTGAATATTGTAAACTAAAAGTAAATAAACAAATCAATTTTTTTAAGTCAAAAGAAAAAAAATAAATTTAAAAAATACCACAAAGAAACCTACAATTTATGTACCAACAACTATTGTAAAGAAGTAGAAGTGAAGAAATCCTGGGAAACAGTTAAGAATATCCTACCAATAAATTCTACACACTTCAAAGTGAAAGGGAGATTAACAAAAATGTATTTAAATATAAGGTTGAGATTCATCCAACAAAAGAGCCAGAGGCTAACAGAACCTAGAAAGGGCTTACATTTATATATCATGAATTCTTTCTTCAAGAAAGGGATCTGAAGATATGTACCATAGCAAACAGCTAATTAATTACACAGTAATACTATATCTGAAGAGAAGAGAAATGATTAGTTATGAATGTCAGTCATATCAGAATCAGCAATATGATTGTGACCACTTAGTTATAGCAAAGGTCAAAATTAACATCAATTAAAAGAAAAGATCAATATGAGAAGGATAACATTGCATGCAATTGCTACAACTTCAACTTGACCTATTCAAATTAGTCATTGATGTCAAAATGGTAAAAATGAAAAAGGCA
Organism: Pseudocheirus occidentalis; assembly: GCA_028646575.1. Lineage (NCBI taxonomy): Eukaryota > Metazoa > Chordata > Mammalia > Diprotodontia > Pseudocheiridae > Pseudocheirus > Pseudocheirus occidentalis. Next base: position 65,603,632 of record CM053597.1, read on the forward strand.
AAGGGAATCATTCTTATTCTCATCTTTTCCTATACAAGTTTAATTGACATAAAGCAGCTGCTACAGGAAGGAGGAAGCCAAAAGAGCAAAGAGACCCCCTTACTCAGTAAATATTTTATTTTCTTGCCCAGTGAAAAGACATAGCTGCCAAGAGCAACAGCATTTTAGAATACAAATTCATTTATAAAACTCTAGGAGAAGGTCAGTGGGAAAATACTGGCAATATCATATCATAAAAAATTGAGAAGTAACAGAAGCAGAAGTAAGCCTGGCTTAAGACTCAACTAAGCCAAGTCATCCCCAAAGCATTCAGAGATAAACCTGATAAAATTCCAAAACAGTAAAAGAGAACTTATCCGTCACTGTCAGTTCATTCAGCAATCATGGTAAAAATCATCTCAATTTCCTTATCTGTAAAAGGAGAGGTTAGGGCTTAGTGGATTCTAAGGTACCTTCCAGCTTTAAATCTATGATCTCATACATGTGAAGATGTTACATCATTCCTTGATAAATACAGCTATGGAAAACTACTATTCAATAACCCCTAAAATATTGTCAAGTAAAGCACAAAAGAGAAAGAGGTAGGCTCATTAAGGGTGTTTCAACACTGTTATGTAAAATTCCTGTGAAAGTTTCAAATAAAAATCAGATTTCTCAAAGGTGATAAGTTCATTCAGATGCTCCTCTTTATGTATGACATTAAAGGACTGCTCTAACAATCCATATAGGAAAAACTAAATGGATGAAAAATATATTTTGCTTACATTATCACACATAGTTGCATAAACAGTTCACTGAGTTAGTACATCTATACATATGATCTAGCAGAGGTAGCACAGATGTACTGTGAAGTACACCCAGAATTGAATAGGGAGAAGAAAGTGAGCTAAATCGCATATTGGAAATTATGTAATGCTTTAAATGATCCCAAGATGTTCTTTGATGGAAAAAAAATCTATCTTTTTGCCACCAATGTCCTTCCAATAATGCTACATAATTTTGTTACCTCTGCATACAATCATCATCATAACTAGCATTTCTAAGGCCCTAAAAGGTTTGCGATGCATTGTACATATGTGATTTCATTTAATTCTTACAAGAACTATATTAGGTAGATGTTATCTCCATTTACAGATGAGGAAACTGAGGCCAGAATAAGTTATTTGCCCACATAGCTAATAAGTGCTTGTAGCAGGAATTGGATTCAGGTGTTCCTGTCTCCAAGGTCACTGCTCTTATCCACTATCCCACCTAGTTACCTTCCAAAATAGTTTGAAAAATCACATTTGTGTTTGCCCAGTTGGTAACAGAGAGATGCACAGTGAGCAAAAGTAGGTTGCAGCATATTACCAATGATAGGTAGTATAAGTAGAGACATCAAATAGGGAATGTATGATTGGAAAATAAAATGGACAGCCATGTAATGAAAGCAAGGGATAAGAAATGTCTGATTTCTTACCTAGGTACTTCTTATCTCCTGAAGAAATCCTAGACAGAAGATGTGTTGGGTACGTAGATCATCTATGAAAGATGTGTGGTAGGATATGGATAAGGATCCCACAAGATAAGGAAGCCTGAATGAGCTACAATCTCCACTAGTGAAGGGAATACCTGCATTGATGAATTCATAGATCTACCAAAATAATGAAATATTGGCATCACCATAGTTCTTACAGTAAATCCATGGTTTTAGTCATGATTCATGACCTTGTGACCCTTGAAACCTACAAAACCAGATGTAAATACCAAGACAATGCACATGGCAAAGTGTCTCTCTCTCATCCCAATACAGACATTGGTGGAAATGAGAGAAGGTATGAATCTGAGACACAGAGATGAAGCAGGAAATAGGAATTAGATTAGATTAGATCTTAACTCCACCATTATTTATAGTTCAGTTATCTAAATCAGAATCCAGTGGCTGAGGTTCTATAATTTCTGTAGACTTCCCTTTTTCTTAGCATATTCTTCTTCCACTAGCAGAGAAAATTAATTACAGACCAGCTATATGTCCATTTTAAGAAAAAAATTGATTCGAGACACAGATAGGACCTAATATGTTTTTCCAATATTCTTCAAGGTTAATTGATATCTTTCCCACTAACAAATGACTTAGAAAGTACTTTTGACAAAGAGAGATAGACCACAGAATAAGCACAAATAAACCATAGCCTGCTGGGTGGATTAGTTTGTTAATGTCCCGGCTAGTAATCACAAGCGATGTTGGCTTACTCCTTAGAAAAGCAGGATAAAATCCTTATTACAACAAAAGCCAAGGGATGTTCTGAGCCTGAACAAGATAACCATTAATAAAGGCTCACCATGGTTCTTCCTTATCCTTTTGGGGAAAAAATCAGAATCTTTTCTGAGTCAACTTAAATATTGCAAAAATGGGTCAATATATTTGCTATTAGTAACTGTCATCTTCTGGAAGACTTTCAAGGGCTGTTTGTACTTGTGTATTATTTTCACAGGTTTTATTAAGGAGGAACATATGTGTGTATATGTGTATGATTGCATGTGTGTGTGTAGTGTAGATTGATAAATAGGGACAGATGATAGATAGATAGACAGATGATAGGTAGATAGATAGATAATAGATAGGTAGATGGATAGATAGGTAGATGGATGGATGGATAGATAGATAGATAGATAGATAGATAGACAGACAGATAGACAGATAGATAGATATATAGACAGACAGATAGATAGATAGACAGACAGACAAGTAGATAGACAGACAGACAGACAGAGAGACAGACAGACAGAGAGACAGATAGATAGATAAACAGATGGGAGTTCAGATCAGGAGTTTTCAGAAGTTTTGTTAAGAAGTAAATAAAGGTGTGACCTGATTGTCTTAACCCAATTGCTTAAAAAAAAAAGTAGATAAAGGTCCTGATCTACTTTTATAACTTTCTAATCTATCAGTTTAGAGCCACATCATATACTTTTTGTCTGTGTTTAACAAATGCTTTCCAGGGGTAGAGAACCTGTGACCTAGAGGTCACAGGTGGCTCTCTAGGTCCTCAAGTTCAGCCCTTTGACTGAGTCCAAGTTTACAGAACAAATCATTTTATTAAGAGAATTTGTTCTGTGAAGTTTGGATTCACTTAGCTTTTCTGAGCCTCTGTTTCCTCATCTGTATAATGAAAGTGTTAAGTTAGGTGACCTTCAATGTTTCTTAGTTCCATATCTTTAATATTATGAACCATCTCTGTTGACTGGTAAAGGAATAAAGCTGAGTGTTCTGAGTGAAGGTGTTCATCTTGAGCTCTCCTACCTGACCAAGGGGAGGTGTTCAGGTCAATGGGGAAAAATGAAATTGCTCCAACAATAAGAAAATCTGCCTTCTGTAAATCTACCAGGGAGGGAGAAAAAAAACAACAAAACCACCAGAGAGAAGCTGGCTACCTTGGATTTTGGTTCGGTTTTGTTCCATCTTTCCTTATCTTCACTTAGAAGATATGTGATCCATGTAGAGCCAAACCAATTAATACCAAGTTCAGAGTCTCTGCTAATTCTTTCATGTCCTGATTTGCTCCTTCCCATGTTTGCTTAAGTAAGTAAATTTAGGACATGAGGATCAATGGCTTTGAACAAAAAATCTTGGCATAATTCAGACACAGGCTTTCCAAACCTCAGAGGGGGAAACTATACAGTACCTGGTAACAATAGGGTGAGTGGAATTTTCAATTTTGTCCAATTCAACAAACATTTATTAAGCACCTATTATTGGACAAAATGCCGGGAGATATACCCAGTCTTCATGGAGTTTAGGGGGTAAGACACACATACACTGATACGTGTTAGACAAATCAATACTTCATAAATATATTATATGAGAAAGGCACAAGCAAAGAGCAATCCCTGTGAAGATATGATACTGCCTTGCTTCTGTAGGCACCACAGGCCCCACCTCCTCGGGAGGCACAGCTACTGAAGATCCAGAAAGGAAAGTTCTCACCACTAAGACCTGGGCACAGTCCAATCATTCTGAAGAAGAACTGATAAGGTTTTATTTATGAAAATTCAGGATTTGAACCTAGGTCTTTTGGGTCCAAATCTGAAATACTTTCCCAATTAAGTTTGCCTTCTTCTGTGCCATTTTGAAAGAATAAAGACATTCCCACATATTTCATGGAAACTCCTGTGGTCCTTCCACAGCCCTCTTAAGGTCTCTGCTATTCTTTTTTTTTTTTAACTTTAGTATATCTGCTATTCTTTCTTTTTATTTTTAAAAATTTAATCATCAGAAATCACAAATATTGCAAAACACAAAGAAAAGCAGGAAAGAGGATTCCAAGAAATAGTGTTACAAGACCCTAGATAAGATGCACTGCCATCTGCTTTGCTATTGCAGCTCAAAGACCATTGGGCCTTTCCATCTGCCCTGAGGCTGAACCATGCTATATTCCTCTTGTCTCTCCCATTTGAATGTGGGCTCCTTGAAAGCTATTTGTAGCTCTAGTGTTTTGCACATGATAAAGTATTAATATGTTATTTTTCATTCATTCATCCCAAAATCTAAAGTCAAAATAGCAAAATGTAAGCAATATGAATTCCATTTTGAAAGCAAGACAAGATTTTGGCTGAAATAATAATAAACAAAAATTAAAATAGAAAAGAGATGGAGTATAGAAATAAGGGGGTAAGAAAGTCTCCTTGGAGGAGGCAGTTTTTATCCATGCCCACTGCCATCCTTCTCCTTCCAGCACTACAATCCAGAGTATATTAGGTAGATGCAGGACTTCTAAGCCTACAGCCCCCTTCTTCTCCCCTCACCATCAGTTTAAACCCTGAGTGAGGGTTTTCTAACCTATAAAATATACATACCTGGGAAGACATGAGACCCTGGAGAAGGAAGAGGCAAAACAATATCCAAAATTAGTAAATATTTTCAAGTACAATTACCACATAATTACATCCACTGTTCACAATGAAAATAAAATTCAAATCATAGTATACAAAAGCAAGTTTACTCCAATTGATAGTGAATGCAGCACAAAGACTGTTTACTAAAATATGCTAAATACAGCCAAATTTTAGCTGGCGTGTATTGCATCTTAACACAGGCACAATCTTCTACCATCACCATCACTCAGCAGAGGTTCATGACAAGGATGAGTTGTGCTGTTGAACTGCTTGCTACATTTGAAAGTCAAGAATGCAAACTGACAGCAAAACAATTTTAGTGTTGAAGTTTGACGTACCATAGCATCTGTTATATTTCTTGCTGTCATCCATTTTGGTAAATATAATATATGGAACTGGTTTCCAAAAAAGTCAGCTTTTAAAAAACTGTAATAACTCAGAATGATTGTAGGTTATTTAAAATTTACAACAATCAAATTTAGCTATCTTCAAATTTTTATTGCCTCTGTTTTTAAGTAAAATAATACCCTTTCAAGATATATAAATACATAGTCACTTTAAGGAAAAACTCTATAGGAAAAGCTAAAACTGGTAGAAGCAGTTTTAGCCTAGAGAGGCAGTTTGAGGAACATAAATACAGAAACAGAAAATAAAAAGTCCAAATCCAGACAATACAAGCTGTGAATATGGGATTCACAAGTATTACTACTAATAAAAGGGGAGAAAATATTGTGTTTGCTTTATGCAACAGCTCTCATTGTAGATAGCATGAAACCTTATATACTGAGATGAGGTCTTAGAAGTACATGTGCAATAATTTTTTTCAATAAATCCAGATCCATCCTAGGGAGGGGATAAGGAAACCTACATAGAACACTTTTTTTAAGTCTGATAAGGGACATTTTGTGAAGCCAGCTGAGTCCTGAGGGGGGCTGGGGACAGAAGTGATAGGCTGTAGTGTTCCAAAAGCATCTCTGAATTAGGATGGACATAGGGCAGCTCCAAAGATGGCGCCCCAGCTCTCCCTTTCTGTATAGGAAAGGTTGCATCTCTGACACTGCTAGAGACAATCCCACTTTTTCAGAGGGGCTAGGATGGTGAATGGTAGAGCACAAAGAGTTACCTGGTACTTCTACTCACAGATCTATGTTTTGAGATCTTTTTGTGAAGTAATGAGTTGAGGTGGATGAATGTATGAGAGTGCAATGCTTTCTGATTTACTTGAGGTTGGCTAATAGAGGAGATATGGAGGATCTTATCTATGATGCCAAGTGCTATTGGACTCTCTAGGTCCAAATGAACATTTTATGAAATTTGAGGAAAACATTCCAGTCAGTGAGCATTTATTTAGCAACTACTGTATACTAGGCACTATTTCAAGTGCCAGGGATACAAAAAAAAATTAGTCCTTGCGCTTAAGGAGCTCACAATCTAATGAGGGAAGACAACAGGCAAAGAACTATGAGCAACTACAATAATAATAGTTAACATGTAGATGTCCTTGCTATGTGCCTGTCACTGCACTAAACACTTTACAATTATTATCTCACTTGATCGTCACAACAATTCTGGGAGGTAGGTGCTTTTATTATTCCCATTTTGCAGATGTGAAAACTGAGGCAAGCAGAGGTTAAGTGACTGGTCCAAGGTCATAAAGCTGGTAAGTATCTGGGGATGGATTTGAACTCAAGTCTTCATGACTCCAGGTCTAGTGCTCTATTCACTGCACCATGTAGCTTCCACAAAACAATGTGTGGAGAGGATAAACTGGAGAAAATCTCATGGCAAAGCCACCAGAATTAAGGAGGACGAAGAAAGGCTTCCTTCCTGGCTGATTTTAGAGTTAAAGTAGAAAACAAGGGACAGTCCACAGTTATGAGATTCATACCAACATCTGATGAGTGCCTAGAGAATGGCTTTGGGTTATTCATTTAAATGACGTATCAGAGAACTCAGAGACATGTTCATTGGTTTGTTTGGTTTTTCCCTTCTGGGATTCAAGAAGTGAAATGTTTATTCACTCTATAAGAAAGGATGGAATTAACTTTCCATGCACTAAGAAAATAAAGTCCTGCTTATTTATCACTTGACCAGACTATTGAAGCCATTTTCATCTCATTTTAAAGACTTAGATATTTCTAAATATGAATGGATAGGGAGCCCATTTGCCAAAATATGATGCATTTAGCCTTACTCCAGACAAACCTGAATGGCTAATAAACTTGTCTTGTGACGGTATATAAAACAAGCATGTGAAATTAAAAATCTTATTATGTTTTGGTATTGATTAATCTTTTGCTTAATAGTGCAAAGTAATACAAATTTCACAACTGTTCATAATATTTTATTTGTGCAAAACTAGTTTTTATGCCATAACTCTTATGAAGATAAAAAAATCAGTTTTGATGATTAAGTTGAATGAATTATAAGTGGCAATATTGTTAAAGATACCATGTTTCAAAAAACTTTGCACCAAATACAAACCCAATCATCACATTAATAATATTATTGGGTTGTTATTTTATTTTATAAATACTATAATTATAAAGAATTTAAGTATGTGTTTTATATTTTGCTATATTTTAAGACATGTTTATACAAACATAATATATTCTCAAGTTTTCTTAAAAATACATAATGTAAATAAAGAAGATTTTTACCTTCAAAATTTTACGTAAAGTGTGGAAGGGCTTGCATTTTTTTTCTAAAAAGGAAAATTGCTACATGAAGTTTGGAAACCACTGTATTAAATGATGTTTTTCATCAGCCTACTCTAGTTACATATTCAAGAAGCAGTGGCCTGCTATCCCTCGAGATTCTCCTTGGTGACATAAAATTTCTTCTATGTTATTTTATGGGTGTGATCCAACCCTGGCACAAAGAATTACTTGAATATTGCCATTCTGGACAAGATGATACTTATGGTGGGTTTCTCTGGACTGACCTTTTGGCTATAATCAGAAGCCCAAGCTCAGACAGACTGGGCAGTCTTCTAGAGTTAACATTCTCCTCACCTAGCCCATCCACTTCCGATAAGTACTTGTCAACACAACCAGTCTTGACCAGGTCCTTCAACTAGTCAGAGAAGGTAAGATTTCCTTAATGATTGACCAGTTTATTTTCCTTTGACCCACTGGATTTGGTTAAAGGTAAACCAACCAGTCTAGGTTCCATATTGGTCCCTGTGTTGGAAATTTAATGCAAGAAAAAACTGTTTATTTACTAACTCTGGCCTGCTTTCTGCATATTAACATCTCGTTGCTGATGAACTGTTTATGCTTATTCTGCCAACAACTTCAAATGCTAATTCTTTTAAAACATCCTCACAGCTGTTGTAGATTAGCCATGTCTCCACAATGAATTGCTACAGTCAGTCACCCAAAGGCTATTTTAGACCCACTGTTAAGTGCCTCAGGCTCAGAAGCAGAGTATAAAAAACAGTGTTCCCATTCCAGTGCCTGAAGGTGACTCCCTCCAAAAAAATGTCTAAATGTGGGTCTTCTTTTACAAGTGATCAGAGAAGATGGCAGAGTACAAATAACAACTCAGCCAAACTCTCCCAGTGCCCCTCTCCAAACAACTCTAATATAATGCCTCAAATCGAATTCTGGAGTGGAAGAGTCAACAAAAGGTCAGAGTGAGACATTATTCTAGCGTAAGACAACTTAGGATGTTGGCAAGAGAAGTTTAAGACAACAGAATGGGGTAGCAGTGTCAGCACTGGGCCTTGAAAGGTGGCTATAAGAGCAGAGGCACCAGCAGCCTCAACTTCAGGCCTCAACCCAGAGATGGGAAGGGAGCAGGACAACTGGTCAGAAAAAAATTGCAGGGGGCTCCTTGGTGGTACTGGGTGCAGCAGGTGCTGATCAGCCACTCTATTTGCTTATAAGTAGTTCTAAGTCACTGTTCCAAGGTAGAGAGAAGAGTTTGTGATTGCTCACAAAGGAATAGGGGTCCTGGTCACAGTTCCAAGGCAGAAAGAAGAGCTAGCACTTGTGGCTGTAGGAGATCAGTTCCTGGTCACAGTTCCAGGATCAAGAGAAGTGCTAGTGCTCATGATTACAGAGGATCAGGGACCCTTGCTGGGTAAAGATGAAAGCACAGACCACAAGAGCACTGACCATGCCTTTCCCAGAATTACATCACCTTAGAAGCAACCAAACACTTTTCAAAAACTTGTAAATCTAAGTGTGAAAATAGCAACACAAAAAAGCCTGAAGCTTAAGACAGAGCTTCCCCACCCACAAATGAGCAGAGCCCAATTTCAATATTAAGTTCAAAGCCAAGAAATAAGCTTGAAAATAAACAAAAAGGGGGAAAAACGAAGAACCAGACCAAAGGGTACTATGGTGACAGGGAAGACCAAGACAGAAACTCAGAAGAAGACAACAATGTGAAAACAGATAGAGGCAAAGCCTCAAAGAAAAGTGGTAATTAGACCAAAGTGCAATAAGAAGTAAAGTTAGAGAAAGAGATAAGAGTAGTAAAAGAAAAATTGGAAAAAGAAATTAAACTGATGGAAGAAAATTATTAAAAGGGCAAAAAGACATCAAAAGTACTTAAGGAAAATAACACCTTAAAAATAGAATTGGGCCAAGATGGTGGAGTAAGGAAGGAACCCTCTGAAGCCTCTTAGTTTCCCCTTCAAACAACTAGGAAACCACCTCAGTATTTATCTAGGAGCAGGGAAGCAGCTTAACAGGAGCACAGGAAAGGTCTGTCTCACTGTGATGGAAAGTGAGAGGGATCCAAGAGCAGCAGCAACCAGCCTCATAGCAGAGTTCCTGCAGCAGGACCCTAAGGCAATCCACCAGTGAGACCCTGCCCTCCTGCAAACCAGCAGCCCCCTAGGCAAATTAGGAGTCTATGCTGCACAGCAAGACCCCACCCCAGGAACCCCACCCCCAGCACAAGCACAAAGGTGAACAGGAGATGTTAACAGTTTGTAGCAGCTCAGATGTCAAGAACCCTAGACCAATGATGAAATTTTTGGATAATCCAAAGAAGTAAGTTTGGGATGAAGTAAAGATATGGAATGAAAAGGGACTCTTTGGATCCAAAGGTCACTTATACTAAGGAGCCTACCAAGGTGGATTAAGACATTCGAATGCTTCATAAAAATTCATGGGCACCAAGTTGTACTCTCCTCATACACTACATTGGCTCTCTCCTAACTTTTTCACATGTTGCCATCAAATCCAGCCTAGAAAATAGAGTAATCATAACAAACCTCTCTAGGACTGGAACCATGTATCCTATGGGAAGTCTTTCCTGATCACCCAAGTTATTATTGTTCTCTCTCCCCTGAAACAATATCACATTTATTTACCTATATACATGTTGAATTCCCCCAGTAGAATGTAAGCTCCTTGAGGGCAGGGATTGTTTTTCATTTTTTCTTTGTATCCCTAGGGCCTTTCACATAGTAGGAACTTCACACAAGTTTGTTAGATTGACTTATATCCCACACCCAACACTTTTATTCCAGCATGACTCAAAACCTTGCTGGATGAATGAATGGAGTTCCAGGCAGCAAATTTCTGGGAGTCATAGAACCAGAAAAGATTAAAACTGAAAGTACTAATAAGAAGTCATCTGATCCAACTCTTAATTTTATTTACTTATTTATTTATTAATTTTATTTAATCACTTAGGTAATAGTTAATAGTAAGGTCAGGATGACAACCCAGTTCTACCACTTCTCAGCCCAGTGTTGACTTTTCTACTGCTGTCAAATTAGGCAGAGAAAGAACAAAAAGAACTCTACATCTAAATGCAGGATTGTGTTTACTATTGATTTGACCACTCTGAAAATCTTTTTTTTTTAATTTTATAGGTTTAAAGTCCTTTGCTTTTCCAATTTAGTTCTATAAACTTTGAGACTCCATCTTGTTCAGGCTGAAAGTGTAGTGGCCAGGCTTAGGTTTGAATCAACCACTGATTCGCACAGAGGCATTGCCCTGTTCAGTTTCTAACTTGGAACAAGTTGCCCCTCCTTGGGAAGCCTAGTGGTCCATCCCTCATCCCCAATTCTGCTATGCCCTTACTATACTAGTGTTCATCTCAGAGCAGATTGCTCAGTCATTTCAGTCATGTCTGACTCTACATGATACCATTTGGGATTTTCTTGGAAAAATACTGGAATGGTTTGCCATTTCCTTCACCAGCTCATTTTACAGATGAGGAAACTGAGGCAAATGCAGTTAAGTGACTTGCCTAACATCACACAGCTAGTAAGTGTCTGAGGCCAGAATTGACACCAGGTATTTCTTTTTTTGTTTGGTTTTTTTTGTTGTTTTTTTTTTGGAGGACAGTTAAGTGACTTGCCCAAGGTCACATGGCTAGTTTTTTGTGTTAAGTGTCTGAGGCCGGATTTGAACTCAGGTACTCCTGACTCCAGGGCCGGTGCTCTATTCACTGCGCCACCTAGCCACCCCTACACCAGGTATTTCTGATTCCAGACCTGGCACTCTATCCACTGTGCTATCTAGCTTCCCCATACCTGATTTATTTTAGCCTACTATAGCTCAGAACACTTGAGCTCAAACAATCCACCAGCCTCAGGCTCCCCAAAAGCAAGAATTACAGGCCCAAGCCACCACACCCAGATCAAAAGTAATTATTAAGGGCCCACTCTAGAGTGGTGTTATGGTAAGTGCTGGGGCTCTAAAGACAAAATAAAAAAATATTCCCAGCCCTTCTTCTAAGGAGGAAGAGTTATACAATATTTAAACAGACAAGTAAATAGAAGATTTTTTTGTTTTTATTTTTTGAAGATAATTTAAGGAAGGAAGAAGTAATTGGGAGTATGAGAAACATGTAAATTGAATCTTGAAAGAAGCCAAGGATGCTAAGAGGTAGAGGTAAGGAATAAGTACCCTTCAGATATAATATCCTACTCCCATATTGGCTTCCTTAGACAAGGTTACCTCAGATTCAAGATACTCAAGGTACTCTGGGACTCCATTCTCTGAAAGCTATAACTCAAGAGTCTCCAAGGATGTGTTTGCCTTCCCTATGGTAATGGGAGAGGTGGGCATCTAGTGCACATGCAGTGTTCCTGGAACACTTCATAGATATTTTGTAAATAATTCTGGCACACTAATCTCACTAAGCTTAAAGGAACAAGTAAAACATCAGAATGATGACATTCTGATCAATTTTAAAGCAATTCATGGTCACAAATAAGATAGCAAAAAAAGATATTACTAACTACTTTTGCCTTTATTTATCCACTTACACAGATACTTATCAAGTATTTACACCATAAAGTCTACAAAAGCTGTAAAAGTTATAATTCATTAAATATTTAACTATTTATTCAGGCCCAAGGAATAGTACTTAGTCCTCTCATCTCTATCCCATTGAGCCCTTAGATTCATAAAATTGAAAGACTTTACCAAGGTCACCCATCTCAAGCATGGCCACATTTTTAACACAATCCAGAGAGACGAGAACATTTCTTCTTTTAAGTACCTTAGAGACATAAGCTTCCCTCATCACTCACAGACATTCAAAAAAACTCTTTAAAGAAATTATCCATTATTCCTCATATAGATTTCAATAAAGTTCAATTCAAACATCATCTCCTATGTGAGGCCAAAATTACCCTGTATTTACTTTGCATATGTTTTGCATACATTTATATGTCTAAGTGTTACTTCCCCAGATAAAATGTAAGCCCCTGGAGGACAGATACTATTTCTTTTTCTTTTTTCAGCCTTGTATCATCTGCACATGGCTCACTGTCTAGCATACTGGCGGTGCTTAATAAATATTGACTGGGTTCATTGGTTGATTGTTATATCCTGAGGAAAGGTCAATAAATCAGAAATTTGTGGATTTTAGAGACCTCAAGAAACCACTTTTAAAAAAATCATTTAGTCTATCCTCTCTGTCTTTGTGAAGAGTAGGAAGATAGCTAACACGGGATAATAATTCATCCATTTTGTTATCTATCTACTACATAAAAAATATTTGCAGACTAAGGAGGGGGATATTTCTGGGGGTTACAAAATAAAGTCCACTTTTCCTAGTCTCTCTGGATGGGAAGTAATCCCATTCCAGACTAGAAGGGAAATACCTCAATATCACCAGGCAGTTTGACACCCTGAATTGTTTCATAAAAACAATTTCAGATAGTTAGCAAACAATGAGAAGGAAATCTGGAAAATTATACAGATTAAAGTAAATAATAGAGAATACAAGAATAAATGGATTTTTGATTCAAGAGTTAGATAAAATCTTAGTTCAATCAAGGAGAGAATGGTCTTACCAGGGACATGTGTTCTATAGTCTCTGAGAACGTAGGAATCAATGGATGTTTTGGGGGGTTGGCTTTCCTCACTTGTGTGTCTCATACTCTGTGTGTGTGTGTGTGTGTGAATTACACTTCTCTCTCCAAAGTTATGCTTCTCTTACAATATACGCATAAGGCTGTCCTTTAGGGAACTTTTCTGGATGGGCAACGTTCAGAAACACACTTTGAGATCAAATGGTAAGTAAAGGTGTTTCGAGCTGAGTGAATAAGTTTAGAATTCAGATCCTCTGCCACAAAGTCTTAAGCTCCTGTACTGCATTACAATGGCTATCTCTCCACGCTATCTATAGGTCTAAGTCTGGGTTCAAATGAAGAGCAAGAAAATAAGCATCAAAACTGGAACACTAATGCATTGTTGGTGGAATTGTGAACTGATTCATCCATTCTGGAGAGCAATCTGGAACTATGCTCAAAGGGCTATAAATAATTTCATACCTTTTGACCCAGTAATACCACTTCTAAGGTTGTATCACAAAGAGATTATAGAAATGGGAGGAATACCCTTTTGTACAAAAATATTTATAGCAGCTCTTTTTGTGGTGGCAAAGAATTGAAAATTAAGGAGATGCCCATCAATTGGGGAATGGCTAAGCAAGTTGTGGTATATGAATGTAATGGAATACTATTGTGCTACAAGAAATGAGGAGCAGATCGACTTCATATTTACCTGGAGAGGCTTATACAAACTGATGCTGAGTGAGAAGAGCAGAACCAGGAGATATTTGTACACAATTACAGACATAACGTATGTGTGATGACTAACTTTGATAGACTGGACTCTTTTCAGCAATTCAAGCCTATAACACAACTCCAAAAGACTAACGATGGAAAAAGATGTCCACATTCAGAGAAAGAACTAGAGAGAACAGAGTTTGAATGCAGACTGAGGCAATCTACCTGCGCTCTTTCTTTTTCTTGCTTGGTTTTATTTCCTCTTTCCCATTCTTCATTCCATCTGTTACAATCCTTTGCCATCTGACTAATGTCTAATGTTAAAGTATTTGCAGATCCTATACTTGATTGCATGCTGCCATGGGGGGGGGGCGGGGGAAGAGAGAGAGGGAGAAAATTTGAAACTCAAGGGATTGTGGAATGGAATCCTGCAAACTAAAAGTAAACAAATTAATAAAGACAAAAAATTTTTAAAAGAAAATGAGCATCAAGTTAATATAAGTTCTAAGTTCTTTGCCAAAGGAGGTATCAAGTCTAGTCAATAAGCATTTATTAAGTCCCCACTGCATTCCAGATGCTGTGCATCAGAACCTCAACCTTTCCATAGGAGAATTATAGAAGAGGTCTTGTCAATTATAAAAGGCTGCCCTTTTTCTTCCTATAGCTATCACCCTCTTTTCATTGCTGTTCCTCACACAGAACATTTAATCTTCCAACTGTAGACATTTTCACTGGTCATTCCCCCATATCTGGAATGCCTGTCTTGATCCTGCTTAATCTCGGTGCCTTCCCTCTGAGATTATCTCATATATACATATATATATATATATATATATATATATATATATATACATATGTATAGTACATTGTAGCTTGCATGCTGTGTCCTACATCAGACTGTGAGCTCTCTGAGAGCAAGGATTGGGGTTTTTTTTGCCTTTCTTTGAATCTCTAGGGTTTAGCACAACATCTAACCCATAGTAGGCACTTAATAAATGCTTGTTGACTTAACTGGAAGTGGAAGATCTCAGCTGGGTCTTCCTTAATGGGGAAGATTCTGAGAATCTCCAGTCCATTTGTATATAAATAATCAGTCAAAGTTTTGTTTGTTTGCTTAACATATAGAATAGAAATTATAAGTGCAGCGTCAACTTTTGAGAATTAAATAGAGAAAAGAAGAGAAGCTAGAGTGACGTAATCCTGCAAATAGACAGGACTCAGGATTACAGGCACTTTACAAAATACCCTGGTTCTTTTCCTTTCTCCAATTTACTCTCTTGGAAGAATTAAAAGTCTGAATATATGACCAAAACAGGGGTGCAAATATCTGCTATAGACCAGAAGAGCTTTGATGAAGGACTGAGAACTTAGGTTAATAAGATACTTCATAACAATCTTAGGTCATATTAATACTTCCCTAAGTTGGATAGACCCCACTTTTAATTGATCACTAATAAATGAGTAGTTTTCCCCACTAAACTCTTAAAAATGCCTAATATTGTCAAATTTTATTTATTTTTTTCCTTTTATAACATACAGGATGCTGCTAACATTTTTAACAATAAAATTAACTTTTCTTCCAAAATCACTATGTGTCTCAAGGCAGAATCAGATGACAGAACAATAATTAGATTTTGCTCCCCACTTTCTAAAATGCTGCCCAGGAGATATGCTCTGATCTTGATGAACTCTTTGGATGTAACAGTCATTCTTAGAAAGCTAGGGTATAAGTGGCCAACATCTTGGGTCCTAAGGTACCTTTCAGTAACAAAAATAGTCTAGAATACCGAAATATTAAATGGACACCTACTCTCAGATGTTTACTTGCTTGTATTAAAAAGCTAAATTCCAACTCTTTATTTTAAATAATAATAAATATTAAATTAAATGGTATTTTGAAATCTTCATTGTGGCAGTTTTCCACAAACAAAATCACAAATGGCTGTGCAGTTAATAGGCAGGGTGATTTAAAAAAATGTGGGTGAAGAAAGATGCGTTTGCTAAGCATCAGACTGAAGAAAAGCAACCCACGCACCTTAAAGTAGATTTTCTTACTAACAGGACTTGGGATGAAGATATTTCCCAGAAGTCCCCTGAAAAAAATCAGCACTGAGACAGCAGAGAAGTTATTAGTGGTTAATAAACAATCTAATTCCCAGAAGAGACTATAAAATTTCACATACTTTCCACAAGTCAACAATATTTCTATTTTGGAGTAGAAGTAAAAATTTTCACAAAGTTGAAATAGGTGTGTTGGGGGGGATCAGAAAGTTGTTTAGTTTGAACCTAAGCAAAAAAAAAATAGATAACAAACCACCATCTTCCAACCAAGAATTTTTAATCACCTCAAATATTTGTTGAGCCCTTATTTGGAGGTAAGGCACTCCATTAAGATGAGAAAGATAAATGGACTATAAAACAAGGTCCCTTTTCTCAAAAACCTGCTAATTGCTTGGGCTTAAGAAAAACACAAAATGTTGTAGAAGACAAATTTCAAAGCATTTTAATTTGCATAAAATCCAATATAATTCATCATCACTTAATTTCACAGAGCAATTTAGCAAAGCTTTTTGCTTACCTTGTACAGAGGTTTCTGGAGAAAATTGAGAGAGACAGAAAAATTAGAGAAGACACAATTTTATCACTTCCTTCATAGAGTTTATAGTCTAGTCAAGCAAGAAGACACAAATACCTATACATGATAAGTGCATTAGAGAGGTAAAGAACAAAGTGCTGGGGAGGGGAAAAGGCCATGAGGGCAAGGAACCTTCCTACACTCATTTCTTTGAACACATTTGGAAGGCCAAAGACACAGGCATTCATTTGTTTTGCCTTTCCCCTTTTTGTTAAAAGGTAGCTGTGGGGTAAAAGAAAATGAAATCTTTTTTATAGTGATTTTTGTTGTATCCACCTATAATTACTGAATTATAATTATAATTATAATTGAATTAACTTTGAATCTATTTGTAAGGGAGAAAAAAAAACAAGCTACAAGACAAAATGAAAGAACAGTAGGTTAAGCATAGAAGACTCTATTTGAACCTCAGCTCTGCCACTTTGAATGCTGGTTCTGTGACTCAGGCATTTTACCTCTCTCTCCTCATCTGTAAAATGGACTCCATTGTTGTAAAGATCTTTTCAGACCCTAATTCTATGATCTCAAGTCATGTTTCCCAGTGGTGAAAGCCTAGGGTAGGTGTTTACAACCTGAGACATGTGTGTATATTAATGTTAAGTGAGGTTCAGAAATCCAGGATACAGTACAGAGACAGGGAGCACAGCAAGAGAAAATACAGAACAACAAAAGAACTAGTAGAGAGAAAGTGGGTGATATAGTGGGTGCCTGTTTCTTTATCTATAAAATGCAGATATCAAAAACACCTACCTCCCAGGGCTATTGTAAAGTTCAAACAAGATAAACATTTGTAGAGCGGTTTCTAAGCTACCAAGCACCATATGAATACTATTACTAGTATCATTATTATTAGGGAAGACAACATGACAGGCAGTGAGGGAAGATGGAAACAGGCCAGGTCCACTAAGATTCCTGGTGGAAAGTGATGCCAAAACTAAAAAAGCCCAGTAGATTTTATAGGGTGCTTATGTGGATCAAGCAGGACTTAGACATTAGGATACAGAGATTAGGGAGCCTAAATCTGGTGTGCAGATCATACATGGTTGAGGTATTGGTGCCAATTCATGCCGGGTAAGAAATAATGAGCTATTGGTGGGTCAAACCCCACAAAGATGAGAAAGGGGGCTTATGGCCTTACCCTACTCAGACCTTACCTTGACCAGGAGACTCAGGGGATTTGGCCTTCCCTGGCTTCTTCATTTACTGTGATAGGTAGGCTGTTGAGATCCTTACAGCATATCCTCAGGAGAATATAGGGGATATCTGGTAAATAACTATATCATTCTACTAAAATGTTGTAAAAGGAGTCACATTTAGGGAAAACAATTTGTGGATTGTAATGACAACTTTATGATACCCATCAGTTAGCCCACAAACACTTATTAAGGGCTTATGATATTCCAGTCATTGTAATAAGTTTGGGAATAGAAAGAAAGGGGGGGGGGGAAACTTAGTCCTACCTTCAAGAAGTTCAAGTTCTAATGAAGGAGACAACAGGTAAACTATGCACTTAGAAAATATATACAATGAAGATAATCTCAGAAGGAAGGGAGAAAAGGTTGGGAAGCGCCCAGGAATGACTCTTGCAGAAGGTAGAATTTGAACCTAATCACAAAGAAAGGCAGGCAAAAATGAAGAAAGAGAGTGAATATTCCAGGCAGAGAACCAGCCAGTGCAAAAAGATGGAGATGGGATGTTGTTGCATGTGAGGAATACCAAGTAGGCCAGAGTAGCTAGATTGTATAGAGAGCATGCAAGAAATTAAAGTGTACAATGAATGAAAAGGCAGGAGGGGAGAGGCAGAGAGATTCCTTATATGCCAGAGAGATTTTTATATTGGATCCTGGAGACAAAAGGCACTAGAGTGTCTTGAGAGAAAGAGAGGAAATGACATGATCAGACTAAAAATGTGACAGATATAGAAGTTTTCTTTATGAAAAATATATCAATTTTTATGTGCACATACATGCTAAATTATAGAATGTTATTTCCTTTATATTGATCAAAGTATATAGGAAAGCTTACTGAAAGTCAAGGGCTGCAGGTCCCAAAGAAATTGTAGAGTCTCTGGTCTTGGCATATTCCTTGAGTGTTAATTGGAACTGGAACGGGCCTCAAATATCTTTCAGGCCAACCCCTTTATTTTACATTCAAATGCTCTTTTATTGTCTGTCTGTCTCTCTCTCACACACACGTCTGTGTGTTTATGTATATATGTGCATGTGTATATAACATATATGTATAAATGTGTGCATACACTCATATATATATACACAAATCTGCTCCCATTTGGAATAAACACACATCAGCAATTATTTCCCCCCATTCCCCAAGTGCTCCTACAGAAAGCAATTACTAGCAATTCTACTGACCCTTCTCCAGCATTTGATTTCCTCATATGCAAAATGAGGGAACTGGACAGATGTGATGGTAAATTTGTTGAATTAAAGCTAATTACTAAATTTCTTCTCTGCCTGAATGTTTCTAGGAGCCCTTTCTATTATGCATTTTCAGAGTCTTCTATAAGTCTGTTTCTTTTGTTTGTTATTTTTATTTTTTGTGAATGTCTTTATTTTATTTTTTCTCAGTTACATGTAAAAACAATTTTAACATTAATTTTTAAATAATTTTTGAGTTCCATATTTGCTTCCCTCCTTCTTTTCCTTCCCCCTCCTTGAGAAGGCAAGCACTTTGCTAAAGATTATACATGTGCAGTCATGCAAAACATATTTCCATATTAGTCATGTTGCAAAGGAGAACACAGAAAAAAAAACAGAAAAATAAGGAAAGTTTAAAAAGTATGCTTCGATATGCATTTAGACTCCATCAGTTCTTTCTTTGGAGGTGATTAGCATTTTTCATCATTTATGATTTTTTTTAAAGAATATGATCCCCAGAGAAAATTAAGATGTACAGAAATATCCCAATTCACCCTCTGCTCAAGTCTTGGTACTTATAATCAAAGAGAGGCTTTGTTAGGATTTCCTGGTTGGGCACTTCAGTACAGAAGGGCACCTGGAGCAACATTTCTTACAAGCTTTCTGAATCCTTAGGAAGATCTCTTTGAGGATGAGATCATTTGGCAAATCTCTTTTCTCCATGAGTATGAACACTTCTGCAGTTGAACGGGAGCCTCTAATCCTTTCCAGCTCCCGGGTTTTTCCATTAATAATATGGTATATTTGTTTCTCACCTGGATGAGACAAAGGTCCTCAGAAATTCCCAAAGTCTATAGTTCCTCTTAGATGCCTGCAAGTCTTCCCTTTATGTAATCTTCTCAGCTCTGAGCTGTTGACTCATCCCTATACTCACTCTTTCTTCACGAATAGGGTGTGCAAAATGCATTGCAAATGTTGATGCTTATAGAAATATGTTATTTTCATTATTATTGTTGTTATAATTATTATGATGCCCATTTTCCTAACCTACCTACTACACTTGAAGACTTCTGAATCATATATACTTGATGTAATGCCATGCACAAGCAGCTTCCCTAAAGAATGCTACTGCAAACAGCTTTTAAGGTTCTGATTACACAGTATAGTGAACACTTCATTTATTCCATAACAAATCAAGGCAAACTTCACAACAAATCACAATATAATATTCACAACATTATATCTTATCACAGAAAATCACAATATAGTGTTCATAAGAGCTTAACATTAAAATGGCCACATAGTTTTCACCAAAGTGGTCACAGTATTTAGAACAAAGAACAAAAGAACAATCATCTGGTATCTTTAAGAAGGTTTGCCTCCTTAGTCATTCAGTCATCTCAAAATACAATAATCAGTCTTCCACTCATGGGGCAATCATAGGTTACCTTAATCAGTTACTTATCTAGCAATCAGTCACTAAGTAGCATTAATCACTAAATACAATCATTAGAAAACTACACAAACCCCACCCACCCACCCCTAGGTCTCTAGTAAACTTCAATTTCATCACTGAATTCAATATTCAAGAAGAAGACTTTTCTTCATCTTGACTCGGGGTGGTCTCTCAGATTCCCTGGATTCCCTTCCATGGTCCCAGCTCCATCCTGAATCCACCAGTCACCTGGATTCAGAGGCAGACATCTTCCAGGTTCTCATCCAGTCCTCTGGGCAGTTATTGGTACACATTGAAGTTCACAGGGTTCAGCACATCTTGAAACCTTCACAATTTCTGTTCCCTGGAACTCAAGGATCAACCAAGCCACAAACAAACAAAGTAATAGTGTCCAGGTCATGTTTCCTCAGCAGTTCAGCTGGCCCTAGGACCCAGAAGAAATCTCAACCTTTCAGGAGGCCTTCTTGGCAGCAACTTTAGCCTTCACCAGATTCTGGTCTCAAGAAAACTCCAACTCAGTTCTCAGTACAGTAGCAGCACAGCTTTTAGATGCTGGGAGAGAAACACACACACTCTCTCTCTCTCTCTCTCTCTCTCTCTCTCTCTCTCTCTCTCTCTCTCTCTCTCTCTCTCTCTCTCCCTCTTCCAACATTAGCTTGCCAGGAAAAAAATTCTGCTTCCTCTACCAGGAGCCCACCAGGAAAAAAAATTCTAATTCTGACTGTCTCTCTCTGGGGCTCTTCTCATATACACACAAAGCATTGGCTTCCTGTTTCAGCCAAATCCTTCCTGTTAAGTCAGCAATAGGAGACACAATTCACACCTTCTGCCTCTTAGCCACAGAGGTTTGACTAGTTGATAAGGGCTAAGTACCTGCTTACTTGACATAACAAAAAGGGGTCTTCAAATTTAAATTAATTACCATTACATTTGAGTATATATTTAAGCTAATTTGCTATCTCTCCCTGGGTATTTGCACTTTAAACCTTATTTCTTATTTTGGAGCTAAAAGTTTATACCAAGAGCAAGGCAAGTTAACAAGCATTTACTAAGCATTTATTCATAATGTGCCTGAAACATAGTAAATCCTTAATAAATGCTTCTTGGCTTGACTTGAGTTGATTTGCTATAGCCAGATATTGTATCATAAGCACTGGGATTAGACCAAAAGGAAAAAAGTCTCTATCCTCAAGGAGCTCACATTCTAAGGAGGAAGACAACGTACATACAGGGTAATCTGGAAGCAATCTTAGAGAGAGGCAGTGAAAGGGGAAGAGGGTAAGCCAGGAAAGCTTCTTGTAAAAGATAGGATTTGAACTGAGATTTGAAAGAGGCCAAGAAAGTTGGGAGGCTGAATTGAGGAGGAAGAGTAATCCAAGCAGTAACAGTAAAGAGGCACATAGTTGGGAAATAGAGTGTCATACTCAAGAAACTAAAAGAAGACCCAGTGTTACTGGATTGTAAAGCATAAAGCACACATAAAAAGCAGTTTCCATCAACAAACAAGTAAGAATGGTCATAAATTCATTCCTTGACCAACTTCTCATTAAGCCTATTACTTCACATAAAGCATGTGGCTAGATGAGAGAGACAGCAGTCTTAAATGAGAGTACTTACCTATAACAATAAAAGTTCACATAGGATAAGAATAGATTGGGAGCCAAGAGAACCGTGGCTTCAGATCTACAAACACTACAGGCTCTTGATCATGAAATATTACTAAACAATAAGGCAAAAGTAGGAATAATCATAATATTTATTTAATAGAAGGCAAGATCAGAAATAATAAAATTATTACACTCTACTTATAAACTTGGATTACAATCTTCCACAAAGGCACACAGCGTCTATTGGGAAGAGAGGGAAGACACTTACAGAAATGTAGCAGTGACATAATTAAAGAAATCTATGTGCAAGGCAGGTCTTGATATCCTTGGTCTCTTTAGAGAATAATCTATAACACAGATCACTAGCTTGACAAAATTTCTTCTCTGTTATCAGATCTCCCATTTGAACTTCACAGCCTTCCTGCTGACCAAAACCACTTTTCTGCTACTCTCAGACCACTTACCCAGCATTAGGGTTTGGGTTGTTGTTTTTTTTTTTTTAGCACACAGCCACTCTTGACAAGGCACAAAAGTGTGTTTCGCTATTTTGGTGAGAAGCAGTTCCTTTTGGTTGGAGAACAGCTGAGATCCTCAGAACTGCTCTAGTGTTTGAGAAGTTTCTCCCTCTCAAGCAATATATAGCAATACAGCCATGAAGCCTATCCCCAGCCAAAAGGGTATTATTTTCTCCAATCATCTCTCAGGAAAGCCATATCTTTTTTCTGATCTAAACAGTTCATAGCAAAGCATATGCAAAATCTGTGTCCTCTCTGGGGCTATAGATGGCAATAGAAGGCAATCATGGCTTTCTTCAACTAATCAACTCTTAGCAAAGCAATGACCTCTTCCAATTTGCACAACTCCAAGAAAAACAGCTGCAGTCTGCAGTTCCTTTCAGCTCTTATAATCTGTTCTGTTATTTATTCTTTTGCTTTCTATGACCATCCTTCCTTCAAGCAGCTTTCTCTCCTGCTTCTCTCTTTATCTTGATCATATCATAACCTCCTCTGCTTTTAATGCTTAAATTAAGGCCCTTATTGTTGTTGTTCAGTCCATTTCAGTCAAGTTCAATTCTTCAGGACCCCACTGGAGGTTTTCTTGACAGAGATACTACAGTGGTTTGCCTTTTCTTTCTCCAGTTCATTTTATAGATAAGAAAACTGAGGCAAACAGGGTTAAGTGACTTGCCCAGGGTCACACAGCTGGGAAGTGTCTGAGGCCAGATTGGAACTCAGGAAAAGGAGTCCTCCTGACTTCAGGCCTAGCACTCTCTCTACTGCACCATCTTGCTGTCCCAAATTAGGGCCTACTTATGTACTATTGCTCATTTATGATATAAAAGGTTTTTTTAATCCATCTTTCTGTAATAGTGGCCCTATATGACTGTTCCGCAGTCCCCAAACAGGTGTTTGATGTATAATTTCTCATTTAAAACCTCCAAAACTCCAAGAAAAATCATATGTAAATAATCAGAGAGACCTCAATCAGTGCTCTGCCCTCAAACAGATCTTCTCAATACATCTATCTGAGAGGCAGTTTTTTCTCAGGTCATAAAAACATTCTGCGTCTTTTCTCAACATTTTTATCTGAGGGACAATGTTTCCTCTCAATTTGATTTTCTTCATGGTCCTTATATTAATATTAATGTACTATATGCTATTATTTGGTTGAGTTTTCTGCCCCAATCAAAACATCCACATAAGAAAGGTTAAGTATCCTAAACATGCAAACATCCCATTATCATTCTCCATAAATGAAACTTAAACTCAAATGGAAATGGATCCCTGCAGGCCACATAATGACTTAGAAAAATCACAAATTAATATTAATCACAAATTAATATTTTCTATTTTGTACTGTATTTTTTAAAATTTTGCTAAACATTTCCCAATTATGCTTTAATCTTGTTCAGGCTACACTCAGGAGTTTTGGGGGATGAGCCTGACACCTGTGAAACTCTGGACCCCACTTTTTCATTTGTAAAATGAAAGAGTAGATGTCTTCCACTTCTAAATCTAAAATTCATAGTAATCAATAAATATTTTTAAAGAAATCTGAACTCCGCAAGATTTAGAATGCACAAAAAGATACACTATCTTCTTAACTAGCTATTTAATTCTAAATCTGCCTTTCTCTTTGTCATCTCCCACTTCCAGTAAGCAGAGAAAGATGACAGAAATACCCTTAGTCTTTAGTTTTTGTTCAGAATCCCATAACCTCTAAAAATGCACTTGCACTTCCTTCTGATGGCACCCTTTATATCCACATGAGTAACCAGGAGTAGGAAGTAAATCATATTCTATTGTTAACTTCAAGTTGACAGACAGCTCAGTACCTCCCTTGAGGTATTACCAGTCACCACTCCTGTACCTTCCTCCTCTCAAAATTATTTAGTGACCTCTCCCTTAATGATACATATAGATTCTTATTCCTTGAGCATGAGTACAGCTAAACAGCTCCAAGCTATAGGCAGAAACCCTTAGCCATTACTTAGCTATGTTTTAAATTGTTCTTTTTTTATCCCTGTCTTTTCTTTGTCACATCCTTCAGAGTATCAACCTCCTGAAACAGGTTAGGATTACTCTCTGCCTCTTCATGTTTCCCTGAATGGGCATAGTCTGCCTATTTTTTGTTGAATCTAGGTCAGTCAATGACTTTATTTATTTCTGTATTCCAATTCAGAATGAACCTCTATAATAGAATTTCTGGCTAGCAAATAATAAATTTTGATTGTTGGGTATTAAAATTCTAGAAAAATTATTTATGCTGTTTTTAGCCACAAAAAAATCTCAGTTTGAGTATTTCAATTTTTCATCAGAACAAAAGGAAAATATGAGGAAATGAATGTCTCCTGTCAGCCAAATAAGAATTGAGTAATCATTTAAAACAAACTAGTCTCTCCATCACCAAAGGCAAGAGGAACCACATCAACTTTATAATGGGGCCAGTTTTGTTTGGGTTTCTTTGTTGCTTGTTTAAGGCTGAGGTAAAATTTTTGTAAGCATTGTTTAAAAATCTAAATAAGAGCCAAATCCTCATTTGCAAGTAGGAATTGGAGAGAAAGCATGAGGAGAAGGAAGAGTAGGAGAGTCTGAGCCTGGATTTTGGGGCCTCTAGTCCAATGTTCTATCCATGCCACCACATGCTTCTCATCCTACAATTTCTAATAACTTCAGTGTGTGTTCTCCAAAAGGTAAGCAATGGCAACATTCAATGAATAAATTACGTCTCATCTGCTGAGTGTGAATTCAAATGGCAGATGCTCCTCAGCACCAGTACCCAGTTTGTACACAACGAAATTTAGGAGAAAGTTGAGGAGAGGAGAGCAGAGCAGGTCTATGTGATTCCAAGTACAGTGTCCTATCCACTACACAAATGGTATGAAACTCAAATAGAATGGGGGCCACTAATCTGTACATATGGCAGGTCAGGTGGCTCCATAATGCATAGAGTGCTGGGCCTGGAGTCGTGAAGACTCATCTTTCTAAGTTCAAGTCTGGTTTCAGACACTTACTAGCTGTGTGTGACCCTGAGCAAGTCACTTAGCCCCATTTGCCTCTTTTTCCTCATTTGTGAAAGATCCTGAGAAGGAAATGGCCAGCCACGTCAGTCTCATTGCCAAAAAAACCCCAAATGAGATTCATGAAGAGTTGGATATGACTGAAATGAATGAACAACAGCCTGTACATAAACATCCCTGTGGGCTAGATATTAACTTAGTTTTAAAATGGAATATCTATGTTTTATTGTATTTTCATTTATTTTATTTAATATTTATTTAACATTCCCCAATGATACTTTGAACTGGTTTCAACTGCATTTGATACTTTATGTAGCTTTGCTGTCTCTTTTGAGTGGGAAGGGGCTTCAGAGGCGCCTATCCAATTCTTAAGGGCTGGCATCTTTGCAATTCTCAATCATATCTCTACTAAGCTCCTAATACGTGTGTGTGTGTGTGTGTGTGTATTCCTATTGAGAGCTGAAACAATAAAAAAAATCAGAATTTCACAATAGGAAGGGATCTCATACTTCATAAAGTTCAACCCATAACGGAATAAGCAACATTCAATCAATAAACATTTATTTTGTGCAAAAGAACAAAAACATTCTACTATACTATGCTGGGATTATAAAGCATAAATACATTCAATTCAACAAAATTCCACAAATATTTAAGTGCTTATTATGTGCATTTACATTAAAAAATCATTAAAAATAAAATTAAATAGTCCCTATACTCAATGAACTTACTTTCCACTGGGGGGGAGAGTGAGAGTAGAATACAATATGTACTCAGTTAAAAAAAATTAAAATGAAAAGTAATTTCAAGAGGAAGAAAGTTATCAAAAAAGGCTTCATATAGGAGGCAGAATCTCTTCTCTCTTTTGAAGGATTTATTCTAAGAAGTATTTTTAAGAAGTATTCTTAGAAGTATTCTAAGTGAAGGTGAGGAAGAAGTGAGTTCTAGACATGGTGGTCAAAGGCACAGAAAAAGATAAATATTGTCTGTGATCAGGGATCAACTAGCAAACCAGTTTGCCTGGAACCAAGAGTGTGTGAAGGGAGATAATATGAGGTAAAGCAAGTAGGAGAACTTTAAATGTCAGGCTCATTCTTTTGCATTTTTTCCTAAAAGCAATAGAAATAGACTGAAGATTTTTAAGTCATATGGTCTTTTAGTTCTATCAACTTGGCATCTTGTAGATTATGAATTAGACAGGGGAAGAGTCTGGAGGCAAGGAGAGAAATTAAAAGGATTTTCAATGCAACAACCAATAATGACTTCAAAAGATTGATGAAACATGCTTCCAAACTCTGCAAAGAGGTAATGGATCAAAAGTACATAATGAGACATAGATTTCATTTGTCTCATCAACCATGATTAATTTTAAGTTCTATGAGGATGGAAACCAGAGGTTTGCTGGTAAATGGTTAACTGACTTTCTGGAAAAATTAACGGACACAAATACTTTTAAGTTTAATATTTTTAACATTTTTTCTAGAAAATGAACAAAACAATAAATTAAGCCTTTATTTATAGAGTTGCTGATTACGTAAGACATGGAAATGTTCATACCAAAAATTTAACAACCAGCTCTCAGGAACCAGTCAAAACTGGCTCTAGTACACCCTAAATAGGGACCCTGTCTGAGCAAACTTCTTATTTTCGAGGGCATACAGTATGATGCTGGGAAGCCAGAGCCCCTTTTATCTGTGGAGTGAGCTTCCTGTACCTGAAAAGAGAAGGCTACAATAAATGGAAATTAGAACACTTTTTTTTTTCCCCTGCTAAGAGGCTGTAATATCTCAAGGGAGCATTTCAGTGCAGGGTGGAGAATATATAAGTAGTGATAACAAGCCCCCCCCCCACAAAAAAAAAACAGAAAGAAAAGAATATCAATTAAATTTTTTTTCCAAAAAACAAGTTCAGAAGAAGAGAGTAATGAGCAGTGTCAATACTATTACTACTTTTAAATGTAGTAAATTTAATATACATGAAATACATTGATAGATACATTTAACATACATAATGTTAAATATAACATAATGTTAAACTTAATATGCATTTTCTCACTTTTATTTATTGTTTTTAATTTATGGGATAAAACAAGCATTTCCATAACAGTATAATAAAAGATTGTACATGAAACTGCAGATCTATTTGTACAAGTTGCTCTTCTTTTTAAGCATACAATAAAGTTATCGTGTAAATTTTTTTTTCTTTTCTTCTTTCTCACCTCCCTGCCCTGCCCATGTTTACCATTAGACACAAAAATGCAAAAGCAAATTGGATGTAACCAAAATTCACAGCTTTGTATGCATTCTGCTTGTCCTTGTATGTGACAATGTTCATACTGGTTAAATTTATAATTTTTTTAAAAGAACATTTTCTTAGTAAAAAAAGACTTTTGCTTAAAAAGGCAAACAAAGCTCCCAGACTACAGTGAGAGAGATGACACAAAGCAGTACATGCTGAGGTGGCAAATTGAAACAGACCAGTAAAACACAAGCTTCTTGAGACCAGGGCCTATACTTCATTCTGTCTTCAGGCTCTCAGCACCCCAGTGCCACACAGAGTAGGCACTTAGCAGACACTAATGGAATAAACAAATGGACCCACTTCAGCCCCATGTTGACAAGGCAAGCAGATTCACTCTGCAAGTCCCTATCCTGCTTGGAAATAAATGCATGAGGCCAGAGATGTTACACCGTCTAAAAGGGAAAAAAATATGTTCTGTCTGAGATGTGATTTATTTCAGGCTGCTCTTTTCAGGCAGAGGAAGTTCACTCCACAGACAAAAGGGACTCTGGTTTCCCAGCATCCTATTATATGCCCTGGAAAATGAGAAGTTTGTTTAGACAAAGTCCCTACTTAGAGTGCCAGCTCTGACTGGTTCCTGTGAGTCCATTGTTAAACTTTTAGTATGAATATTTATATGTCCCACATTGAAATCAGCAACTCTACAAATCAGGGCTTAATTTATCACTTTGATCACTGTGTAGAGAAAATGTTAAAAATGTTAAATTTCAATGTGTTGTGTGTCCATTTCTTTTTCCAGAAAGTCAGTTGTTAAATATCTACCAGAAAACCCCTGGTGCCTACACAAACTGGTTGATGAGGCAAATAAACTTTGTGGCATTAGTGGAGATAGGCATAAAACACATAATTAAGTAAGAAGTAGTATGGTCCAAATTGTCATTTCACTGGACATTTAGAAAAGATCACTGTGGATGGGAAGGTTTCATGATAAAGTAGAAAGAGAATTGAATTTTAATTGCTAGATATAAGGAAGTCCAGTGGGAGGCTTGGTTTGTGTGGAGAAGATAGGATCAGTTTTAAATAAATCAAGTTTGAAATAATGGTGGGACAAACAAAAGAAAACGTCCAGAAGATAGCTGGAGACATGAATTAGAAGTTGAGAAGTCCACTGAGAAGAGAATCACTGGAGATACTTGTGACCACTGAAACCTTGGATATGACAAGGTCTCAAAGAGCAAAAAATAAAAGGAGGGCTTAGGATTCTACTGCTGTTAATTATAACTTTAGTCAACAATCTTAACTTGTTAGTGCCTACAATAGTTCTATGAGGCTCTGTGGGCAGGAAATCTGTTTTTATTACTATTTTAACCCATTAATGCTTACAATTCTCTGAGGCTCTGTGGACAGAATATCTATTGTTGGTGACCCATCTTAACCTGCTAATGTCCACAATAGTTCTATGAGGCTTTATTATGAGAAAAATTCATTATGAAGGTGGAGAAACTGAGGCTACAAAATTAAAAGAATATGTGCTAAGCCCAATCAGTTCTATCAGTATTAGATGGTATTTCCCAAAGTCAAATGTTTGTATCAATCAATCCCTCCCAATCAATTTGCATAATGTAAAAATTATTCCTGAGAAATGATTAAACTATAAAGATGTGCTCCATTATCTCAAACCATTTTGACAGATTGCTTTTAGCTCTGTAATTTACTCTCTGGTACTCTTAATATTTCATGCCAGTAGCACAAGTTTGTGAAATAAAGAGGATTTTCCAATCAAGTCAATGGCCCCATCCCTGCTCCCATCCCCAGGCACAATGGCAAATGAAGGTCACAAGGGAGAATAAATGTCAAAAGAAGAAAGTAACCTTCAACAATTCAAGGAGTTTTGTGGGGAGGGGGGGTTGTTTTTGTTTTTTAGTAAATTCAGCACTAGGACAAATCATCATGAAATCTTAGGCCATTTCAGACAGAAATCATTACTCTCCAGTGAGACCAGACAAAAAAAATTCTTGGAATTTGAAAGAAGTCCCCCCAAACCCACCCAAATATTTTCTTGTTTCTCTAATTGCATATGGTGATATGTGATGCCTTCCTACTCTTTTGGCATTTCCCAAGGGATTTACATCTATTTATTAGTTAATTCTTTTCACTTTGGAGAAGGGAAGTATGGAGGTGAAATTGTGTGAAGTGAGGACTCAATACATTCCTGCTGACTGCAAAACTCCCTCTACCATTCTGTGCCCCTCTGAAAGGACATCATATTTGGTTAAAATCCCAACGTAAAAGGTAATTTCCGGTAGAAGCTGCAAGGTCCCGCAGCTCCCACACCACCACCCTAAACACGCATAAAATATGAGCCCAGACAAAGTCTAGGAAAGTCTAGGACTCTCAGACTCACAAAAATACGGAGAACACATCTCTCGCTGAAGGCAGTTTGGCAGCAGGGGCTCATCGTGACAGCCAGGAGCAGAGGCCGGAACAGCCTGGAGCTGAGACCGTGGCCAGTCCCAGGGTGGTGGGAAGGAGCCAGCCACC
>CM053597.1:65634376-65673920 GCA_028646575.1 Pseudocheirus occidentalis
AGAACAAGGGGGGGGGGAGGGATAGGAAGGAGAGACAGATGATCACTGTCGCAATGTGTCCACTATGAAGATGTCCTGTATAATCACACATCCACAGCCTGTATTGAAGTGAGTGTCCTTCCAGTGGGGGTGGGTGACAAGGGAGGAATCAAAAGAATCTAGAATTTAAAGTTCTGCAATATCTACAACTAGGAATTAAGATATATAGGGGCTGGGATAGGGAGACCCTCCCTGCCCTACCAGAAAGTAAGAGAGCAGAGCAAGGGAGGAGCTTTACAGTGGAATTGCTGTTTTAGGGTTGGGGCAGGGCAAGACAGGGAGAAAATCTGTAATTCAAAAATGTAATGAAAATGAATAATGTAAACAAGAAAACAAATAAAAAATAAATTTAAAAAAAGGTAATTTCCATGTGAAATGATAAGTATGTGTAGCTATGGTATCCCATTAGCATGCATATGCATGATGCTTTCCTAAGGTCATCAATTAAGAGTTGTAAGACACCTCAAAGACCACAGGGCCCACACCCCTGGTGTTATAGAAGAGGAGACAGAAGTCCAGAGACATTGTGACTTGCCCAAGGGCCACACAGGCACTAAGTGTCAGCAGCAGGATGATCAATGATCCCAGATGCCCGTTACTACAAAAGCCCATCTTTTCAACACCATTTTTAATAATGATTCTCCTTGTAATGGTGCATGGCTACAATGATGAAATGCAATAATGTCAAAAAAAACTAAATGGCACATGAACAAAGGCAAAGGAGAGGCAGACAATGGCCCTCTAGAAGTGGTGCAAACTGTTATCAAGGACTTGTGTGGCCATAAAAGGCAGTGGACCAGTCAGGTAGAAAAGAAGTCTAAATGGATGGTTAACCTGAGTTCTCCACTCACCTGCACAAAATATTAAAAGAATAGGAGGAAGATCTATTGAGAACTTATGGCAAGACACGGACAAAAATTATATTAGATGACAAGTCTCAGAGAGGTCACTGGGAGGTAGGTAATACAGTAGCTAGAATGCCGGACTTAAGGTTGGGAAGACCTGAGTTCAAATCCAGCCTAATACACTTTCTAGCTACGTGACCCTTGACAAGTTCCTTAACCTCTCTGTTTCAGTTTCTATGTGTGTAAAATTGGGGAGGGGGGGTAATAATCGTACCTACCTCACAAAGTCATTTTAAGGATCAAATGAGACAACATATGTAAACTTTAAAGTGCCACATAAATACTATCATTATGAACTATATGTATCAATCAATAGAGAGAATACATAGACCAATGGAATTACTAATGATCAAAGTAAGAATTTTTCTTCCTCTTGATATCATTGGTGACTTAGCTTTATTTGTCTTGTGTGCTAAGTCATTCACTGGTCCTTCCCTCTTTACTAGTATTACTGACCAACTACAGAGCTACCTTAGCCTCTTTGTCTCAGAGGATTCCCCAGGACTGGGTCCCTACTCTACGTAACAGCCAGGTGCAGGACCTGATCCCAGGTCATTTCCAGCCAATTTTTCCACAGGTCTCTTCTTTAAATTGACCCCATTCTTCTCTCTGATCTATTCTTCCTCAGAGTCAGCTGCTTCTTGGAGAATAATGAGGATTCTGGCAGAGCCACTCCAATATATGGGGTCTCTGTCTTCGAGCAACCTCCTTGGCATGGGGCTGATCCTAGTTAGGATCCTAGTCACTGGTTGTGTGCAGGTTTTAGCTTAGTCATTGAAGACTTTTTTCCCCTGGTTATCTGGC
The DNA here is from genome assembly GCA_028646575.1 of Pseudocheirus occidentalis. Taxonomy (NCBI): domain Eukaryota; kingdom Metazoa; phylum Chordata; class Mammalia; order Diprotodontia; family Pseudocheiridae; genus Pseudocheirus; species Pseudocheirus occidentalis. The sequence goes on from CM053597.1 coordinate 65,636,125, forward strand.
TTTTTCCTATGTATCTACTTTGAAGGGGGCATATGTAAGCAAAAACACTGCAGGGAGAAGGGAAACGAGGGTCACTATGGTATGACTTTTCATCATGCTGCTGTCTGGATTGAGGTGACAGGGCAGGTAACTAAGAGATCACTTTAAGTACTAAAGTGTACCAGTGCTAATTCAGAAGATCCCTACCCTATGGGATTGTTTTCTATTCTTATCTTGAGGATTTAATTTTAATGTCTTTAATCTAGAATATAATCCTTTACTTGGAAATTAGACAGTTGAAGGGGTTTGAAGAGAAGGACTTAATCCTACATTTTGCTAGTACAGTAAACTGTCTTTTTAAAGCAAATCGTCAAAATAAGACCAGAGTTTAGTAGGATCCTTTTTTTCATTTCGAATTTCTGTCTTTAGGAAGAAACCAGGCATCTGTCTATTTGAGGGGGACACCTGATAACAAAGAAATCCAAAAGTATTTGCTCTTGATACAAAATGCTCCAGACAGCTATCTTCAAAGCTCTCCAACTTTTCTGAAGACAACTAAGAGAAGACCTTAATTAGGAATCATTTTTAACACCTCTTTTTAACATCACTAATGTCTTTTTAAGCAAAGAAGCTATGCCTAGAGGTATGTAGGAGAAGAAGGATAGCAGAAGGTAGGACTTGAGAAAAAGCACAGATTAATCGGAAGGGAAGATTAATGACTTCCATCTAAAATCTGAAAATCAGATTTTCTTGCTTTTCAAGTCATGGGATAACAGATCTAAAGCTATCGATTATTCCTGCTTTTATTACATGACTAAGTCAGCTTCCTTTATGTTAAAAGCATCTTTAATGAAAGCCACAACTCAAGAACCAATCATTAACAGTGTGGTACCACCTGTCTTTGTCAATCAGTCATCTCTCTAAGCTCTTTGAAACACATGCAGTTGACTCTAGCTCTCATTTTACAAATGAGAATATGAATTTCCAAAAGGTAGTGACTTATCCAAGGTCACATAGGTAGTCATGGCAAAATGGAAATTCAAATCCTCCAGCCCCAAATCTACTATAGCACAAAAATCATCCTGACTTTTCTTGTGCCACTGGATTTCGATGATTCTGGAAGAAAAAGTGAGGCTAACAACTTTGTGCAGTTCTGCTTTGCTTAAAACCAATTCACGCACAAATCAAGACATCACAAGATGTCACTAGTCCCCTTCAAAACAAACAACAATACCACAGCATAGATATCTCAATATGTAATAGAATGCTAAAGAGACACTGGCACAATTAGAACAAGCTATTCTTAGGCTAACTAGGCACAATTTCACTCAATAAGAGAATCAAGAGGTTGGATGTGTTCTTAATTTGATCCATGTGGACACACAAATGGCTCACATAAACCTTTAAGTAATTCTCAATGTGATCTATATTTCAGAATTGCATTTAAAAGGGTGAAGAATATTTCCCCTGAGAAAGAAATGGGATAGATATTGCCTCTTAGCGAATATTGAGGATCATATGAGAAGGCATGGGATGCTATTCATAAATTAGACAATCCACTTTCAGGGATTACTGACTGTCATTTCCAATATGTGAGAATCAGCAAGTAGCCAGTGTCACCTGGGACGTCTTTAGAATTCTTAAGGTTTCAGCATAGCTGAAAGAGAAATGAATCTCTTTGAAATTAAGATTCAGGTAACAGGTTACTGAGATCAACTAATTACTTCCAGGAGAAACCCAGTGTTCATCAACAAGAAAGATAGTGTTTCTTTTCGTGGTGATGCTGCCTCTGGTATTTTCATTTCTCTGTCTCAATCTACTCAACACAAAAGTAAATGTGAATCTGAGCCTCCTGAACTTTATCTAAGGATTGGCAACAAAATTCTGGTCTTCTCAACTGATCAGGACTGATCTATGCTTTGTTAGTTCTCATTGGTGCTTTTTTCTCCTTGGTATCTTTTTTCTTCTTCTCATCCTGTGTAGACTACCCCAGCATGTAATAAAGTTTTCCATCACTTAAGATTTTCAAGATGGGGCCAAGAGTAGCCACAAGTCTGGGATGTTACAGAGGAGATTCAAACCAGAGGTTGGGTTAGGTGATCTCCTAAACTCCCTACTTAGATTCTCTAATCTTTGAAGAACTTTCAGACATGATTTTTTAAGTGCTTTAGAAAGAGAGGGCAAAGTTGAGTGAACTCAAACTCTTCCTCTTGGAGACCCTGTTCTAAGAGCAACATCTAAGTGATCCAGTGAATATAACACTAGACTTGGAATCAGGAAGACCTGGGTTCCCATTCTGCTTCAGACACATTAAAGTATCAGGACCCCTAGCAAGCTACTTGACTTTCTCAGCCTCAGTTTCTTCATTTGTACAATGGAATAATAATAATAGCATCTACACCCCCGTACACAGAGTCATTGTAAAGATCAGCTAAGACAGATAAAGTGCTTTGCAAACTTTGAGATGCTATAACTGCTAGCTATAGTTATTATGACCCCTCACAGATTAGTTTTTCCCTTAAAAATATTGAAACAATCATTGAGTCATAATTATTCTAGGGGACTAAAGCTCCAAACTTTGACGTAGCTTCTTGGCAGCCTAAGTTACAACAACCAGCCCACAGTGAATCAAGGGCCCCTTACTCAGGCTTGACAGAGGCTTCCCACCAGTGTGTGTCAACATGGCCAACACAAAAGCTGGGAGCTACACAGAGATGAATCAATGTGGTAGCCTTGCTGACTAGCCTTTCTGCGTACAAAGAAAATTTCCTTGTGTTGACTACTAGAAGGTCTACAAGTATTTCATTTCTGAATGACCAGACTGCCTTGAGTTAGTCCTGGCTTAAAACAGGCCCTTTACACTTCCATATTCCATATTATATATGGACTATACAGTTGGACGGACCAACTTTCTTATGCTCTAGATCTGATTAATATTGCCCTGTCCCTGCTATAAAAAAGAAAGTCCAATGAAACTAATGACACCACAATGAGTCACTCTCATTGTGAATGAAGCACTTTGCTTCACTTTGATAAAGACCATTTTTCCCCCATTAATAGCCCCAGAAATGCCCTATCCGTGTTGACCACTAGGTGGTACTCTGGGCCTACGCTGCCCAGCTCAGTCCCCGGGCACCTGAAACAAATCAATCATACTGATGGGTTGCTATGTCTTATCTATGCTAACAATCAAACCATTAGAATCTTGGGTTGTATCGAGTTATTCCGAATGGAAGCATGAAATGCCAGTTTTTGCTAGTCAACTTTTCCCTGTGCTTTCCCCGGGCTCTCTAAGGATATGGCTAACCAAAACAGTAACTCATAATTCTCTCATGATCCAGTTCCCAGACCATTGAGATTATAATCTATATATCAACTTCATGAGATCCTAAAAGAATTCATCATGTACATTAGATTTGTCACATGTAGATTAGAGTGTATTTACTGAAGCAGAACCTAAATTAAATTAACAAAGGACAAGATTAAGGGGTATGAAATCTCAACTCACTCCCAGTCTTCTGCCCATGGTGTTCTTAAGCATATCCAAAGATAGTACTGGTAAGATGTCACCTCCCACATGTTTTGGTCTCAGAAGTAAAGGGTATGGGTTCCCTCTGCGCTCACGAAAGTCCTGTTCCACTATCTGCTTCTACAACAACCACCAGTCCATGCCTTTGAGGGATTTCTAGTCCCTCTGCAAACAAAACGATTGGATACCTCACAGAATAGTGAACAAAGGACTTCCAGTCAGGTACCATCTTAGTATCTGCTCCTATAGACTTCCAGGGTCTCTCTCTCTGCTTTTCTTTTCTTTTTTTTTTAAATTTCCATTAAAACACAGTAACTCTTTTCAAATGTCCCTCTTAGGTACTTAGTTTACATTTTAAGTCCTAATAACACGGGAGCCCTGCCTGTACCTTCTATCCATTCAAATACCTAAATGATCTATGAAGTGAGAGGAACTACAGCTACCATCTGAGACAGTAACTGCTTCAGAGAGAAATTACCTTCTACTACACTAATCAACTCAAGTGGCTCCAATTGACATGGCCCATTAGCCATGAAAGACAGCAAGGTGGCTGTAGAGAGAAGTGGGCCTGGAGTTAGGAAGACCTGAGTTCAAAACCAGCTGCAAACACTTACTAGCTATGTGACCCAGTCATTTAACCCCTGTCTACCTGTTTCCTCATCTGTAAAATGGACATAATAATGGCATTCACATTCCAGAGTTGTGGTAAGGACTAAATGAGATAATATGTGTAAAATGCTTAATAAATGCTTATTCCCATCCCTTGCTTCGGTCCCATTGCTAATGGGAACCAGGATCATTCCTATTATGTACCCTACCCCCCCCCAGTACTCCTAAAAGACCATATCTTTATTTTCACTGTGGTGGTAAGTAGCTAGTCACTTCGCGGGGCTAAGATTTCAGGTGCCAGCTAAGGTACCAGGCTATATTTCTTTTTATTGAAAAGACTTTCAAGTTACGATTATTTGTTCATTTATTCGTAAACACTGTGAGTCTAACTTACTAGCTTCAGAACCACAGCAGTAGCATTAACAGCCAAAGAAAATTACACCTTACCAATTAAGCAATCAGAGGATGCCTACACCTATAAAAACCGAACTGGGCTAACATGCATCCCGGTAGGACAGATGAAAGCTTTACCTTTAGTAAAATTCAGTTCCCACAGAGAGCAGTTGGCAAGTTCCTCCACTAGGGTAATTAAAATTGGGAGGTGGAGGGAAGGGACATACCGAGGATGGAAAATTTGAGAAAACAATAAAGGTTCAGTTACTTTGGGGAACACATTCACCCCTTCTTTAGAGAAACTTCAAACTATAAGTGCCATGAGAAAAAAGTTTAATTTGGAGTTTGAAGGTTATTGCTAGAAATTGCAATAAATGTGAGTCACACATCATTTCCTAATAGGTTAGTGGAAAGAATGTTGGATTTGAATCAGAAAAACCCCAGTTTAAATCCTGTTTCTGCTGCCTTTTACATGTGTGACATCAGGCAAGTCACATCCCCGTTTGGTCTTTAATTTCCTCAAGGGTAAAAATACAAAAGTTGTTCACCTTTTGATGTGTCTTGGCCCCTTTGGCAGTCTGGTGAAGCCTACGGATACCTCCTCAGAATAATGGTTTTTGTTTTTCTGGGGTTTGTGGGGAGGCAATCAGGGTTAAGTTACTTGTCCAGGGTCACACAGCTAGTAAGGGTCTGAAACCACATTTGAACTCAGGACTTCAGGACTGGTGCTTTGTCCACTGTGCCACCTAACTGCCCCAAGAATAATGTCTTTAAAAGCATAAAATGAAATACATAGGATTTCAAAGGAAAATAATTAGACTGAAACACAGTTATCAAAATATTTTTTCAACAATTTCATGTACTTCAGTTTACCTGTGAATGAAAACCTCAAGAGACAGAGTTTCTGGGTAATTAATAATCAGTTTATTAATTAATTTGCCTAGACAGCAATCAATAAATTGATAGTCAATCGTTTCTCTCAGTATCCAAAAAAACCAAGGGAGAAACTCCTTAAATACTTTCTGAAAGGGAACTCCCCTGACAAGTGAAAATTGACCTTGATTGACAGACATTTAATGAGGAGGTGGGCTAAAAGTCTTCAGCTCCTTCTAGCTGAGAACATGGCTTGATCACCAGACTCAGCAGCCTCAAGGCAACGGGGCTGGGGAAGCCTTTTCCATCAGGACCTCTTTGGCTAGTTTTCTCCTTCATGAGCTGGGTAACCCTAAACTCTAAGGGAGGGGACCAAGAGTCCGAGGTGCTTCCTCCAGGAAAAGGATCACCCAGACTGGATTCTGTGCATGTTCTAAACTGAATCAGGTCTCCCAATTGCAGTTAATAAGCCTGTGACCTGGAGACTAGGAGCAAATCTCATCACTCTGCTGTACTTTTCAGAGGCTGACTGACCTTTTCAAGAGTTAGATTTTTTAAAAAATAAATAAAAGAAAAAGAGTGGATCACCAATTAATAGTTGGTTATTAGTAGAATAGCACAATATTAATTTCTCTCAACTCCTCATACTAATATTCTCTAATGGCTCATCCAACCAATCAATTAAAATACTGTTTACACACAACAGGTATTTAGTATATGATTCTGTCATTTTCTGTCATGCTTTAGGCCATGTCATAAGAATGTTCTTCCAGACTAAGCCTTCACCTCTGGATGGAAGGTAATCTGTTAAAGATGGCTAGACCAGATGGGTAGTCTGGGCTAGATTAGCACAGGATAGACATACAGATAGTGCTGTTTCGGTTGGAGTTTGGGATGTTGTTAGTATAGCAATCTAAGCAATTTAAGTATAGACAGTTTGGGGCATGGGAAATTAAGAAACTCAGCCATACACCATTCTACCAACGTTCATTTGAATTGGACTAGGCTCATCCACCCAAATCCAGACCAAAATGAATTCTGGGATTTGCTTCAAGGAGAAAAAGACAGAGATGATCAGATGGAATAGTAACAAGCCTGACACATTGCACAGGGTTTGGAGACCAAAAGAGGCGAGTTGAAATCCCTCAGTGCTGATTTCCTCATACGTAAACTGAGAGGTTACACTTACTGGCTTCTAATGCCCCTTTGAAAGCTAAATCTATCACCTGTAATTGCTATTCCAAGACCCAGGAGCTGTGATATAGGTGTGGCATGTGACTGCTTGTCTAAAGTGAACTGGTGCTGATGTCAGTACGAGCCTGAGTCAAAGAGCCAGGTGGGCTGGGGAAAACTGATGCCAAAACTTCTTACTAAAAATGGGCAAGAAGAATAGGAGGCATAGAGTTCAAAAGCAAGAAACTTGCTCAGTAGTGAGAAGAAGAGACCACCGGGGTCAGTGTGCTAGGTCAGAACTGGAAAAGCCGAGGGTAAAAAGAAGCAAGCACAGGGCAAACAGAGGTGAGTGGAGAATCTTTCCATGAGAAGGAGAGCAGGGTCTAAGATCACCTACCTTTTAGCAAGCAGTTCATAGATTTTAAGCAACCTGGTCTGGCCTTAAGGGACCTAGCCATGACATGAAGGCACTGCTAATGTCAGGTTCCATTACAGAGCAATCTTCCTCTTTGCTGAAACACCCCACATTAGAAGCAGGGGACAATGCTACATCCTCAGGACAAACAGGAAGCTTTGCCAAGACCAGAAGGGGTCCAGCCTCTCCCTTGCTGTCAGAATCATCTCCTGGGGATACAGCCAGAAGGCCTGTATCAGAACATTTATGCAGAGCCCTGAAGTATAATGGAAGATAATTACTTATAATAAAGATGAAGTAATGACATAATTTATAAATATTAATCCTGCACTAAGGCTCTACTATTGTGAAAATGACACTTGGTCCTTTAAAGCTAGGCCAATAAAACCCAAACTCTGGCAAAAAAATTTTTTCTCATGACCACACCACCGTAAGACATCAGTGGAAAGAAATACTTGTCAGTACAGAAAGAAGTCACAATTTCCTCAGTATGGAAGAATCCTGGTTGCATATCTCCCTCCACCAAAACAAATCTTAGAGTTAAAACAGACCTCCAGACCAAGACACACATGAACAGAAACTCTCCACAACATCCCTGACAAGTGGCTGACCATCCTCTGCTCAGAGACAAAGAATGTACTGTCTCCCAAGGCAGTTCCCTCCATGTCTGGGTCACTCTAACTGTTAGGAAGTTTTCCATTAGATTAAGGCTTCATCTGCCTCTCTGCAGCTTCTCTCTAGGGCTCCTAGCTCTGTCTTCTGTGAACAAACCATGCCTTCTTAGGAAGTTGCCTGAAGCCCCAAAGGACTTTGCCTGGGTCAAACTGCTAGTGATTTTCAGAGATAGGATTGAAACCCATTTTCCTAAATTCATTAAGCATTGTATCCACTACATTTTAATGTTTGTTACTACAGAGGGACAAATGCTACTGGAAGAAAAAAGAAAAGGAAAATAAAAGTTTAAGTTCAAAGAATTTGTGACAACTCACCCTTGCTGTCTACAGTTTCCACTCTGTACATCTATTTATTCTCAGTCAATTCAACAAGCTTGTAGTAAGTACCTACCTATATGTCAGGTACTGTGCTAAACACTGGGGACACAAAAAGTCCTCGCCAAAAAAAAGTAACTGTCCTCAAGGAGCTTACAATCTAATGGGGTGGACAATGCACAAACAACTATGCATGAACAAAATATGTACAGGCTAAACTCCAGACAATCTCAGAAAGAGAAGAGGAAAGGGAATAAGCTTGTATACAGCACCTGCTATGTGCCAGGGACTGTACTAAGCACTTCCAAACATTCTTTCATTTGCTCCTCACAACAACCCTGCAAGGTAAGTCCTCGTAAGACACAGTTTCACCACTAGCTCACAGGCGGCTATTAGCACAGATTCACTCTTGGTCTGGTAAGACAGGAACAAGAGCTTCGAAGGGTTTAGTAATCAGTCTTATTCTACTGTAGTCTTCTCAAAGGGTTGCTGATACTGGAAGCACAACTCCTACAGCACTTCCTATCACCTTACTCACAGCGGCTGGTGAGAAAGGGGAGCAACTACCCCTATGTCTCAACGGGTCAATCCAGACAGGCACAGGTTGTGAACTCGCCTAAATCCCCTCAAGCCTCCATTGGGGCCAGTTGAGGCAAACACAGATTCCTCCCAAACCTTGATGGGGGCCAGTAAAGGCAAACACAGCATTTATGCATTCAACCCTAACAATTCCCCATTCACTACAGGTGCCCACCTGCTTTAGAGGGCAAGAGACAAGGCATATTGCCAGCAACAGCCTCACAAGCTTATGTCACCTCCCTGCATTTCACTATTCAGTCAGAGTGGATATTTACAACTTAAGCACAAACGTTTATATTATTTATTATTTTATAATGCTGCACAAGCATGGTGGTGATATTTTTGAACCCTAATCATAAGAACTCATATCTAATACCTGGGAACAAGAGATTGTTATGGCCATGGATCCTGGGAAACTGAACTCTAAGAAATAATAACAAAAACCTACTTTCCACACACCAAAATCCACCTTACACTAAAATCTAGCTAACTTACAGTTCTAATATCCCCATATTACAGCCAAGGAAACTGAGGCAAACAAAGGTTAAGTGACTTTGCCCAAGATCACATCTCTGTCCTCTCCTATGGCTCCTCCTGACTCTTGAATCCAGATTCTCTTCTGGTTTCCTCACACAGTAGTGGAGAAAAAGAGGTTGTATGTGCCCTTCCCACCCCAGGAGTTTCTAATTAATTATGAGGCTATTTCAAGATGGATGAATGACTCAGCAACCTGAAATTTTTTTAAAGGAGCTAGAATAATTTGTAGGACAATATTCATTTAGATGCCAGCCCCTCTGGATATTGTCTTCTTCCCAGAGTCCTTTTCTCCTTCCAGTGACTTGAAGAGAATCTAAAATATGCCACAGACTTTTCTCTCTTAAAACTGGAAACAAGAAAACAAGGATCTCTCTTCTCCCATATATTCTCCCCAGCTCCGCCCCTCAAGTCAGCAGTAGGAGCCTTCAGTAATCAGTCTCCATCAATGAGTAGAGTTTTACACCAATTGACCTTTAAGGCCAGAGATTACACTAAATTAAGTCATGAAAGTTCATAAATATGAGACAGAGTTCTACACACCCACACTGCATACACATAAAGACTATTACCCATTCTTTACAACTAGCTGGACAGAGCTAAGGGCAATTTAACCAAAGCCAGAGGTGGACCCAAGCTAAGATTAAAATTATTCTTTAATTGTGTATATCTGTAGCAGAATCAAAGTCTCTTTTTTTCCAGAAAAAAAATCTGACTTGAGGTTAGAAATTCCTAATAAATCCCATTTAACAGGGTTACTTTTAGTCACTGGAAATGCTGTGTCTTGGCTGGTATTTATTTCTTAAAAGTTCAATAGACATAGTTTCACCAGTTTTATGTCCAGGTACCATTAAAAAAACAGGTGGGGGGTGGCTGGGTGGCGCAGTGAATAGAGCACCTGCCCTGGAGTCAGGAGGACCTGAGTTCAAATTGGCCTCAGACACTTGACACACTTACTAGCCATGTGACTTTTGGCAAGTCACTTAACCCCAATTGTCCTCCAAAAAGCAAAAAACAAAACAAGCCAGGTGGGACATAGAGCACCAGCCCCAGAGTCAGGAGGTACTGAGTTCAAATTTGGCCTCAGACACTTGACACTAGCTGTGTGTCACTTAACCCCAATTGCCTTGCCTTTCCCCCTCCAAAAACAAACAAATTAAAGCCAGGAACTATTTTATCTTAACTTTTTGAATAGTGCATCTATCAGAGGACACCTAAAAACATGTCCATTCTCTTAACCAAAATGATATTATTATGCTGCTCAATCACTCTAACTCTCTTAACTCAAAATAGAACAGAAAGAAAAAGATCTCCAAATAAACATGTCTATACATATATATATATATATCCAACATGATATACACACACACACATATGTATATATATATATATATACACACACACCAGTACTCATTTGTATATCCATTATATATACAAGCAGCCCTAGACTTACAAACAACTCACATGTACAAATTCCTTGCTACCACCCCTGTCCTTTCCTCCCTGCTCTTCAAATCCAGACCTCCCACTGTTATGGCCATGAGGGCTACTGATGGGGAAAAAAATAACTTGAGGACTTTAACTAATCCATGGATTTGGAAATAAAGAAAAGAAAGAGGCTGTGAAAAGCAGGAATCACTCAAAGGAGCTGTCCCTTAAAATCTAAAATTATTTTCTTCCTTATTCCCCCCATCTCTACCACATCTCTACCACAAGGAGACCTTGCGCCTACAATACTGTACTGTTATATTATCATTAAGTTTCAACTGAAGTGTCTTCTACACTCCTTCATGCCCAAAGATGTGACTACCACCTTTTTACAATTCATTCAAAAATTTATGTTTTGAGTTGCAGCCTCTTGTCTAGGATGCAGACCAAAATCTTCACCTCCTCACAGGACAGCTAATTCTCTTCAAAAGTTTCTGAAACTCAACATGCCCAAAACCAAGTGTATTATTGTTACTTCCTCATAGCTTCTGATATGACTATTCTGGTTGATAATCACTTTCATAACCTTGAAATCATTTTTGGCTCTTCCCTCTCCCTTTCTTCTCAAATGTATTGAGTTAAGAGTCTGTTGTATTTACGTCACTTCCAAAAAATCTGTGATTTCATCAGGGTGGGTATTTCCTCCAGCAATACTGATCATAACCCATGTATACCTCCTCCTCCTCTGAAGTATTATCTATGCCTTTCCATAAACCCTCCATAGAGTATCTAGTCGGTATACTCAAGACTTTTCTCTGGCTTTTTGAATGTTTCATAGAGACCAATGAAGAACAAGATATATTGATGATATCATCTCACATTCTGATCATATGTCCAGCCCACCTACCCATGCGTATTTTTTATATCTTTGTACCTCTTCTCATGTTCAGTCATCATTGATAATATAGTGATGCTTATTCTCACTCATCACCAGTCTTTCCATTGTCCTTTGAGCCATCTACAATTATGATATTTTCTGAGAGCCTGATGTGGAAAGATGGACAGTCACATAGCATCATCAATTATTAGGATTCATATTGCCACAATTGTGTTTGTCGTAACTGAAGTCTCTGAGATAGGTATCTGACAAACCTATTAGTGGTGAGCATGACCTAAAACTTGGAATAACACAATGCATGTCCCTTAAAGTGAAATCTTAAAGTGAAACATAAATGTGAGCTATTATTATATTAAAACATCTCTCAAAGAGAAAGATAAAAACACCAGAGCACACAATCTTTAATACTGTCTATTCAGATTCTGTGAGAGTTTTCTTAATTATGTATTAATTATGAACACATAATTAAATTTCTACCATCAATTCTTAATTAGAACACACCAGTGCTCAGGCATTTGTGTGGGCATATTCCCAGTATAAATTATATTGGTCTTCCATTTTAGAGAATAACTCATAGTCTATAATCTGGTTTAATGAAAGGGAAATAGGCAGTTGTTCTGACATTTTGATGAGGTGAGCAAGGTATGATGGAAGGAGAATTTAATACTCAGAAGACTCAGACTCAAATCTCAGTTTCACCATTTACTATTTGTGTGATGTTGAGGAACTTGCTCTACCCATCTGGGCCTCAGTTTCCTTACCTGTAGATTGAGATTAGATAGTTTCTAAAGACCTTTCTAGCTCTACTTCTCTGATCTTATGAAAAATTCCTTAAAATTAATAGAAGCTGAGAGTTTCTCTATTTCTGGTGAGAAGTGACTTCTAAGTCCCAACCCTATGAAACTATTTCCAGTGGCATCACCCAGACAATTACTTTCCAATAAATAAATTCATTTTCTGATCAAAACCTTCTCAGAGAGGTCCCTAGAGAGGGTATAAGCCCCAAGATAAAGAAACTATGTGATTCCATCTCAAAATTTTTATTCAAGTGAAGTCAAATTAAAACTAGCATCAAAAGAAGTCTTAAATGGCTAAAGTGAACAGTTGACAAGAGGTCAAAGGACATGACAAAAACATTTTCAAAAGAAATACAAAATATAACCTGTCAATGACAACTTGAAATAATGTATAAAATCAGTAGCGATGAAAAAAAAAATTAAGACAATTTTGATGTATACCCATATGCACTGCTGTTGGAATTGTGAATTGATCCAGCTAGTCTGGAAAACAATTTGGAATTATGTATACAAGAACAGCCCCTTGACCATGAGACTCCATTATTCTGACAATCACTGGTTTTTTAGCCATGCCCCAATAAGAGCACACCTCCTTAGTTTCTCTTTTTTGGTACAAGGAAAAGAAGTACTATGAATATTTTTATACTTCTTTTGATTTCTTTGGGAATACAGGCCTAGTGCTCATATAGCTGGGACAAAGAGTATGCATAATTTGGTAACTTTCTGGGGATAGTTCCAAATTGCTATCCAGAATTAATGGACCAGGAATGGGGAACCTGTAGCCTCAAGGTCACATGTGGCCCTCTAGGTCCTCAAGTGAGGCGCTTTGACTGAGTCCAAACTTCATAGAACAAATTCCCTTAAAAAAAAAAAAAAGATTTGTTCTGTAAAACTTGAACTCAGTCAAAAGGCTACACGCCCAAGGACTTAGGAGGCCACAAGTGGCCTCCAGGCTGCAAGTTCCCCACTCCTGGGCTAGACCAATTTACAATTCCATCAAGACTGTACTAATGTACCTTTTTAATACAACCACTCTCATATTTGTCATTTTCCTCTTTTGTCATCTTTGCCAGTGTGAAAGGTATGAGGTAAAACCTCAAAGTTGCTTTCATTTGTATTTCTCTAATTATTAGTGATTTAAAGCATTTTTCTATGATTGTTGATAGCTTGAATTTCTTCCCTTGAAAACTGATATCCTTTGACCATTCATTAACTGGAAAATGGCTCTTTTTCTTATCAATATGAATCAGTTCTTTCATATGTGTGTATATATATACATACATACACACACATATACATATGTGTGTATGTATGTATGTATTTTAGGAGAGAGAGTTTTTTATCTAGGTCATGTATTCATTTGGAGTTTATTTATAGTGAGGTGTTAGAGTAGACCTGATCTCTTGTAAAACTGCCATCAATTTTTACCAGCAACAGTTAAATAGTGAGTCCTTTCTCCAATAATTTGGTCTTTGGGTTTATCAAACACTTTACTATGTGTTTCTTTATAGTACAGTTTGAGATCTGTTATTGATATATCCCTTTCCTTCCTCCTTGTTTTGCATTATTACACTCAAGAGTCTTGACTTCTGCTTCCGTCATATAATTTCATTATCATTTTTCTAGGTGTATAAAATATTCTTTCCAGAGGTTGACTGGTACAGTCATGAATAAGTACTTAATATAGGTAATAGTTCTTTTATCACATTGGCTCAACCTACCCATGAGTAGTTAATGTTTCTCCCACCATTTAGGTATGTATTTCTTCCAATGATGTTTTATGGTTAGATTATCTATGGTCATATAGTCCCTGGGTGAATCTTATTAGATATATTCTCAAGTCTTTTATAGATTCTAATTTTCTCTTTCTAGAACTTCTTTATGGGTTTGGACGGTTTGACATATGACTTAATGATTTCTGTGGATTTATCTTACATCTGGAAATTTTGCTGAAGTTATTATATCAATTAATTTTAGGTGACACTAGAATTCTCTAAATATACCATCCTACCATCTGCAAAAAGTGATAATTGTTTCCTCTTTGCCTTTCTTTAATTATTTTGATGGGGGAGGGGAGGAAGGTAAGGCAACTGGGGTTAAGTGACTTGCCCAAGGTCAGACAGCTAGTCAGAGGCTGGATATGAACTCAGGTCCTTCTGACTCCAAGACTGGTGCTCTATTCACTGCACCAACTAGCTTCCCCTTGATTTCTTTTTTCTTAATCTTGTTACAATATGCAGAATTTCTAGCTTTAGGATAAATAGTAGTAGTGATAATGAATGTCCTGGATTTAACCTCTGCTTTACCTTGGAAAGGACTCAAACTTTTCTCCATTAATGTACAATAATTGTTGTTTGATTGACAAATGTTACTTACTAAATTAAGGAAATGTCCAATTATTCCTGTGATTTCTAGAGTTTTTAATAGAAATCAGTATTGGCTTTTGTCAAGTTTTTTCACCAACTATTGATGCAATCATATTTCATTAGTTATATAACTAAATTCTCTTTTTTTCATTTTTAATATAATTTTGTTTTCGTCTCTTTTCTGAAAGTCAGATTAACAAACTTCATTGATTTTATGCTTTTTGTAAATCTAGTTTTATCAATGTTATTTTTTGCTTTCATCTTTACTAGTCTCTTTTGCAATTTCTGTAATTTCTGCTTTTTCACTTAGTTGGGAATTATTGATTTGTTGTTTATTCAAATTTTTTTTCACATGCTCAATTCATTGATTTGTACATTCTTTTTTTGTTGATGAAAATGTTTGAAGAAATAAGTTTTGACATAATGGCTCATTTTCTTTGATGAAATTTTCTCTTATTTCTAAAATGTGTTCTTTGATATACCAGGTCTTTAGAATTGTGTTACTTAATATCCAACTACTCTTTAAAATTGGGTCTTTCTATCTTGCCTAGGCTGGAAGTAAAGCAACCTCTCATGAGTTCATTCCTGCTACTGATTAGCATGGAAGCTTTGCTTTGCTTAATTTTTTACCTGAGGCAGTTTGCCCCTCCCCAAGCAGCCTGGTGGCACCCACTTCTAGGAGCTTGCTATATATTGATGCCAGAATTTACTGCTATGCTGCATCCTTATCCAATCAGGACCTCTTCCCCATTGTGGCTACGGGAGGTTCCACATTTTCTAGCATAGAGTTTTCTTAATCTAGTGTCCATGGATCCCCAAAGGGATAGAATTTAGTGGGTCCATGAACTTAGATGGGGGGAAAATAATATTCTTATTTTCATTACCCTCTAAGTGAAATTTTACATCTCCTTCAATTATTTAAAATATTCTTTTAGGGAGTCTATAGGCTTTATGTAAATAAGGTGGATTTTAGTATAAGTAAGGTAGATTTTATTGTGGTTAAAGTAGATGTTTATTACTATTTCTTAGAGTTCAGTTTTCCAGGAGCCATAGCAGTAAGAATTTCTTGTTCTTGGGTAGTAGATACTAGTTCTTATGACTATGGTTCAAAATATCTCCACCATGCTTGTGCAGCATTATATAATGATAAATAATATAAACATTTGTGCTTAAATTGTAAACATATACTATGATTCACAGTGAGATATAGGAATGAGGAGATATAAACTTGTGAGGCTATTACTGGCAATATGCCTTATCTGTTGCCCTATAAAGTAGGTGGGCATTGGTCAAGGAGTAGGGAACCCTGAGGACTGAATGCACAAGCTGGAATGCTGTGTGCCTTGACTGGCCCCCATCAAAGTTTGAGGGGATTTAGGGGAATGCACAAGCTATGCCTGTCTTGATTAACCCCATTGAGATGTAGGGGTAGTTGGCCCCCTTCTCACTGGCCCCTGAGAGAAGGGTGATTAGGGAATGCTGTAGGAGTTATGTTCCCATTATCAGCAACCCTCTTGTGAGAAGACTAGACTAGAATAAAGATGATTAATTCCTTCGAAGTTGTCTTTGTGTCTTCCCTATCTGACCAGATCAAGAGTGAACCTGTGCAGCCCTCCTGTGGACTGTGTTTATGTCTTACACTTTTATCAGACTGTCTCAAAAGAGTCCTTGACAAAAACCAAAAAGTTTAGAACCCCTGTTCTAAGATGATGTGAATTTTTCCTGAGTGTTCAAGTCCTCCACTGGATCCATGTGAATGGCCTGTGGTTGGACATTAGGTTCACCTTTGTTTTAGCCTTTTTCCTCCAGGATCCTAGATGCTGGTGATACTAGGGTGAAGCTTCTTGGAAAGGGCCCCTGGACTTTGCCTTGGAAAAAAATTGTTTATTTGTATGGCCATATCATCATGTAATTTTCTAAATAAGAATGTTACTGTTCATTGACTTGACAAAATTGGACTCTCAAGGACATAGTGTTGACTTCTATATCAAACTTGGATTATCCCTAGGTTAAGGAAGATGGAGTTAATGCCCAGGGGAAAACAGATCCCCATGGGGAAACCTAGACTCCATTAATATTAAAATAGACTGTCCCTTTCTGGTATAGGAGTCCCAGAAACCTCTGAGCCTTCTCACTAAAAGATGACATTTGACAGTGATTCTGTTAACGCAACTCACCCTCCTGGGAGAGATGCCAGACTACTGCCTCTGACCTCCTTCCAACCCTTCCCGTTTATCTATTCCAGATTTCTCCTATTTACTCTATATCTGTCTGTTCTGCTACTGTCCTACTATTGGTTCCCACGTTCCAGCTCCAGTAAAGATTCTCTACCTCCCTTCCTACCTGCATATTTGACCTATACTTAACCTAACATAAGATTACAGGATCTTAGATTTAGAACTGGAACCACAGAGATTATCTTGCCCTACCTCCCTCAACCTCCCTTTTTAGTTCCCCTTTATGAATTGCCCTCCCTCTTTATAAAGGTTGCTCCTTGAGGGTAAGGATTGTCTTTCTTGCTTGTGTTTGCATACCCAAAATTTAGCACAGTACCTGGAAAAAGGTGATACTTATTAAGTGCTTTATCTATATAATTAGTTGAACCCCTTCATTTTACAGAAGGAAAACTCCTTGCCTTTGATTTTCCACCATTTACATCCAGCTTTCCTTACCAAGCCCTTGTTCAGTCTACTACGCTAAGTGGCCAGCCTTGGCACCTGCAAGTTGGCCCTTTTGTGCCAGACTCCTTCCTGCCCACCTACTCACAGCACCTGCCAGTCCAACTTGCCTGACTTTACTCTGGTGGAAAAAGTTCCCAGGACAGATCTTACCTAATCCTTGGCCCATCGTGGGCAGTGACAGCCCAGAGATATGAAATTGGCCCCCATGAGCTGACAAAGCCAGGGTTGAGAGGAGGAAGAAAACACTAGCAAGGGGAACGGATAAACCACCCATTGGGAACTCCAACCTTGAATAAGTATAGTATAGCCTGTCTACAGAGGAGGGTCAAGGAACAAGAAGAAGGAGCATTAATGATCTAGTTAGAGAAAGGAAAACAGCCCCATTAGAGTGATTTCATTTTGCTATGTGCAAAAGGCAGAAAAGTTTCTCTGGGTTCCAGTAACTCAGCCTTGCAATCTGGAAAAACATTCAGCTCTCACGATTGCTCCCATTAAAACAGAACAATGGAAAAGTTTAGGTAGCAGATATGCCGGGGGTGTGGAAAATCCTATTTAAGATGTGTTGAGACTTGGTTTCCTCTGAGTTGGATCTTACTATGAACCCAGCTCAGAAAGGGACCACTTCAATATCCCAGTCCAGAATTTTGGCTTGCCTCACTGACCTACTATGTGGAGACCCTGCCCAAATGCCGAGCCTTCTTGTTGTTGCAGCTTACTTCAGGATAAACAGCTGTCCTTTTGATGAACACCATTTTCCCTTATCTCTGTCTTCTTTTTTTTAATTTCCAACTCCCACCAAATATTTACTGGATTTATCAAATGGATTATGATGGTGTCGCCATTTATGACACTATTATTCTGCCATCAAGCTGATCTCAGGACTTCCAATATAAACTTCTATGTATCCCAGGATTTCTAACTGAAATGTAATATTTCACTCAAGGAGAAAATTTGGCTCGAGGAACTCAAAAGCCAGAGCCTTGATTGAGGTTTTTTTAACTTTGTTTTTAAACAGAGATAAACCTTTTGTCATTTTTTTGAAGATGGATGAAAGTTTATGAACCCAAAACAGTTGGGAAAAGGTCAAATTGTGATGTATTTGATCCAGGCTGTTGACTGTGGCTATAAATAATTAGAGTAATTGGTCAGATGATGACTAATGAATGCTACAAAGAATTAACAGCATAAGAGTAAGCTGTCTGGATCTTCTGTTAACAGATTATTACAGGTTCAGGGACAGAGTATTGGATGATGGTCTATGCTTGATGTCAGAATCTTCCAAGTGAGGCCAGTTAAATCACTGAATGAACCTCTGAGTCCCTACAGCCTAGGCTAGCATGCTGTGTGGGAAGCCCTAGGCAGTATGGGATAGTTAAAAAGAACCCTGGATATGGTGTCCATAGCATATGGATTCAAATCTAAACATTCCTCCCATTTACTGTGTGACCTTGTATAAGTCATCTAATTTCTCTGGGTCTCAATTTTCTCATCTGTAAAATGAGAAAATTGAATTAAATGACCCTCTCGGGTCCCTTCCTATGTCCCAGTTTGTCCCAAAACTCTTAGTGCAGGTTTAAACTTCTGAAGCTTAACACTTTTGGAACTTCACATACATCTATGAGGCAATGTTCAAGCATGATTTCCCTCAATCCTGAAATGTTTATGTTTCTCATACATTGCTGTTAAAGCTCCTTACTGTGGTTGGCTTGGCTTCCAAGCCCAGCCCTCTCTTGATCTTGATATAACCCTGAACTCTGTGTGCACTCTAGCTTTGACCCTCTGCTCCATCTTGGTTTTTTGGCTTCTGGGTGATGCCCCATTCTTTACTGTTTCCTCAACTTTTACCTTCTGTCTTATGTGTCTGAACTTTAGCTAATGTCTGGTTTTATTGGAACCTGGACTGCCTCTGTGGAATAGATTTCTCCTGCAGGACGCAAGCTCCTGCCCTTCAGTTAGAGAGCCCGACTCTTTTCCAGTGGGACCTTAATAAGTCAAGGGCCTCCTCTCCTCTGTGACGCTCATGGAACCTTTGTGCCACAAACAAGGGTTCACCCAGCCACCTAAGGACAGGGTTGACCACAGCTGTATATGGGAAATGACATTAAATCTGGCAAACGTGTTCTTTAGCGGGAGAAACTGGAGTATTAAGCCTTCGGGGGGGGGGGGGGGTTCCCTCACATTATCTGTGTCAAAACACGCAGAGATGATGTCCAGCGGGAGGTCCTTTCTCCTCCAGTCTCCTTTTCTCCCACCCCTTTCTTGCTCCCGAGTGAGGGACGGAAGGCAGTAAAACGCGCGCAGGTTCACACTTATCTCCCAGACTCCCTTCAGTTGGAGGTCATCTCTCACGGTCTTGCAGAAGGGACTTTGGGCGGTGGCCGGCACCTCCTGACGCTCTGCCACTGCCGCGGGAGGGCAGCCTCCTCACCTTCTCTCTGTTGAAAACCTCCGCCCGCCCTCCCCCAAGCTGATACCAACTTAGTTTCTTCTCTCCCGTAACTGGGGTGAACTACAAATCCCAGAGGGATTTGTGGCCAACAGGTCCTTTACCTGGGTTGCTATGCTAGACTGTCTGGTTTGACCCTGGGCTTCATTCTTAAGGGAGATGAGATTTGAATCAGGTCATCCTAGATCCAAGACCACAGTCTCCATCCGCTGAGGTACTCTACTTCTCTCTTTTTTAAACGGAAACTCTCTAAAATGTAATACATACTTCTATTTTCTTATTAAACATAGCTATTGAATACAATCCAGCCTTTTCTTGATGAACACTCAAATTACCTTGTATTTCTTTTTAAAATTTTGGTATTGACTTAACCTGTATACATCATGTTTCTCTTAAACAGAACATAAGGTCCTTTAGGAAGGGGACTCTTTTTCTTGTTTTGTCTTTACACATGCAAGTACTACACAGTATTTTCTACAGGGTTGTTGGAACGGATTCAAATTACTTTGTACTCTTCCACAACTAGTTGGTGCAGTCGATATAATAATAATAACAATATTATTTATAAAGTACTTTAAAGTATGCTTCACGAGTACTGTCTCATCTAATCCGCACAACGATCATCAGAGGTAGGTGCTGCTCTTATCTTCATTTTATGGTTGAGGAAACGGAGGCACAGAAAGAGTAAATTACTTGCCCACAGTTACATAGGGAATAAATGTCTGAAGATAGATTTGAACTCAGAACTTCCTGACTCCAAATTCCACCTTCTATCACCTGTGTCACCTAGGTATCTGAGTTTGGATTTGAAATCAAGACCTAAGTTTAAATAGTGCCTGAGACATTTATTTACCAGGTGGATCAGGTATGTAGCCCTAGGCAAGTCACTTAACCTCTTAGTCTCAGATTCTGCATCTGTTAAATGTGGATAATAAAAATTTCTACCTTAGAAGGTCAGAGCAAAGATTAAAGGAGGTAACATTTATAAATTGCTTCATAAACCTTAGAAGCATTATATAAATATTAGCTAGCATTTATTATTATATATTTACAGATTAAGCACAATCTTTATAGTTATCTGTCTAAATATCATGACACCCTAAGAGTGTGCAAGCTATTTGAGCACAGGTACTGATTTGGGATCTTTTTGCCTTTGTATACTTTAGCTCATGGCCTTACAAACTGGAGACAAAGATATTTGCCCAAGGTCACGTGCTAGTTAGCAACAGAGTTGGAATTTGAACTCTGATCTCATTACTTCAATGCCATTTCTGTTTTCACTACAAAATGCTTCCTCTCAAAGTATGATTGATGTTAATAATAACTGATACTTTTATAATGCTTTAAAGCTCACAAAGTACTTTGAATACAGTATCTGAATTGATGGTTACAATGGCACTGTGAAATGGGTTCTAAAAATATTGTTATGTTCATTTTTATTTTTATTTTTTGGACAAGAACTGTGATTTCATGCTGGGAGTTTCTCATGAGGAACGTCTTTTTCCAATACAAATAATACCTTCTTGGCGACTTGCAGTCTGAGCAAGCTGCCTGGAGCATTAGGAAGGTAGGTGACTTGCTCAGAGTCACACTGTCAGTATGCTCCCCAAACAGGAATTAAATACAAGTCTTCCTGACTCCAAGCTCTCTGTCTACTACTTTACATTATTTCTCATATGTCCACTTTACAAATGACAAAAAAAGTTCTACAGAAAACTCAGGCTGGCAGAGAGTAAGTGACTTAGTCTCATTCAGTAAGTATTTTTGACTATCTACTTCTTCTAGAACAAAACCCCAACCTACCTTTCCAAACTCGTACACTACACACTCTATGGTTCTTCACATTGTACCTTGACACACCCTATAGTCCAACCAAAATGACTTTCTTGTTCTTCACACAGGACAATCCATCTCTCATCTCCATGCCTTTATACAGACTGTTCCCCATTCTCAAACCTCATTCCTTCTTCAAATCTTCCTCTTCAAATCCCTAACTTCCTTTGAAACTCAGTAAGTGAAGCCTGCCTTCTCCCTGAAGTACTTCTTAATACCTTCAGCTGCTAGTGCTTCCCTCCTCACACACACACACCCACACATGCACGCGTGCATACACACACACATTAACTTTATTTTTATTTTATATAGATTTTAGAATACTCACATAAGCATAGTCTGCAATAACTTCTTTGAGTGCAAGACCTCGAGGGTCTAGCACAGTATCTGGTATATAGCAATTACATAGTAATTGATTAATTTTTCTGGGGCCACTAAGAGCACAGACCCAGAAGACTGAGAGGCATTGTCAGGGAGAAGAAATTTTTATGCACAGTAATGCCCCACTAATTCAAACATATAAAGATGATCACTGACAGTACTAGACCCTAAGTCCTAGAGCCCTGATATGAGACATTCTCTGGTCAGAATTGGATATATCAACTCTAGTCCTCATTTCCCATTGCGAGTACTTCCTGTGTGTGCCTGAATATCCTTGACCTTTGGTCTGGTTCAGATATACATTCTCTATTAATCCCTTATGGGATGACCTCCACCATCAGCCTCAGCCAAGCAAGAATAATGGAAAGCATTATGCCTTCCCTCCAATCAAGAAGAAAAGTGATTTATGTCTTTTGTAACTTAGCTTCTACCCATTCCTGAGGACAGAAAGAAAGAGGAGAGTCTTATGCCACTTTATTTGGGGAGGGAGATATAACTCCTGATTGGCTGGGAGAATGCTGAATAAGATGCTGTTGTATCTCTGTTGTAAAGAACTTATTTGAGTTGGCTCCAGACAGAGATGCTCCTAGTACAAAGGTGAAAGAGACTTTGAATGGCAGACATATATGAGAGCCAGACCATCATGTTCCTAACCTCTAGGGCTTGTAATTCTAGAGGCTACAGAGAAAGAACCTCTCATTAATGAGATCATTTTCTTTCTATCTTGATCACTCCCAGTTAAAAGAGTTCACTTACTCTTGCATATGCTATTTTGTAGAACTCCAAATTGTTTCTTTGCTTAGATTGTTGTTCTTCATTTTTTAAGAGGATCAATGACAAAAGGGGGTGATGTCTTGAATCATGGGTGAACTGGATTTAAGTGAGACAGAGTTGCACAAAGTCATCACATTAGCCTCTCTCTTCCAGAGTCATCGAAGTCCAGTGGCAAGATAAAACTCAAATTTATAAGCATATGAAAAATGCTCTAAATCACTATTGAATCAAGAAATACAAATCAAAACAACTTTGAGGTATGACATCTCACCAGTCAGATTGACTAAGATGACAAAACAGGAAAATGACAAATGCTAGAGAGGATGTGGAAAAATTGGAACACTAATGCATTGTTGGTGGAGCTATGAACTGATACAACCATTCTGGAGAGCAATCTGGAACTATGGCCAAAGGGCTCTAAATAATTGCATACCCTTTGACCCAGTAATACCACTTCTGGGGTTGTATCTTAAAGAGATCATAGAAGTGGGAGGAAGACCCATATGTACAAAAATATTTATTGCAGCTCTCTTTGTGGTGGCAAAAAACTGGAAATTAACGGGATGCCCACCCATTGGAGAATGGCTAAACAAGTTGTGGTATATGAATGTAATGGAATACTATTGTGCTAAAAGAAATGGAGAAGAGAGAGTCTTCATATTCACCTGGGGAGGCTTATACAAACTGATGCTAAGTGAGAAGAGCAGAACCAGGAAAAATTTGTATACAATCACAGATACACCGTATGTGTGACAACCATCTTTGATAAACTGGACTCTTCTCAATAACGCACAGTTATAAGACAACTCTACAAGTCTCAGGATGGAAGGAGATATCTACGCTCAGAGAAAGATCTAGAAAGAACAGAGTTTAAATGGAGATTGAAGCAGTCTACATGCTAGTGTCCTTTTTCATATTTGGTTCTCTTTCTTTTTTCCCATTGTTCACTCCACTGGTTATAACCCTTCTACACAATAAGACTAATGTCCAATGTGAAAGTATTTGCAGATCCTATACTTGACTGCGTGCTTCGATGGAGGGGGGAGGGAGGTGAGAAAATTTGAAACTCAAGGGACTGTGGAACTGAATCTTGTAAACTAAAAGTAAATAAACAAATCAATTAAAGAAAAAAAAGATAAAACTCAAGATGACTGGTGATAGCCCAGGAAGAAGTAGATAATCTTGGCATCTTCAATGTCTGGGCAAGCCCTAATTGCTCCACAATGCCTGCTTTAACCCTTGCTGTAGCCCATTCACATCCTTGAGTAGACATCCCCCAAAGTCTCCAATAGCCTGTTGGCTACCTTCAACCTATTTTGATCACTCCCAACAAAAGAGCTAACTTACTCTTGTATATTCTATTTTGTAGAGGTTGGAAACACAGGCTGGCCATGCTGCTCTCCTCAGAGAGATGGGATACCGGACTAGAATTTTATTTCTCTGCTCCCTTAAATATTGTTAGTCTAGGGGAAACAATTTTTAGGTTCAAGCTAAACCCATGATCACGATTTCTTTTTTTTTAACTAATTTATTTATTTTTAATTTTAACATTTGTTCTTTTATAAGATTTTTGAGCTTTTGTTTTTCCCCTCTTCCTCCATTACCACCTCCCAACGACAGCATGTAATCTGATATAGGCTATGATCAGTATTTCTTTACCATAAGGTGGATCTCAAGCTACATAGCCAAATAAAGTATTTAGTAACCAGGGAATGAGACCAACTGGAAGCAATTTTTCTTAGTATCTAAAAGTAGTCACCAAGCCCTATAATTTCTGACCTCTGTTTTATAATGATTTTACCAAATACAAATGTTTGTGTCCACTTTAAAGCCTATAAAAGGTCTACATTTTATTGGAAGTCAAATTTTTATCTTGTGTTACTCTCATGTAATTGATCGCCTACAGTTGATCATGAATTTCTGGTTGGCCTAAAGTTTTAAAACAGAGAAAAATATGACAAGATAAGGCATTTGGTAATAAAAAGATCAAATGCAAGTTATGTGGAAGTAGCTCACATACCACATGAAGGGTACAGAATATAATAAAAATACTAAACTAAGAGCCTTCAGCAAGTACCTCAGTATATCATCACCACTAACCCATGATTCTAAGCAGCTTTCTCAAATGATAACATGATAACAGATAGCTGAAAAGTGAAATCACTTTATAACTGTTTCCACGACTGACCTTATACACACTTAGAATAAGAAGTTCCCTACATAGTTTAATTGGAGGAAGGCTGTAGCATTCATCATTACTTTATGGGCTTAGGTTTGAAAGAAACTGCTTCCTCCTGGGTCTCACACCCTCGATCTAAGTAACTGCTGCCAAGCAACTGGTGGGACCCAGCTATGGCTACAGGGTCAACTAGGCTCACTCAGCATTCTCTCAGTCAAATCTGTTATGCTTCCCTTTCATACAAAGCTCCACAAAGCTTTCTTCCTCTCTTTCCCCAAAAATTACTTCAGGTGTAGATACTTGAGTCTTAGATTGTGATCCACCTAATTTCTATAGAAATCTGTTATTAGATCTTGACACTATGTCCCTTTAATCTTTGAATCCAAAGGTACCTAACTTTCTATGCCACCTTCTAAAGCAATGGTTCTCAACCTTCCTAATGCCATGACCCTTTAATACTCATATGTGGGCATGTCTGCATGTGGGTGGACCCACCTGGAGACAGATAGAGGAGCGGTGTCTCTGTTCCTAAGACTATTGGAAATATGTGTTTTCTGATGGTCTTAGGTGACGCCTCTGATCCCTGTGAAAGGATTGTTAGACCCCCAAAGGGGTTGCGACCCATAGGTTGAGAACTGCTGTTCTAAAGGAAACCTTTCCTATCCCCCTTAATTTTAATTTGAATATAATCTCTTGATTATATCTAAGTTATATGTGTGTATATACGTACATACACACATACACACATATACACGTACATACAGATACACAGACACACAGACACACACAGTTTGTACATAATTGTTTGCATGTTGCTTTCCCCGTTGGACTGTAAACTTCTTGAAGACAGTGGCTGTCTTTTCCCTTTCTTTGTATCCCAAGTACTTATGTGCCTGGCACATAGTAGGCTCTTAATAAATGTTTGTTAATTGACTGTGTTCCCAAACGTCACCTCTTCTGTGCAGCCTTTGCTGATAACATTAGTTGATTATATTCTCTCCTTTCTCAAACAGCCTTGTTTCTGTATTGTGTTGTTGTTCAGTCATTTCAGTTGCATCCAACTCTTCATGACCCCATTTGGAGTTTTCTTGGCTCAGATACTAAAGTGGTTTTCTGTTTCCTTCTCCTGATCATTTTACACATGAGGAAACTGAGGCAAAAAGGGTTAAGTGACTTGCCTAGGGTCATACAGCTAATAAAGCATCTGAAGTTGGATTTGAACACGTCTTTCTGACTCCAGGCCTAGCACTCTATCCACTGTGCCACCTAAATGAACAAATTATATCCTCCAATATAATGTAAGCTCCTTGAGAACAGCCACTGTTTTCTCTGATGGCTATATTCTGGAGTTCCTCTCCTTGTTCAGTCACTCAGTCGTGTCTGACTCCTCATAACCCCATGGATCATAGTATGCCAGGCCCTTCTATCTTCCACTAAATCCTAAATTCTAAGTTCATGTTCATTGTTTCCATGATCCTGTCTATCCATCTCATCTTCTGTCTTCCCCTTTTCTTTTTGCCTTCAATCTTTCCCAACATCAAGGTTTTTTCCAGTGAGTTCTGTCTTCTTCTGTGGCCAAAGTATTTAAGCTTTAGCTTCAGTATTTGACCTTCTAGTGAATAGTCTGAATTAATTTCTTTAAGTATTGATTGACCTCCTTGCTGTCCAACAGACTCTCAAAAGTCTTCTTGAGGACCACAATTCAAAAGAGTTGATTCCATGGTGCTCAATTTTCCTATAGTTCAACTCTCATAGGCATACATTGCTACTGGAAAAACCATAGCTTCAGTTATATGGGTTCTTTACTAAGCACCAGGAACTTCTTTGTCCTGAAATTCACTCCAGCCCTAGAATTCACACACTGGAAGTACTGACTCTTCAGCTTTTATGTGTTGTCTTCCCCATTAGAATGTAAGTTCCTTGAATGTAAGATAACTTGAATGTAAGTTATCTTTCTGTTGTATTTGTATTTCTAGAACTTAACATAGTGTCTGGTCTATAAAAAGCACTTAAGGCTGGTTGATATTTTTGTTTTGTTTGTGTATTGTGCACCCAGCATCTAGTACGGTGTCTTGTTCATAGCAGATAAATGTTTGCTGAATTGAATAGAATAGGTCAATCAAGAGCCTATGAGAAGCAGCAGCAGCAGCAGCAGCAGCAGCAGCAGTAGCAGTAATAATAGCCATTCAACTAGTTAGTGCCAGAGACAGGACTAAGTACCCATATCTTCTGATTTCCAGCCCCAGGATTTGTTCACTATACCACAGTGTCTTTCTTTTCTTCAAAAAATGGAATATTCCAATAAATTTCATCCTTATGGATAAGACTTTTTCATTTTCCTAAAGTAGATGAGGCAAGGAAAGGCAGCCACTTATATAACTTATACTATAGGAAATGGAACTGTGTAAAGTAAGGATTAAGAAGCCTTTTTTAAAAGTGTGGGCTTTTGGGGGGTAGGTATAATATTGATTGATTTATGGAAGAAGCAAAAGGGTTTCTCTCACTGCCAATAAATCAAGGGAGAATGCAAATCTCTAAATCATCTCCATCTGCCAACACTTCCAGAAGACAAAGGTCCCAGAGGAACTCAAAATACCGTGTGTATGCCTCAAATCCTCAGTGTCTGTAACAAGAAATGAGAAATAATGTGCCCAATCACACCATTAACTTGTATTTTTGAGATGTATTAGATATTAAACAAGTGATTAATGTCTCTTTTTCTGTTGAAAGCATAGCTCTCCTGCCCATTTTACATACTTTGTCTCACTAAAGTCATTAATCACGTAATTACAATGTAAGTATTTAGAGCTCTCAAAATGAAATCCTTCTAGTTTCTAGGGTCTCTCTATTTAGCATAATATAGTATTAGAAAAGATGTATCATTTGAGTTCAATAGTGTGAGGTTGTTTTTAGTAATCTATTGCCTCTTGTTCAGGCTAGAATGCATCCTAGTACAATTATTAAATTTTAATTTGTATATAGCCAATGTGGGAATTGGTTTTGCCTGACTATGCATATTTGTTACAAGGGTTAGGTTTTTTCTTTCATTTTTTTCTAGTATGGTGAGAGGAAGGCTAGAGGAAGAAAAAATTGATTTTTGTCAAGTGAAAAAGTAAAATTTAATTTTGAAAAAATGAAAAGATGTATCCTAAGTCAAATTTTCTCAATGAGCTATTGGAATGTCAAATAAATGTAACCTGTGTCCCATTGGTACAGGGCTTTTGCTGTAATGGTGAAAATCAATGCTCTGAGCCTTTGTGAGGAGTGAGGTAGAGTTGCCATGAGCATGAGAGAAGAAAGCTTTGGTCTCTTCAATTTTTAGTACCGCTTAAAGTCTCTTCAGCTCTTACTGGGTTCTGCAGTCACTTTGGACACTTCTGTCTTCCAGCTTTGAAAGAGAAGATGGAAGATGCCTTCAGGTTACTAAAGAAAAAGACCCTAGGAAAAAGTTGACAAAGAGGAGCTGACAGTCTCTACCAAGTCCTTATTCCCAGTTTGCTCCGCTAGAGACTTCAAGGAAATTCCTCTTTCATGAGATCTAGGACTCTCTTGGGTGAACTGAGTTACCTTACTCCTAGGTGAGAAAATTCCTTCAATCTGTATTATATTCTCCTGTGCATACTTTCTCTGATTTCTGTATTCTGTGGATAAATTAATTTCTTGACCACCTAATATGTGGGTTCATTGTGGAACTGATATTTGTGCCCAGGGAGTCAAACCTTAGATATAAAATTTGATGTCTGCCTGCTCCAGTCCCCTACCCCACATAAATGAAACAGTGATCAGAAGTTACCTTAAACATGAAATTCACATCCCCTCCAGTGGTTTTCAACCTTTCTAATGCTATGACCCTTTAATACAGTTCCTCATGTTGTGGTGACCCCCCCCCAACCATAAAATTATTTTCTTTGTTACTTCATAACTGTAATTTTGCTACTGTTATGAATCATAATGTAAATATCTAATATGCAGGATGTATTTTCATTGTTACAAATTGAATATAACACACAAGTTGAGAACCACTTCCTTAGACTAATACTTGACAGTAGCAGAGAGGTATTTCCAGCCCAGTACCCCTTTTCTCTGAGAAGAACAGAGTGGTCCCTATCTCCTGCTTCCCTTCCTGGCAGGAATTGAAGGGTGGAAGCAGAGGAGGCTAGAGATGGCTATTCTGCCTCTCTTCAAGCCA
Organism: Pseudocheirus occidentalis; assembly: GCA_028646575.1. Taxonomy (NCBI): domain Eukaryota; kingdom Metazoa; phylum Chordata; class Mammalia; order Diprotodontia; family Pseudocheiridae; genus Pseudocheirus; species Pseudocheirus occidentalis. The sequence goes on from CM053597.1 coordinate 65,665,170, forward strand.
CACAACAACATTCCTTTGCTACATGGTGGGGATGGGAGAGGAACAACCCTTGCTGTATAAAGAAAACTATTTTGTTCCATGAAATGCTTTTTCAGGAATTGGCAGCATTACTTCCTGTCTGGTGGTATAAGGCCCTGATAATATAGAGGCTTTTCCTCAGTTATTTTCTTATTCTTTTTGATATTTCAATGGATCTATGATCTCATCAATGTGAGTACTCCTTGCACCACTGCAAATCATCATCCATCCTCACCCTCTCATGGGATTCTCCCTTATATGCCTCCATAATTGTTCCACAGAACATCTCCACAGAGTCCAGTAAATTCTTCCCTGGTTCTTGCTAGCAAGTGCTAGTGCCACATTCAGACTGTCATCCTGCACTCTCAGAATGTGATTGACCCACCTGCTTTTCCAATTATAAAAGTTCTTGAAACCAGAAGATAACCTAATTATGTGGTAAGAGTTTGCAATAATCAATGGATAGTCTACATGCTCTGCTGGCATCCTGTAAATGGCAAGAAAAAAGCAAGAAAGGTCGCAAATTGATGGAGAGAAGAGGGAATATGGATATTCACACAAGATGAATAGGCATGGACAGGTTGTGATCAGCATCACCAAAGGAAATACTCAGATTTAAGAAAACTCATATCAATTTGCACACTTGAGTAGAGATCACCATGTTCAAAGAATTTGCTACTGGCAATGAAGTTATACAAACTTAAGCTAATGCTCAGCCAGCAGTCATGGTCAGTTGACAAAATGATAGGAGAAGCCATTCCAGATTGCAAGAACCAACTAGAGTTAGTACTGGCATAACCTTAAGGAATCTAAGGATCACCTCCACACCAAAATGAAGTATAGATATTTAGGATAATCCTTTTAACCAAAAAACAAAACAAAACAAAACTTCTTTCAAGATGTTACAATACTTTTCCCCTGGAAAATAGGTTTATTATTCTCTTATTTTATTTTAAAGTTACTTATATTTCCATTTTTATTTTAAGAATTTTTAAATATTAGAAGCAACTTTGGGGAAAAAAGAAAGGGGCATTTGTTTAAACTCATGTTGTTTTCCTACTCATCTTGGTTTTTGTTGGGGTCCATAGCCTCTTCCTAACCATATCCCATAGATCTTAACTTATCCTTCATTCAGTCTCATTCTTAGGCACTCAGGCTATAAATGGGAAAACTCTCTGACCTGAGAGGGGAAAGACTCTGGTTAAACATTAACCTGTTTGTAAAGCACTTAGCCCAGTGGATGAGACATGTAGGTGTTTAGTAAATACTTCCCCCTGTTCCCTCTAGCTAAATGTGAGTGTTAACACTGCAGAAAGTCTAAATTGTTTAAAAAAGAAATACACAATAGATATATGAACAAAGATGTCGTGTTCTGGGACATATTGTACTCTTCAGCTGGAGTGTTTATTAGCTGGAGAACAGCTAAACAGATTATGGAATATTAATATAAGTCAGTAATCAATTAGTCAAGAAGCATTTAGTATTTACCGTGAGTCAGGGACTATGTAAGTACTGGGACACAAAGAAAGCAAAAAACATAGTACCTGCCCTCAAAGAGTTCACATTCTAATGGGAAAGACAACATGCAAAATAACTGTGTATGTAGAAATTTACATATTTACAGCATAGGAAGGCATCAGCAGTTGGGTGGAGCCAGGCAAGACCTCTTTCAGAAGACATGATTTGAGCTGAATATTAAAGGAGGATCAGGAATCTGGGAGGCAGAGGTAAGGGTAAGAGAAGAGTTCAGGAATAGAAGTAAACCAGTGAAAAGGCAGAGAGTCAGGAGACTAACTGTCATGTGTAAAGAACTGCATGCCAGCCCTTGGAAATGGATTATAAAGGATATGGAGGCAGAGGACAGCTTTCAAAATTAAATGCTGAATTTATTGTATACTTCGAAAGACAAGTAAAAGGTACATAATAGATACTCAAAGTTTTATGTCCAATACTATTTTTCTGCTCTACTGTGTATATGGAAGTGTTCATTTTATTTGGTGTTTGTTAGGAATTTTTAAAAGGAAATTGCAGCTTATACATCAACATCTATTGTGGAGGAAGAGAAGGTAGGGAATCAAGATTAGGGAAAAAAAGCAGAAAACAGGGAAAAATTTATAGCAAATTTCCCTGATAAATGTCTCATTTCTCAAATATCTAGAAAACTGAGTTAAAGTTATAAGAATGTAAAGGATATGAACAGGCAGTTTTCAGAAAAAGAAATCAAATTTATCTATAGACACATGAAAAAATTCTATAAATTACTATTGATTGAAGAAATGCAAGTTAAAACAGTTCTAAAGTATCACCTTGCACCTATCAGGCTGGCTAATATGAAATGAAAAATGACAGATGTTATAGGAGATTTGAATAATTTGGGACACGAATGCATTCACTGCTGTGGAGTTGTGAACAAGGTGATCATTCTGGAGAGCAATTTAGAACTGTGCCTAGAGAGCTATAAAACTCAATACCCCTTTACCCAGCAACATTACTACAAGGTCTGTATCCCAAAGAGATGAAAGAAAAGGGAAAAGGATCCACATGTACAATAATTACAAAGGTTCTTTTTGTGAAGGCAAAGAATTGGAAATTGGGGGGATGCCCATATGTTAAAGGATGGCTGAATGAGTTATGGAATACTATTGTTCTATAAGAAATGATGAGCAGGATGGTTTCAGAAAAACATAAGAAGACTTATAAGAACTCATGAAAAATGAAGTAAACTCAACCAGGAGAACACTATACACAGTAACAGCAATATTGCACAATGATAACAGTGAGTGATTTAGCTATTCTGATCAATACAAGGATCCAGGACAATTTCAAAGGACTTAGGATGAAAATTTCATGACATTGCTTACCTTCACTTCAGTAAAGTAGGAGGGAGGGAGAGAATATAGAACTCAATTTTTTAAATGAATATTAAAAACAAATGAATAATAGCTACATATATATATATAAGCTATATACAGGATAAATTTGGGGAAAAAATCAACAGAGAGAATGTACTAGTATTAAGGGATATCCTATGGAAGGTGAACTTTAGCTGGAACTTGAAGGAAGCCAGGGGAACGAGGAGGCAAAAGGGTGAGAATTCCCAGAGAGGGCCAGTGAAAATACCTGGAGTTTGGAGATGAAGTGTCTTGTGCAAGAAACAGCAAAGAGGCCAGTATCACTGAATTTCAGAGTATGTGCAGGGAAAGGTTTGGGGCTTGGGGAAAAGGGTAAGGCATAAGGAGGACAAGACAAGAGCCACATGGGATAAGAATGTATAGGTAGGTTTTAATCTGCCCTGTAAGAGGGCGTACCCAAATAGATGAGATTCAGAGATCTGCCGAAGCGTGGAAGCATATTTCATGTCTATCCTCATGAGTTTTCATTACAGAAGGTGATATTTTTACCTCCTCTCCAAATTCTAGAAATACAATTTATGTGAGTTCTGAAATAATTATGTATTTCTAAGTCACTTCTGATATCTAAAGTATTTCCAATTAGATTATTTCATTTTATCCCCTATTCCCATTGTTATTAACCTATTCTACACCTTCATTTTCACTTGCCTAATGAACAGCCTCCCAAGATCACAGAATCATAGATTTTCAGAGTTGGATGGATCCTTAATGTCCACCTAGACCAGGAGCGGAGGAGCTGTGGCCACATGTAGCCCCAAGTGAGACCCTTTCTCTGAATCCAGACTTCACAGAACAAATTCCCTTAATAAAAGGATTTGTTCTGCAAAACATGGACTCAGTGAAAAGGCTGCACCTACTCTAGGTCCTAGACCAACCTGGAAAAAAGACTTCTCCCTACAGTATATCTTGATCCCAAGGTCATCCAGCTTCAAGATCTTGAATGAGAAGAGACTCATTATTTCCAGAGGGAGCCCAATCAACTTTTACAGAGAATAAATTGTCAGTAATATTTTTCTTGACATCAAGCACATTATTCAATGCAACCCAGTATTCTAGCTTGCCAAGATCTTTTGAATCCTGACTGTCATCCAGCGAGTTAGTTATCTCTCTTAGCTTTGAGTAATCTATAAATTTGATGCTATATATGACTTATCAGAATCATTGATTTTTTTAAAAATGTTAAACAGAACAGGGTCACCTTCAGAATCTTAGAACTCTCCACAGGACACCTTCCAAACTGATGCTGAACCACTAGTGGCTCCTTGGTTCCATAACCTAGCCATTGTTCTACTTCCAGATCTATTATCTTTATATACAAGTGTGATCAATCAATTCATCAACAAGCATTTGTTGAGTACCTTCTAAGTTCTAGGTTCTGTATTAGGTCCTTGGAATACAAAGATGAAAATGAAAAGGCTCTTACCCTTAGGGAGCTTACATTCTATCAAAGGAGTCAACATGTATAAATGAAGTATATATAAAATAAATTCCAGGTAACTTACAGGAAGGGAACTAGAAATTGGGAAGATCAGGAAAGGTTTCACATAGAATGCGGAACTTGTGCTGAATTTTGAAGAAAATTAGGAATTCAAAGAGGCAAAGGCAAGGAATGGTTGCATTCTTTGCATGGGAGAAAGTCATTGGAAATCCATGGAGACAGGAGATGAAAAATTGTCCATGAGGATGATATCACTGTCCTGCTCAAATAATTCCAAGTGTCCCTATTACCAACCTACCAAGTAAAATCTCAACTTTCCTTTCTTGCGTATTACTTAGGATCCTCCACATGCTAGTACCTTTATCTTTTCAGCCTCATCTCCATATACTCCATACTCCAGTTCAAATGGCTTATCCGCCACCCCTTGTTGACACATATCACTTTCCTATGTTTAAATAAAATAGGAAAAGAAGATACAGGTTTCAGTGGACAGGCTTAGTTTGCATCCAAAGTGTTACATGGAAGCCATAACAGGCAAACAAGTGACTTCGCTTATACTATCCCCTATGACCAGAAACACCTCTTTCACCTGTGACTTATGAAATTCCCATCTGTGAACTTCCCACACCAGAGGATTTAAGAATCCTCTAACTGAATATACCTTATTTGCTCTGCTTTGCATGGAAATTATCTGTGTAATACCTCCCTTCCTTTCTGAGAGAAGGGAGTTTTACACAGATTTTACTCCTTAAAAAAATGTATTTCAGAGTAATAAAAGAATTAATTAGAGACATCAGTTTTCAAATAATGTTATTAAGTTCCAATTGATCTCAGATACAAGTGGTCTTAATTTGAAATCTCTCTTCCAGCAGCTAATTTTCACTTCCCCCCACTGAGACCTAACAATTGTCTTTGTACAAAGAGTTTACATCCATCACCAGCAGACAGAAATGGTTTTATCTCAGCAGCAGGAAGCAGTAAAGCTAATGTAAGGCTTTGGGGTGACATTTTATATATAGACAGAACTGTTAATAACAGTGGGGAAACAATTAAAGAAATTGCTGGATCATATTAACAAGAAAATTACATTTACCTTCCACACTTGCAAACTATTGTCTTTAAAGAAGGAACATCCTCCTTCCCCCTGCCTCCAACATTATGTCACATTATTTTAATTCTTGTTTTTTTTCTGTGATACCATTAACTTCAGTGTTCCAACGGATCTGTGATATTCTTGAGGTGTGTATTCTCCCGAAATAGTGCAGAGAGTAATCCATCCATGGTTACCCATCATATGTAGTTCTCATCTGCATCCTTCCATAAGTTCAACACAGGGTATCCACCCAATGAAATGAGGGCCTGCCTTGTACTTTTTTCCTCATCAAAAGGATACCAGAATGATATACAGGTCATCAGTCAGTTATCCCTAGCTGGCTCATCTCTTTTTTCAGTCCTATATACCTTTGATACCAACCTTTACTAACCAGTTCTACCTAATCCTACCTAATGCAATGTGGCAACCTCCTCACACCCATGCTATCCCTCTCACTTGCCCTTTTGGTGATCTTCAACTTAAATTCCTTGGAGACCATATAATGTTCCATATTTGGGTGGGTTGGAAACTGTTGAAAGGCCAGCCCCCCCAAAAAATGTATTAATGGACCTATGTTCAACTAGAAGGGATTTTCCAATGAAATGTCCCAAGAACCTGTCCTTGGGCCTCTACAATTCACTATTTATAAATAACTTAGACAAAGGTCTAGGTGGTTTACCAGATTTACAAATGTCACAACGCTTGGAGGTAAATTTAATGGGGATAATGTTAAAGTCTACCCTTTAAGCTCAAAAGCTAAACTATATAAGTATAGACAGTTCTTGCTATATATGTGAACCATTCTGCAGACCTCTATGTAAAGTGATTTTATGTAATGCAAATTTGTCCCTACCTACCCACTTCATTTAGTCAATATAACAAAGACATAGAAGAAATAATACTTTTATGAAGCTCATAAAATGCATCAAAATGCAGACATATTAAATACCATGCCATGATAATAACAGGGCATCTAGATGACACAGTAGATAGAGTGCCATGCCTGGAATCAAGAAGACCAGAGTTCAAATTCAGCCTCAGACACTAGCTGTTTTACCCTGGACAAGTCACTTAATTCTGTTTGTCTTAGTTCCTTCTTCTGTAAAAATAATCTGGAGAACTAAATGGCAAACCACTGCAGTATCTTTGCCAAGAAACCCCCCCCACCAAAAACTACGCAGTAACAAAAATAAAACAACCATGATAAACAGAATGATGAAATGAAAGGTAAAGTTAATGATAAAGTAAGCACGGTGCTGTACAGCAAGGTTAAAAAGGTTGTGTGTTAAGTTGCCCCTCCCCCACCCATCACACCTATTCTTTATCACTTGTGATTGGCTGCACAACTTTTTTACTGAACTTATCCAGAGATGTTTGGACAGCGGCTCTCTTTTTTTCCCTCATGTATTTGACTACAGCAAGCAATATTGTCCTCAACTAGTCTTTGAACTTTAAATAATCTTGAAGCATTTGGATCCATCTTTTCGACACAGGAAAAAAAAATCACTTGAATGATGAAACGCTTCTGCCAACTGTTTCATTGTGAACCTTTTTCATTTGACTTTGGTTTCTGAAACTTCCCTTTCTTCTTCTGCAATCTTTGCAGTTAACAGTTCAAACAGATCCTCATGTAGAATCCTCATTCAGATTTCTTTCAGAATTCTTTACATAAAGTCAAATTTGCATAATGCAAGAACTGTCTATATGGTATGGAGGAGGTTTGCCTAGCCAGCAATTCCTGTTTAAAAAAAAAAAAGACCTGCAATTACAAGCTCAATATCAGTTAGCAGTATGACATAGCAGCTAATACAATCTTGGGTTGCATTTTTGGAAGCAGTGTAAACAAGGAGATACTAGCACCACCCTGTCCTGATTGGACCACATCCAAATTATTGTGGTCTGTTTTATTCTGGACAAAATACTTTCAGAATGACACTGAGAATATGAAGAGCATCCTTAAGAGAGAGGTCAGGACAGTTAGGGAAACCTATGTTAGGCAAGGATTGCTGATGGAAATGGGATGTTCTTTCTCAAGAACTCTGACTGACAGGTAATGTAACAGCTCTCTTCATGTTTTTGATGGGTTCTGACCTAGAAATTGTTTTGCGTGAACTCAGGGAATTCAGTATAAGAGAGGCAAAGTTTGGTAGAACATAAGGGAAAGATTCCCATCTATTCAAACTGTCCAAAAATGAAATGGGCTGCCTGAAGAGATAGTGAGCTCTCTATCGTTGTAAGGCTAGAGTATTTTAGGGCAGGGGCAGCTAGATGGTGCAGTAGAGTGTAGCCAATCCTGGAAGTCAGGAAGACCTGAGTTCAAATGTGGCCTAGAGGCACTTATTAGCTGTGTGACCCTGAGCAAGTCACTTAACCCTGTTTTCCTCATCTATAAAAAGATCTGAAGAAGGAAATGGCAAAACACTCTAGTACCTTTGCCAAGAAAACCCCAAATGGGGTCATGAAGAGTCACACACAACTGAACAACACAGGTTCTTAACCTTTTTTGTATCATGATCCCTTTTGGCAGTATGATGACCCTTTCTGAGAATGACATTTTTAAATGCATAAAATAAAATAGATAGGATTACAAAGGAAGACAAGCTATATTAAAAATACAGTTACCAAAAGAAAAAAATTATGTTCACAGACTCCAGGTAAAGAATTTCTATTTCAAAGAGATCCTCAAAATAAATTCATAGAAGATGAATATAAAATTGAATCAGTATTTCTGGAGAATATCAGATAGTTGTTAGACACTGTGTATAAATTACTAGGCAAAGTCCCTTTGGGTTCAGGATTTATGATTCTCTTGAATGGTGCTGTGCATGGTTGTATCCTAAAAGCTCATAAACTTAAAAAAATCTCAGAAAGTTAACTTTTGCTATCAGATTTCAAGTACTGAGAGCGATAAAATGCATCCCCCATCTTCCCTCAGGAGAGAAGTTTCAATGGTGTAGACTGTGGATAACTTAGCAATTGCAAGGTTATTACCAGAAACTTATTATTTCTGTGTCTAGGGCACTCCTGAGATAGATCTACTTCCCCTTGTATGAAGCTATGATTACAGAGGGACAACTAAAACCTCAGACATCCCAGTTACAGTATGTCAATCTAATTTTAGATATACTTCAAATAGGTAAGTCACTCTCCCTTTGGTCAATGATTTGTTAAGGAAAACTCCCAAGATAATACAGAACCTCATCTTCTCCACGGGCAAACAGGGATTTGACTGTATGTTGCTCTAGTCTATTCATGCGATAGGTCTTAGGATTTAGATTTGAGTTCTAATA
>CM053597.1:65680385-65703037 GCA_028646575.1 Pseudocheirus occidentalis
TTGTTCATTCTTCTTCATGTTCTGTCATTATGCCCTGTAATCACAAACTCCCTTACCTCAGCAAATTACTTGCACCTCCAAACAATGGGACTATATGGTATAAAAGACCCTGCATTTCTGCACTACCCTACTGCTCTCTATTGATTGGCATGAGAGACAGTCGCCATGGCCAAATTAATTTCTATTAAAGCTCCTTAAAACTTTTAATTGGATTCCGTGGTCACTCTGTTAATACTGGAAATTTCACTTGACCATTACAGTTCCCTGAGTTTCAGCTTTGTAACCAATCATGTTGTCCTCAAATCCATGATGTCATCTACTCTGTTCTGTTCTTTTTTCTGTACTCCCCAAGACCAATAAAAGGAAAACTATCTTTGTTCTTAGGGTCTTTGGCATAAATGGAAGCAACCATTGACCCATGTAATAACAGGCAGTTTACCCCTGCTAATAAATGTTATCTTGCACAGAGAATTGCCTCAGTTTACCTTTTGGTTAAATTTCACTTGTGACAGTAGAAAATAAAAAACAAAGCAGTTTTTTTCCCTCAAATAATTAAATTTTATTGTCTGTCAAGATATATATATATAATATATGTATATATATGTTAATAAAATAGAAATATTATCATAGCAATACAAAGTCATTTAAATACTGGTAGAATACCACTATTTGGAGGCATCAGAAATAACTTTATGTAGAAGGGAGCTTCTGAACTGTGCTTTAAAGGAGGCTAGAAATTTTAAGAGGAAAAGGTGAAGAGTTGTAGTATTGCAGACATGGGGGAACCACTCATGCAAAGAAGGCAGAGACAGATTATTAGTGGCAAAGGCAGCAATTGAACTCAGATCTAATATTCTTTTCTGCCTGAACCCTGGATGTGACAAGAGAAAGCTAAAATGAAAGATTTTCTAGTTGGAGTGTTTAGTTTTCCCCAGTGACTAAAGGAGGCATGAGAAAGCATAAGAAATCAGTCACTAGTGGAGTCTGAAGCAGGAATTATTCCTCTTCCATAGTGTGAAGAATGGTATTTCCAGACAATATGGTGGTGTGGGGAGGGCAGTCTTTTCTCTCTTTTGATACTCATAACTCAATTTTTAAGTAAATGATGTCAAAGTGAATGGACATTCATGTCCACTCCACCTCCTCCTCTGTCCCCCGTCATATTTTTGCTTCATTCCATCCCATTTTTTGTATCAGGTCAGCCAAAAGACAAACCTGAGGCAGATTATAGACTAAGAGATGTGTAAATCTCCTTTCCTGGGACACAGTAAAATTTCCACAATGCCAGTGGCTCACATGACTACATGACTTTTTATATGCTATAAATATCTGTGGGAACTGCCTCATATTTTGAAGTCCACTTGCCCCATAGAGACTTCCCTTCTCTATGGAGCAAAGTCTGCTTTCCCATACTGTGGCCTATAACTATGGATGAAATAAAATGTAAGCAGTGGATCCCTTTTTCATGGCACTAACTTTCAAAATGTAGTTGGACTGGATTGTGGTATAGCTTTTTCATGTTAGCATGAAGAATATGATATGCTTTGTAACAGGCTTCCATCTTTGTATAGAGCCATAGCTAGGGTGGGGTGACTGCCCCATGTTTTTCCCCAAGGTACTAAATTTCAAGGAAACTAACCCCATTTGCAGTCCTTTAGCATTGTAGAAATAGCACCAGAGAGTGACCCCTAGGTGCCAAGAGTGCTTCTACTTTTTTCAGTCATTTGACTTTGCTTTAATATTTCTTGTTATCTCATGGAGTTATCAGGAATCTAGGCAATACAAGTGGATAGAACAGTAGACATTGAATCAAAAAGATCTGAGTTCAAATATACCCTTAGCTGTTGTATGACCCTGGGCAAGTTTGTTTATAAATAGTATCTATATCCAAGGGTTGTTGTGAGATTCAAATAACAAAAAAATTTGTAAAGGGTTTTACAAACCTTAAAGCACTAAATACATGGTGACTATTATCAATGTTAATATCACTAATTATCATTAGCTCATATTTGGTCCATTCTAATTTTTATGTAGCTTATTACTTAAGGAAAGTTTTATGCCAAGCTATTAGCTCTCTTTTTAATTCTTTCTTCCTTAGTTCTCATTTCTTTTCCATTTTTTTCTAGCGCTCCTATTTCATTTATTAAATATGTATGTGTGTTTATATATATAAATATAAATTCTGTTAACTCTTGCTCAACCTCTTCTAGGAATTCTGGTTGAATTTGCGTGTAAGCTATGTTTTGCTTTTAGTCTTTGCTTGTAGAAGTTTTAGAGTCATTCTCTTTCTGGGTCTACGGCTTGAACATCTCTTTCATCATATTAACTTTATAGTGGGATTCTTTTTATGTTTTCTTTTTCTCCCAGCCTCCTTCTTGACCTGAAACTTTATAGTAAGGGTACACTCTGCATACTTCTAGGAGCAGGCTAAGTGGCATAGTAGATACAGTGGAGGACTGTAGTCAGGAAGATCTGAGTTCAAATTTTGCCTCAGATACTTACTAGCTGTGTGACTCTGGGCAAGTCACTTCACCTGTTTGTCTTAGTTTCCTCATCTGCCAAACGAATTATAGATATGGCGAGCTATTTTAGTGTCTTTGCCAAGAAAACCCTAAACGGGGTCATGAAAAGTTGGACATGACTGGAAGAAGTGAACAATAACAATCACGACTGTGTGCTTCTGGATGGAATGTCTGGGCTGGACCTGGTGCTGCTCTCAGTATTGAGTGTTTTATCATTCCAGGATGTCAGGGACAGCTGAGGCTTAGGTCCTTCAAGTTTTCAGTGGTCCCAGAGTGGCTTGATCTGGGGCAAAGTCTGATCCGAGCTCTAAAAGTTCCTCATTTGGGTTTGAATCTGCACAGCAGACCTATTTGGAGTTTTAGTAGACTGTTGCTAACTCAGCTATTATTAGCCAGTTATCAAAGTGATAGAACCACAGGCCTCTTTGGATCTGAGATACCTAACCTGCTTATTCCTCTGTAGACTTCAGACTGAGCCAGAAGCTGGAACTGAGATACTGCTCATCTCCTGGGGTCTGAATCACAGAACTGATCCTTGCTTTTGGACTCACTCCTTGTTTAGAACAAAGCCAAAGACCTACAACTGCTCCTCACACTGGAATCCCACCTCTAGGAGTACAGGGGCTCTCCTGAGTCCTCTCTGGGTCTATTACTCAGAACAGAGTGGTGAGGGACAGAGCAGCTAGTTGGCTGTATCTGGGACCTCTTCTTGGTCTGGTGCATAGCCCCTTGTTGCACTAGAATGGCCAGAACCTGAGTGCAGAGTCCACAGACCTCTCTGTATGTTTTCATATGCTGACCTAGGCTAGAAAAGTGAATCACTGCTTTTTTTGTTTCTTGGATTTTTCTGAGCAGAAATCTGTCTTGTGTCTTTTCTAGACCTGTTTGGAGTATTCTTTTTTTTTTTAGGGGTGCTGCTCTTGCTATATTTCTTCTGGATACTCTATACCATCTTGGCTCTGCCCCATCCATTTTTGTATAGCTTATTTTTCAAAATGTATCTCCAACAACTTGATGGAGAAAGGTAGAAAAATCTAAAGTCAAAACAAATGGAATCCTTACTGACTGAAGAGGAATCAGAAATCAGTCACATCCCTGAAATGATAATAATGTAGAATAATGGGAAAATAGTGTTTGATTTGTAGGAATTCATTTTATTCAATATGTATGTATGGTAGATTTTCTTTATTCTTTTTAAGATAATAGTTCCCAGGATCCATGGCCATAACAATCCCTAGTTCTCAGGCTCATGACTTGTAAACATCTCTACCATGCTTGTGCAGCATTATATAATGATAAATAATATAAGCATTTGTGGTTAAAGTTATAAATATCTATTGTGATTGCTCAGTGAGATATAATGATGAATTAATGTAAACTTGTGAGGCTATTGCTGGCAGATTGCCTTCTTTGTCTGTTGCCCTATAAATCAAGTGAGCATTAGTAAGTGGGGAATGTGCATGTGTTCTTGCCTCAAAAGGCCCCCATTGAAGCTTGGGGGGAATGTACAAGCTGGAACATTATGCATACCTTAATTGGTCCCCATCAATGCTTGGAGGGGTTTATTAATGCGTGTTAGTCTCGACTGATCCCCATCAAGATTTAGGGGACCTGTAGGAGTTGTAACTCCTACTATGTTCTTGCCCACCCCTTTGAAAAGAGTAATTAGGGGATGCTGTAGGAATTGGTTCATCAGCAAACCCCTTTCAGAAGATTAGAATAATGTAGGCTTATTTAACCCCTTAGTCTCCAGTCCTGTCTTCCTGTATGCCTAGATCAAGAGTGAACCTTCCAGTGCTAGAAACTCTCCCCTTTTACCTCCCTCCTTACGATTGGTGTAATTGGTATTATCTGTCTGACAAAGTATGTCATAAATCACTTAACTCTGCATTCACCTAGATTACAGATTCAATGTGATGGTATTTTAAATGGCTATAATTTATCTCAGCTCAGCCTTTCCACTCGGTTCACTGGAAACTTCTAAGATCAGCAAAATCAGAAGTTCTTCACCTGGATTCCAAGAACCCTGAAGAAAATCTATGGATATGGAAAAAAATTAAATCTTTATTTCAATATATTTGTCTTCCTTTGTATTCCTACCCATTTTATTTTATGCATTTAAAAACATTATTTTGATAAGGGAATCATAGACTTCACAGGACTGTCAAAGGGATCATGACAAAAAAAAGGGCTAAGAACCCTGGGCTCAGTCTAGTTTGCACCTTGCTAACAGACCAAGCAGGAACATGTGTTGTCAGAGCACATTATTTAACCAAAACCGAATTTCAAGCAGAGCAATTGAAAAAATTATGTTGCTCAGGATCCATTCCCTAGGGAATATATCCTTGTGTGTGATTCCCAACCACATAGCCCATTACAACAGCCTCTCCATGACCCATGCCTCTGAAACAAGAAAAAGTATGTCTTTCTGTAAATGGAGCAAGCAGTATAAAAGCTGGCAGTGCAGGGATGGTGGGAGCATCAGCTTCAAGGCTGTTTCTCCCAGTATCATGCTGTTCTAGTTCCATGGCTACTGCTAGCCTGCCTCTACATTCTTCAGAGTATTCTCTCTTTTCTACTGTCAGTAACCAGCCTCTGTAGGTCTACTATGATTAAATGTCTTTTTAAAACTTGTTCTATGGGGTCTCAGAAATGCTTTGAGCTTTCTACCTTCCTGATAAATGCTATTGAAACCCCAGATTTCCCCTGGGTCTCTCTACATGGTCTTCAAGAAGTTTTTGAGGCTGCTCAACACCAACAATCCCCTTCTGGTCTACAAGAACTTTGATTAAACTTGGTCATCTTCACAGGGTATTATCTTTTACTCTAGATTCCACCTCCAAGCCTGAACTCTACTGACCACTGCCTTCCCCCTACCCCTTCCCTGCCCAGGTCCCTGTGTTTCTAATAGGTAAGCCTTCCTAATTTTAACCAATGAAATTACCATATTGCTGTTCTCTGGCCATCCTTATTTCTTATTTTCTAATCCCCAGAACTCCAGGCGAATCCTGGGAAAATTCTAGTATAGACAGGTAAAACATTTTAAAAGAGAGTCTTGTTTCTACCCTTCCTTCTCCACCGTCCCCTCATTATTATATCTTTAACTCTGAGAATCGTAATCAAATGGACAGTATCATTCCTGGAGAGGGGAAACCAATCAAATGCTGTGTGCTTCCACTCACCTCTGTGTGTGTGTGTGTATACATGTATATAGACATATACACACAGAGTATGTGTATATATACATATACACAGAGTATGTGTGTGTATGTATATGTGTGTATGTATATATATATACATATATATGTATATATCCGTGGTGCTTAACACAGTACTTAAGACAGTAAGTACTTAATATGTGCTTTTGGATTCATTCATTCATTCGCCTTTCTCAAAGTCATTTCATCACTAGGAGTTTGTTTCTCGGCCACCCAGCCCCGTGTACTGTAGTCTTAAGGTAAATGCAGTCCTCTTCCCACTGAGATGCCGCTGCTATCCACACCAGTTTGGTAACATCCATTTGTTATGACTCTTGCCAAGAATAAGACTCTCTTTTAAAATGTTTTACCTGTCTATACTAGGATTTTCCCAGGATTCGCCTGGAGTTCTGCGGATTAGAATGCAGGTCATCTTTGAAGGGGCTAGGGCTCAAGCTCCTTCACTGAACTTTCCCAGAAAAAAAATGTTTTCTTTTTGTATCCTGTGAAACTGCTTTTAGCCTGTGGCTCTATGATTGTGCCAAATGGAGGCAGTTTTGCTAAGACCATGCCTAAATTGTATCTTGTTATCTCTTGCTTGTTTGTAAATGTTCCAGAAAGAGCTCCCTGGACAAAGGAGCCCTATTGTAAGCCTGAGAAAGGAGTAGGAGAAAAATATGTGGAAGGAATAAAAGATCAAAGCCACAACTAGGGTGGGACCTTCAGTGCATTATCCAGGGCACTGACATCAGGGGATGGAATGTGATTTTTCTTCATTGTAGTCCAGACCTTGTGCCTCAGGGTTACTTTCTCTTAGTCATTCTCTTAGTTACTATTATTAGTCTCAAATTCGGTGGTTTTCCGCAAGCCTGTGCCACACAAAAAGACACCCTTTCTTGTCTTGTTCTACTGCCAGGGACTTGTGACCCCCCCTTCAGGGATCTGCATCTCCCTTCCCCCCAAATGTTAGCTGGAACACAGAAAGGGCACTTTAGAAAGAGCTGTGCTCCACACTACCACCTTCCCTCCAGGCCACTATCTTCTCCCCGTTTGGCTGTCTTCTGTTTCAACAAAACCTGTTTTCCCTTTCTCACAGTGCTATAGATAAAATAAATTTCTAGTCACTGCTCTAAGATACCTGTGATTCTCTTAAGCTTTGAGGGTTGTTTTTGATTGTACATCAACAAAGCTTTCAGAGTCATTTGTATTTATTTTGTTTCCAATTTATATGCAAAGTAACCTGACATTAAATTGATTGCAGTTTTATTGTAGACTTCATAATAAAACTGCCTTAGTCATGATGTTTTTTTTAAAGTTTAGTACCACCTAAATGCAGGGAATAGATGATGAGCTAGGTTGAAAATCAAAGGGCTGCCCACCATTTACATTGCAATGATGGGATCCCAGGATAAACTGCTATCTGTTTACTACCATAGTTTTTCTGATTAACCAAGATCCCTTTTCATCTACTTTGCAATAAATTGTTCATGGAAACTAAAGATAATTTTTTTTGAGTTTGCAGTAGGATTAAGCTGTTGTTTCTAATTTCCTCAAGGGCAGGGACAATGTTTTTGTACTTTTTTGTATTCCCCAAACTCCCAGCACTGTTCAAGGCACAGTGTTGTAGGGCTTAATTAATATTTGTTAAATGAATGAGCCTAATTTCCATTTGTTAACAATTATGTTTGTTAAAGACCTAGTTTTCTTCACTACCTTCTCAGCACGAGTGCTTAGTTATTTAGCACCCTGTGGATTTATCTACAGACACTAACTGGGAGACTGAATTAATTTTTCAAAGAAAAAGAAACAGTTGTTTTCTTTTGCTTAGATAATACTGAATAATTTCTGAGCAGTTTTTAAAATAATTAACCTTTCATTGACTATCAGAAATCTGGTAGACATAGCCTAGTACCTTTCTTCTCAGTTAATTAGACACACACACACATACATATGCAAGTAGTTGTGGGATATGAGTTGTAAAATGAAACGTGTCTGATGTTTGAACAAACACACCTGAACTCGTAATATACATCTAAATAAGTGTTATCCCCTTCAGAGGAGTGACTATATCCCAACATTTTGTCTCCTATATTCCATTTCATTCAATTTATTTCAACAAACATTTAATAAGTGTTTGATACAAAGTTTAGTTACAACAGACCCCCTGCTCTCAAGTCTAGTAGGGGAATATATTTCTCTATATGATCTCACCAATATAGGTATTCTCTCCATTGGTGCAGATTCCAATGTACCTCCTTTTTATCTCATGATTCTTTTCCATGTTCTTTTAAAGATCTTCTTTAGAGAATCTTTATATGAAACAAATAAAAAGAAAAAATGACCCTTATTCCTACGTGGCCCATTTCTGCTTCTGCAGTGGCAGTAATTGAGTGATATTATTATTAAGATGCTAAGAATCCCACACTAGGGAGATGCACACAAACATAGTAAAGGAAAAGAAAAAGAAAAAAAAACACGATATGTATCTAGGGAAAGTGTAAACAATGTTCTCTAAACTTGCTCATGACATTTTCAGAACATGTCTTGTCTGTTTTGCCTCTAGGACCCATGGATTTTTTTATATCTTCTCAATAGTATAATAACTGCCTAGTGAAAACCCAAGTCACTTAACTAAGTGCCCCCAGCAAGTCTAACACACATTTGGAGGCCTCCAAGATTGAGTAAAGTGAAATAGCTAGTAAGTGGAAGCCCTGTTACACCAAGTCATTTTCAACCTTTTTAATTTACATGTTGGCTGGGACTCTGCTCTCTTCCCTTTTCCTATTTTATGGATCCTATAGTTCTGACTTCATCAAACTATCATGTTATTGATATGGATGCCTTATTCCTGGGGTCACCTTTATAGCTTTTCCAATAATGCTTTCTTTACTAATCTTTTTCTGAAACAGAATTTGAAGAAGTCAAAATTCAAATGGTTGTGTGACACAAAATCTAATTTTTCATCCCTTTTCTGATGGTAGGACACTTCTTGAGAGTGAAGAGACATTACCTTTCGTTGAGTGTTACCTCCCTCAACAGATGTCAATGAACTGCAATGGTCTGCTTTCTTCCATTCCCCATAGACCTGTTTTCACACAGCAGTAAGCTCTTTGAACCACTCTTCTATAACCAAATTAACTTTGCAACTTTTGCTAGGTGGTCCCCCATTTTTCACTTCCACATCATTGTCAGCCTTAAAAAATTTTTCTTTTTTACTCTAAATTTAATAAATACCAAATAAAATGAACATTTTCATGTACATATTGTGGAATAGAAGATTATGTATGAAAGTGAGAATCTTTATTATTGAGAATTTTTATTCCTTGAAAATTTAGCACACAGTTTTCAAAACTGTCCAGGTTATCTGTGATTCCTTTTGGCCTGCCTTCTGTTCTCATCTCATTTTTTAAGGGAAATTGTATCTCCTTATCCCTCCTCTCTTCTACCTCCCACACACTTTCCAGTTGGAAAAAAAAGAAAAGAAAAACAGTCTTTTAACAAATATGTACAGACAAATAAAACAAATTCTAACACTGGTCATGGCCAAAAAATTTTTTCTCATTCTCCATCTTGAATTCTTAACCTTTCTGTTAAGAAGTGGGAGCATGCCTTATCATCATTCTTATGGACTTGTGGTTGGTCATGACATTGATCAGAATTTTAATGTCTTTTAAAATCTTTTAGAGTTGTTACAGTATAAATTGTTCTACTGATTCTGCCCACTTTGTCCGACACTAGTTCATAAAATCTTCCCAGTTTTCTCTGAAAACAATCCTTTTTTATATTTTTTACATCACAATACTATTCCATCATATTTGTGTCCTATAATTTGTTCAGCCACTTCCCAATTGATGGTGCTCTCCTTCAATTTCCAACTCTTTGCTGTTTCAAAAAAAAAAAGAACTGCTATGAATAACATCATAACTCAGGAGCCGTTTCCTCTTTGATCTCCTCCGCATATAAGTCCTAGTAGTAGTAGTATCACTTGGTCAATGAGTCTGCACAGTTTCCCGACTTTTTGAGCATAGTTTCAAATTGCTTTCCAGAAGGGTTAGACCAACTCATACCCTTTCTTCTTCTTTCAAAAGAATGATTTTCTTTTCTTTTTTCTATTTCATGTAAAAATAATTTTTAACATTCATTTTTTATAATTTTTGAGTTTCAAATTCCCTCCCTCCTTTCCCTCCTTGATAAGACAAACACCTTGATATAGATTATACATGTACAGTCATATAAAATGTATTTCCATTTTAGCCATGTTACAAAAGACAAAAACAAGAAAATTAAAGTGAAAAGAGTATATAACTCTTCTAATAACATATAAAATGTTCCTACTCCCCCCAACATTTTTTTTCCTTTTTTTGTTGTCTTAACCAAACTGATGGGTGTATTGTCAAGGGTTCCAAGCACTCAATGAATTCATTTACTCTTTTCAGTCTTCCTCAGTCAAACCCCTCTTAGCACAAACTCTCATCTCTAAGCATGCACCCCTTTCTTCAACATTCCCAGACTAGTATCTCAGTATCCAGAATTTCAGTAAGAACCTGAGCCTTCTTCCTGACTCTCTAGGCCTGGAAAAAAAAACTGGCTCCTTGCAGACTCCCCCACACAGCTGCTGCTGCTTTCCTGTTTGGCAGAATAGGTAGATTCCTCTTGATCTTACAAATAAGTGGATCATTGGTTGTAGATTTTGATCTGGAAGGGAACTCAGAATCCATTTAGTCTACCCTCCCATCAGCCCCACCCATTTTACAGAGGAAGAGACTGGTGTCTAGAAATGTTAAATAATTTTTTTCAGGATGGGTACAGGAAATAAATAGCCTTAACATCCACAGCCTTTGAGAGTTTTCAGGTGTCTCAATCCTGAAATGGATGTCACTTCACCTGTGATTGAATATCAATTACTGCGACTATTCCTGCTCCCTATTCTCCCCAATATCAAATATAAAATCCTGTTTGATGTTCAAAGCCTTTTATAACTAGTTCTCTTGTCCCCTGCCCTTTTCAGTTGGGTTACGGCAGCATCCTTGGTGTTCCTAGAAGGAAAAAGCTCTTTCCCAACTCCAGGTATTTTCTTTGGAGGTCTGCCATTCCTGGAACGATCTCCTTCACCTCCACATCCAGGCTTTTCCAGATTCCACCAAATCCCGGCTAGAATCTCACCTTCTACAAGAAATCTTTCCCAATCTCTTTTAATTCTAGTGCCTTCTCTCTGTTGATTATTTCCTACTTAAACTAAAGCTTGTTTGTACATACCTCTGGTGTGAGGGCTTGTTGAGCCTTTTTCAGGGCTGCTCATTTACCTTTGGTGTCTATCTGGCAATTAACTCTCACCCAAGGCTCCCAAAAGCTGTGGTATGTGAAGCAACCACACCCCAGTGTGGAATACTTAGAGCTTGGTCAGGCATCGAAGATGTCAAGGTGAACCACTTCAAAGAGGAGCACCAGTCATTCTGACATTTGTTTCACCATTGTACTTTGATGACTCTGGAACAGAGAGTGAGGCTAATGACTTTGTGCAACTCTGCCTCACTTAAATTCAATTCATGCACAGGTCAAGAAATTACCCCCACAAAGTCATTGGTCCTCTTCAAAACCAAAAGACAAACAACAACAATATAGTTGTTTGAATTTTCTCTCCCGCTCCCCCTCACTCCATAACACTTCTGCTCTTGAGGGCAGGGATTGCCTTTTCTCCTTTTTTGTAACTCCAGTATTTAACACAGTGTCTGAAGGCACATAGTAGGTGCTTAATAAATGTTTGTTGACAGCCGGCTGCCTTCCATTCTTATCCCAAATCCTCTTCTTTGGTGGGGGCGATGTGGGGTAGGGATGGTACCTGATGTTACTATGGCTAACATATTATATTACTCTGTTATTGGGAATGAGGAGGAAATGTATTATTTTGCATGAGTTTAAAAATATAATTTAATAATTTTTATTTCCCAGCAAATTCCAGTAAGGCTGTTTTCTAGCTTAAAAATTGCAATACTTAAATTTTTAAAAAAGTAACTTTTGAACTTATCTTTCTTAAAGTGCAAAATCGTATTTTCTTTTTAAGAAATGCAATTTAAACTAAATAAGGGAAAGTCCCCAGAGTTATAAGAGCTGATGTTTATACAGGACTTTAAGGTCTGCAAAGCATATTACATATATTGCCTTATTTGGTCCTTATAAGTGTCTTTTATAAGAGATGCTATTATTATCCCCTTTATATAATCAGAAAAACAGAAGCTTAGAAAGTGTAGTAGTTTGCCCAGGCTCATTCAGCAGGTAAGTGTCTGACACAAGAATTGAATTCAGATCTTCCTTACGCCAAGGTTCAATGATATGCTGTCCACTATACCATGCTACCCCTCTGGGGCTAAGGGGCCTAGACATTCTAATCTCTCATTGTCTTAAGTAATGTCAAGAAGTGTGAAATTTCTTTTGTAACCAAATCTAGTAAATAAGTCAGGTTATCAACACAGTTATATAACACAGTTTTGATAAAAAAACAACACAGAAGAAAACCGTGATGTGACAAATAATAATGAGACTGATTTTCTTAGGTGGTTCATAAACTGTCTCTTGATGACAGCTCTGAAAAGAAAGGTCTGGGCAAGCCTGTATGCATTATAATCTGCATTGTTGTTAATAACTAAAATTATTGATTTGTACAAAGCCCTTCTGTTTTTATTAAAATCATTATTGTTGGTGGAAAATATGTTGTATTAGAATTTTCCCAAGTATACATATATTTGAATATTTATATATCTGCTGATACATAGCTCTGTAGGTTGTCCATTCAACTCTGTAGGTTGTCTAGTCTGAACAATAGATATTCTTCATCTAGTTGTTTTTTCCTGTGTGGATAGTGAGATGAAGCTCTTCTAAATGATTATAAATCTCAATGACTTTAAGAAACTCAATGATCTTAGCTCCTCCACCTTAAGTATTTTATTTTTTTCTAATTACGTGTAAAGATAATTTTCAACATTGATTTTTATGGGATTTTGAATTGACTTTTTTTCTCCCTCTCTTCTCCCCTCCCCCAAATTGACATGCAATATGGTATAGGCTATACATGTACAATCATATTAAATATATTTCCACATTAGACATATTGTGAAAGAAGAATTAGAACAAAAGCAAAAAACTATGAGAAAGAAAAAAACAAAAAAATAGTATGCATTGATTTGTATTCAGACTCCATTGATTCTTTCTCTGGATGCAGATAGCATTTTCCATCATGAGTCTTTTGGAATTATCAATGACCTTAATTTAAACTGACTCTCTTTGAAAATGTAAAAAAAAAAAAGTTGGATAGAGCTAGAAAAAAATCACAACAAAATTGATCTGGAAAAGCAAAATGTCAAGAATATGAAGAGAACTGATGAAAAAAATGGGAAGGAAGGTAACTTAGCAGTTCTAGATTTCAAACTGTATTAAAAAGCAATAGTCTTAAAAAACATCTCTGGTACTGGCTAAGAAATAGAGTAGTGGATCAGTGGAAGAGATTAAGTACATAATACACAGTAGTAAATGATCATAGTAATCTACTGTTTGATAAACCCAAAGATCCAAGCTTTAGAGGCAAGAACTCATTATTTGACAACAATTATTGGGAAAGCTGGAAAGGAGTTTGGCAGAAACTAGGCTAAGACCAACAACTCACACCATATATCAAGATAAATTTAAAATAGGTAAGTGATTTAGACATAAAGGATGACATCACAAGTAAATTAGGGGAATATGAAAAAATGTACCTGTCAGATTTATGAATGAGGGAAGAGTTTATAACCAAACAAGAGATAGAGAGGATCATGGGAAATAAAACAGATAATATTGCTTTAATGAAATTAAAAAGCCTTTGTACAAGCAAAATTGGAAGAAAAATAGGAAACTAGGGGAAATTTTTTTTACAAGTTTCTCTGGTAAAGGTCTCATTTCTCAAATATATAGGAAACAGAGTCAAATTTATAAAAATAAGAGTGATTCCCTAGCTGATAACTGATGAAAGATGTGAATAGGCTGTTTTTAGAAGAAGTCAAAGTTGTCAATAGTCACATAAAAATGCTCTAAATCACTATTGATTAAAGAAATACAAATTAAAACAATTCTAAATACAAGTCATTCCTCGATTAACAAATGGCCAAAGGATATGAGCAGGCAGTTTTGAGATGAAGAAATTAAAGCTATCTATAATCATATAAATATACTCTAAATCACTGTTAATTAGATAAATGAAAATTAAAATAACTCTGAGGTACCACATTGCACCTATTAGATCAGCAAGTATGAGAAAAAAGGAAAATGATAAATGTTGGAAAAGATACGGGAAAATTGGAACACTAATTGTTGGTGGAATTGTGAACTGAGATGTGAACGATTTTGGAGACCAATTTGGAACTATGCCCAAAAGGCAATAAAACTGTGCATACCCTTTAATCCAAACTAGTAGGTTTGTATCCCAAAGAGATCATAAAAAAGGGAAAAGGACTCGCATTTACAAAAATATTTATAGCAGCTCTTTTTGCAAAGAATTGGAAATTGAGGGGGTGTCCATTAATTGGGGAATGGCTGAACAAGTTGTGATATATGAATGTAAAGGAATACTATTGTGCTATAAGAAATGATGAGTAGGCAGACTTCAGGAAAACCTTGAAAGACTTGCATTAACTGATGCTGAGTGAATTGAGCAGAACCAGGAAAACATTGTACATAGTAACAATAACATTGTATGATGATCAATTTTGATGGACTTTGTTAATTCTTCCCAGCAATACAATGATCTCAGACAATTTGAAAAGACTCATGATGGAAAATGCTATCCACATCCAGAGAAAGAGCTATAGAATCTAAATGCAGATCAAAGCATACTATTTTCTCTCTCTTTTTTTCTTTCTCATGGTTTTCTCTTTTGTTTTGATTCTTCTTTCACAACATCACTAATGTGGAAATATGTTTAATGTGATTGTACATGTATAGCCTATATCAGATTGCTTGCCATCTTGGGGAGGGGAGAGATGAGGGAGAAAAAAATTTGGAATTCACAATCCTATAAAAGTGAATGTTGAAAACTATCTTTATATGTAATTGGAAAAAAATAAAATGCTAGTAAGTGGGAAAAAAAAACCAATTCGGAGGAATTGTCTCATTCCCATCAGATTGGCTAACATGACAGAAGAGAAAAATGACAAATTCTGGAGGGGATCTGGAAAAATTGAGACACTAATACACTGTTGGGGATTCTATGAACTGATCCAACCATTCTGGAGGGCAATTTGGAACTATGCCCAAAGGACTATAAAACTATGACTTTGACTCAGCAATACCTGTATACCACAGGGATCCAAAAAAGGGGAAAGGACCTATTTATGCAAAAATATTTATAGCAGCTCTTTTTCTGGTGGCAAAGAATTGGAAATTGAGAGAAGGTCCATCAATTGGAGAAGGGCTGAATAAACTGTGGTCTATGATAGTGATGGCATATTATGAAATGACAAGCAGGAGGGTTTCAGAAAATCCTGGAAAGACTTACATGAACTGATGCAAAAAAGAAATCAGCAGAACCAGGAGAACATTGTACACAGTAAAAGCAGTATTGTATGATGTTCTCAGCTATTCTCAGCAAAACAATGGTCCAAGACAATTCTGAAGGATTTATGATGAAAAATGCTATTCATCTCCAGTGAAAGAACTGATAGAGTTTGAATGTGGATTGAAACATACTTTTTTCTTTTTACCTTCTTTATCTTTTTTGCTTTGGAAGTTTGTTTATTTGGTTTTGATCTATATTTTCTATCACAGCATGGCTAATATGGAAACATGTTTTACAGGACTTTACATGGATAATCAATATTAATTTACTTGCTTTCTCAAGGAGAGTGTCTAAGTGAGAATGAGGAAGAGAATTTGGAACACAAAGTTTTAATAAATGTTAAAATTGTTTTACATATAATTGAGAAATATTAATGAAATAAATAAAAATATATTTTAAAAAATGTTTTAAAATGTTTTAGTGAGTACTGCCCTCTCCAGAGACTTGAGAAACCGATTCGGGAGAATTCCATTCTATTGTATTTCATTTTATAAAGATTAAGTGTTTACTATATGTAAGTCACTCTAAATTAAATTATTTATTATAGTTAAATATACACACCTTATTTAGAGCTTACTAAAAGGCTAAAATTGCTCATCTTATTTTTATTTGTTTATTTATTTGTTGATTCCCTGCAGAAGACCATGCTATTCCTTTTTTCACCCCTAAAACATTCCACCTACTAAATGCATATCAAACTTGGTTAGTTGTCCACAATCATATACCATTTTTGTTTTGTTTTGTTTTATTTTTTATAGTATGTGCACATCTACGAAGGCAGGCCTATCTCAGAGGGGTTTTTTGGGAGGGCTGGGAAGTGGGTGAGTGGGAATGGAGAACCGAACCAGTGATTTCATCAGCAAGAGGACCTTCTCATTGAGGAAACCCACTCCCTTCCTAAAGATGGGCAACTTGTGTGTAATTCATTTAAAGTCTCTAGTTCTCTAGATGTTATGTAATATCATCTTTCTCCTAGAAATTTAGTTCTTTTATATAGGCAATGGAGTATAGAAATCCATCTTACCTTACAAGAAAGTAAGGGGGAAAGAGGAAAGAGAAGGGATAGGGGAGATATTTGAGAAGACTGATTGTGGGAAGGGTTAATCAGTATACTTGCCATTTTGGGGTGGGGGATAGGGGATGATGGGGAGAAAATTTGGAACTCAAAAGCTTGTGGCAATAAACGTTGAAAACTAAAAATAAATAAATAAATTCTGAAAAAAAAGAAATTTAGTTCTCTGCAATTCAATATTGTTACTGATGTTACTTTTTGTCTCTGTGTATCTCCTTGGATTTTGAGTCACTGACTTAGTACTCTGAATCTCAGGCTCTGTTACCCCATTTATGAAGTGAAAGTGTTAATGCCTTTCTGTTGTTGCTGTTCAGTTGTGTCAAATTCTTTGTGACCTCTGTGGACCATAGTATGCCAATACCATCCATGGGGTATTCTTGGCAAAGATACTGAAGTGGTTTGCCATTTCCTTCTCCGGTAATGACTTGTCTACCGAGTAATAAATAGACACAGCTGTTTAACAATGGAGGATGCTCTATTTTTCAGAACCAAAAATGCCATGGAGAGTTGAATATCTTTGCAAGGTAGGCATAACTGTCATCCTAACCTGATTTGATGGGTACATTTTTGGGAAGTGAGGAAAAAGATGTTCGGGCTGCAAAACCACTAGGGCCCTCCCAATTAAGTCCCTAAAATACAGGAAACCCCCAGTCAAATTTCTATAAATATCTCACTGATGCAGCTCATCAGCCAAACACAACATTTCCTCAAGGAAATTATTATAAACTTAATGACAATCACTAGGACATTGGGGTCAGGGAGAGAATGACACAGTGGCTTTAAGTTCAGATTCAATATTGCCTCAGTCTACACAAATAACATTAATTAAAAAAACTCCAATGTTCAGGCTCCATATAGACTGCATAATGAATAGGTTTGGAAGTCAATGGCAGGCTGCATTTACACTAACAAACAAAGCAGTTTCTCAGGAAGAGGAATTATTTATGAGGGAAGAATATCAGCTGCAGCATATTGATGCTATAAATAGAACAGGCTAAGCCGGATTCCCTCATGCTTAAACTACTCCCTGAGAGTGAGTTAGGGTAGGTTAACTCTTTCAAGCCATTCAGGAAGTGTTCTGATGCACTCAGAGGTGGGAGTGCATCCTGAAAAAGAGTTAATGTCTTTTCTAAATGAGATAGATTTGAATGAAATTTAGACTTTTGGATGCCATGGGTCTGGTTCAAGCCCTGGCTCCAGTCCTTCTAACTCTGTGACTGTGAGTCATTTAACTTTGTTCTAAGGTATCGAAACACTTGTCTTACCTACTTCCTGGACACAACTCAGGGAAATGATTTACAAACCATAAAACACTTGACATCAAACATCTGACTTGGATGATTTTTTTTCTTGCTGGATTGACGATTTATTTCTTTTTTATCATTGTGTAGCTTTAGTGTTGGTTTTTGGGCAGCTGATCCATCCCAGTGAATGGATCACCAGGCCTGAAGTCAGGAAGACTCATCTTTGTGAAAAGTTCAAATTCGACTTTGGAGACTTAATAGCTGTGTGGCTGTAGGCAACTCACTTAACCCTGTTTGCCTCAGTTCCTCTTCGGTAATATTAGCTGGAAAAGGAAATGGCAAACTACTCCAGTATCTTTGCCAAGAAAATCCCAAATGGGGTCACAAAGAGTCAAACAACAGGACTGAAGAACAAACTGTTGTTTTGCTCCTGGGGGACACTTGGAGAAACATGATTCATTCTCACAAGTTTCCTCCTATGGGCAAGGAAAGATGTGATATGAAAGGGATAGGGAGAAGGGAAGAAAATATTCCTTTCAGTGGTACTCATGGTAATAGAGCTAGAGCCGGGAGGAGTTTCAGAGGTAATACCTCTGAAGGTAGGTAGGTAATACCTGCTCCTCAATTTAACAGGTGAGAAAAAGGAGGCCTAAAGAGGGTGTGAATTCCTTAAGGAAGAAAGCAGCAAAAGCAAAATTTGAACCTAGATTCTCTGACTCCAGAGACAATGCTCTTTCCACTGTGCCACACAGTTCATCCTGGTTTTTTCCCCTGGCACGATGTCCATATAACATCCTGTTATGCTCAGCATCTTGTACACACCAGCAGTTGGAAAATTAGGTTTCACTCTTGGCCTGGGGCTATGGAATATGTCTTCCTTAAGACTTACAACCTCATTGTCTCTCCAGAGCCAGTGGGGGAGGAATGGCTTATTATAGGCATGAATTAACCTCAGGCCTCCATCATGTTGGAGAAAGGATTGACTCCCTGTGGCAAAATTATGGAAGTGTGTGAAAAAGAGAATGGGCAAGCTAGGATGGATTGTGATCTCATTGTGGGGAGGGGGCAGGGAAAGGGTCATCCAAATGACCAAGATCATAGATTCCTCTGAGTATTTGAGTAATAGCTTGGGTTCATAGGATTTACTATTGGAGACCCTCTGGTTGGTGTGGAAGCTGAGGTTCAGAGAAATAAAGCCTTAGTCAAGGCTACTCAAGACATAAGTAGCACCTAAAAAAAGTAGTAGAACCTAATTCTCCGGCCCAGATCCAGTACCCTTTTCACCATCCTACCTTCTTTCTAACCCCCATTAGCTCTACAACTCCCCTTCTTGGTTGTCCTGTTCCCTTTTGTAGATGCCTTACCTTTCTTTTGGGCCATTAGCCTTTAGCTAACAAGTCCTCTGAGCTCTATATTCAGTTGCCTTTTCCATATCTGAATTCTACCTTAGACCTGCTGGTTCTCATATTGCTGTTGTTGTTTTAAAAAGTGTCTTGCTGTTGGAAATGATCCAGAGCTATAAATTCACTATAAAACATGTTACAGACTTCCTCCAGTTAGAGACATGTGGCCACAGGGGAGTGTGAAGGGTCATTACTCCAGACTTGATCTTTCTCCCCTTGTCATCTTCTGACAGCTGTGCTCTAACTCTTCTGTTATCCTCACTGTAATCAAGGAAAAGACATTTGGCTCCATCTTTAGAAAGAATGTGGCACTTAAGGGACTTAGCAATGCACCAGTTTTCGCAGCAGGTTCAGCTGATTGTTCCTACTTTCTGTCATATTATAAAGTACAAACTCCAAATAGCTTTTAGTTACCAAAAAGAAGGAAAACATTTTTCTGAAAAAATAATTAAATAGCTTCCTTGGAGGCAGATCATATTTTAAAAATAAAATGAGAAACAATCTTATGATCTATCAAATCTGCCAGAATATATGAAAACATGAATTAACCCCTCCCAGAAAGGAGCTAGGGCTCTGAGTTAGTTAATAAAAAAATTAGGCATCTCCTGCTCCTCACCAATATGGCTTTTCCAACACTTAGCTAGGAATTAAAAAAGGTCAGACTAAAAGTGAGTTTTATTTTGGCCAACTGGTCTTAATGGTAGTCAATTTAGATTACTGAAGTGACTTGATGGAAAGGTTATTAAAGTTGGATCTTGTGTTCGAAGATGAAAATTCCCAAGTTTCTGGAGGTGTTTTCAAACCAGAGATGGTCACATAAACCGAATGAATGGGTCAAGCACTTATCTATGTATAAACCCAGTGCTGGGCCTTGGATTCAGGGCTAACTAGCAGAGGGCATTGCTACCGAAAATTTTTGTGCAGGACTTATAGTATTAGTCAAGTTAGTCAATAAGTTGTAAATACCTACTATGTGCCAGGCCCTGGAGATACAAGGAAAGGCAAAAAATGAAAGGCAAAAAAGTGGCAAAAAGACCCTCAACATCTAAAGCTTCTCCACCTTCTCATTTTACAGACAGCCTAGGAAAGTGATAGATGACTTGTCTAAACTGATAGATATAGCTAATAAGTGGCACAAGTGAACCATGCATCAAACTCAGGTCCCCTGATTCTCATCCAAGGGTGATCTCTGCTGTTCCGTGATGTGGAGAATACCATAACAAGCAGGATTCAAGGCAGTCAGTTGTGAAGTGATGCCTACTTCAGTCTAAAGCTGAGCAACACATAGGGTCATAGAGGACTCCATATTAGAGCTAGAATTTTAGCTAGAAGCTAGTTCTGGATGAATAAAATCTTAACTTTTCCCAGAGACTTTATGGAAAGTAAAAGAATGTTTCTTATTGGACTCTGTGCTTTGAATCGCTGTCCTTTACTGGTTTCTATAATAACCAGTAATTGCTGTGGGCAGTTAGGTGTGGAAGTGGATAGAGCACTAGGCTGGGAACCAGGAAGACTTATCTTCTAGCATTCAAATCTGGCCTCAGACACTTACTAGCTGTGTGACCCTGGGAAAGTCACTTAACCCCATTTGCCTCAGTTCCTTCATCTGTAAAAATGAGCTGAAGAAGGAAATGGTAAACCACTCCAGTTTCTTCCAAGAAAGCCCCAAATGGAGTCAGAAAGAGTCTGACACAGTAGCAATAATTGCTGTGATGTGTATATGTGTATGTGTATGAGTGATATGGATGTCAATTCAGCATGCTGAAAAATATAAATCTTTAGGGAGCATGACAGGAAAGGAAGCCTGGAATAGTGGGAAGAGCATGCTCAATTTCTAATTGTATGGTCTTGGGTAAATAATTTAATTTCTCTGAGTCTGAGTCTGAGTGTGTGTGTGTGTACGTGTGAAATTGGAAGATTTGATTAAAAGATTGGGTCACAATCTTTTTAGGTTTCATTTTCCTCATCTGTAAAATGAAGAAGTCTGGGTAACTTTCAAAATAAATCTCTTCTAGTTCTACATCCTACGATCCAATGACATTTAAGGTCCCTTCTTTCCCTAACATTGCAGTTCCCGTTAATACATCCACATTGACAAAGTTTGGCCAATAGATGGAGCCAGAACTCTTTTCACTACATTGGGATGACCCTTTAAAATAGAGGCTGAACCTAATTGGATTTTGACCAAATCATCTTTGACCTCTTTAAACATCTTTAAGAAAGAAAAAGTTACATGATTCCAATGTAGAACGCACTGACTAATGTTGGGAAAGTTCTGGGTTTGATGCTTTTCATCTACGGCCTGTGTGGCATTGCTTATCAGGTAGCTAAGGATGCTTGGAAGATAGGGAAAGATTCCATGGATATGTAAATATGCTGCCCTAAGTTACATCTAAGACCTCGGTATCCACTTTTTAAAAACAATTTTAACCTAATTTTTATTTTAACAATTTTAACCTAAAGTCTTAGATCTTATATTTGGATGTTTAGTTCTTGGGTTTTAACTCAAACTTGAGTGCTTTCTCTGACTTTTACAGGGTCTAAAATGTTCTAAAGGCAAGCAAAATTTTTTTTAAGGCACTTAGAGTTAAGCAACTTGCGATAGATAGGTCATACAGCTAGTAAGTATCAGGGGCCACATTTGAACTCAGGTCTTCCTGACTCCAAGACCAGTGCCCTATCCGCTGTACCACCTACCAGCTCCAAGTACATTATTTCTGAAAGTTGTGTGACTATGGGCGAGTCACTTGACTTAAACTTGTTTCCTCATTTCTAAGATAAGGATAGCACATAGGGTTGTTCTAAATCTTAAAACGATACAGAAATATGAATTATTATAACCTTCTACAGCTAGGGAAGAAACATTGTACAGTGGAAAGAGGACCTGAGATCAAATACTGTTTTAGTTACTTATCTGTGTGACCTTGGTTTTGTTGTTGTTCAGTTGTCTTTTCACTTGTATCTGACTCTTTGTAACCTGATTTGGGATTTTCTTAGCAAGGATCCTGGAGTGGTTTGTCATTTCCTTCTCTAGCTCATTTTACAGATGAGTAAACAGAGGCAAAAAGGGACAAGTCACTTTCCCAGGGTCATGTACTCAGTGTTTGAGGCCAGATTTGAACTCAGGAAGATGAGTCTCCCTGGCTTCAGTTCAGGCACACTATCTACCTAGCTCAGACACACTACTTAAACTTCTCTATGGCTCCATTTACTCATCCTGTAAAACAAGGTGGTTGGATTCCATGGCTTTTAGGTCCCTTCTAATTCTTTTTTTTTCCCAACCAAAATAAAAAAAAATGTTTATTAAAGATTCGCCATAATGGGTAGACTTTTTTTCATGATATATTTTTTATTTGTTTTCTTGTTTACATCATTCATTTTCATGACATCTTTGAATTACAAATTTTCTCCCCGTCCTTCCCCTGCCCCAACCCTAAAACAGCAATCCCACTGTAAAGCCCCTACCCTGTTCTGCTCTCTTACTTTCTGGTAGGGCAGGGAGGGTCTCCCTACCCCAGCCCTTGTATATCTTAATTCCTAGTTACAGGTATTGCAGAACTTTAAATTCTAGATTCTTTCGATTCCTCCCTTGTCACCCACCCCCACTGGAAGTACAAGCAATTAGATACAG
>CM053597.1:65703537-65715020 GCA_028646575.1 Pseudocheirus occidentalis
TGCTCCAGTTTTATGGGAGAAACATTTTACTGCTATTATTCTCATCATGCTTTTTCTTTGAGCTAATTTTGTCCTGAAACATGGAAAACACATGGGTGGGGGGCTCATGAGCTATCATTTTAAGAGATGTAGACTCACAGAATACTTTGAATCCGAGGTAGATTTCTGCTAGGGTATCAACCCTGAGGTGTGCTGGCAAATGTTTAACAACTTGGCTAAGAGTCTCTGAGGGGAAATGTACATATGATACAGTTTTTAAGTTTAATCTGCATTATTATCCATTACTTTCTTAAGTACAGACAATCAACAAAATAATAAATCAAGGTGATATAATCTATAAAACAACAAATCAAGCCCTGGTTTGTAATCTTTGCTGATCTGAGGTGTAAATGCTCACACTGAAAATGTAAAATTCAGCTCTCACAAGTCAGTTCCAAGATGACTCCAGCACACACCTGAATTCAGCCTGCAAATTTGGGGGTATACTCAGTCACTAAATATTAATGTTATATTCTCATGATAATCATTCTATTATATTAATAAAAATGCTACCTCTCCTCTCAACTTCGGTAAAAGTGATCTTTTACAGAATCTCTAGGTGTACTCAGGGCAACAAAAAAACCTAATCATCAATATCACCTGGGCTTGGGAACAAATTCAACAGGAACTAGAGCAGATGTATGTTTTATTTGTTCCCAATAAATTATTTAAATACTCAAAAGAATCCATTATCTCAATGATAATGCATATTTTATTCCCTTCAAATTCCCTGTCCATCCTGTGTAACTCTCAGCCCTGTACTCCCACAAATTTGGGATCTATCTAATGTGTTGAAGACCTTCTTTATGTTTTCTTGACAGTTTAAAGATACCAACAGAACATGGTGCCATCTCTCAGTTATCTCTTACTCCTTACACGTGAGTAGGTCATCTATTTTGGTCAAACATTTCTTGTTGTAAAGTTGATTAATAATGCCTTTTGCCTTTACATCACATTCATTTCTTAAAATACCCCTCTCTTCCTTTTCTAATCTACAATCTTTCCTTTGTGACAAAGATTCTGAAAGAAAAAAGAGTTCAGAAAAACCAACACATAATTAATCTTATACCTTTTTTCAATTACATCCAATACAGACTCTTTTCTTTTATATAATACTTTGTTTGTAATATGTCATGGCCTAATGACAACCACCACACATACTTCTCCATTGCCCTGTGGGTGATGCTTGGTTTAAATTCTTCATAGATTAGAATGACCCATGACTAGCTATGTCTCTAATACAATAGTGATATTAGGAAGATGGATCTTCGCTTCAGGGAGAAGCTTGGGGTTATTAGAAAGAATCTGGTCATTTCCCAGAGTCAATACCCATTTCCTGTTCAATTTTGGCCTCAATTTAGAGAATATTTACAATATTTTTCATAAATATATGTCCATATGTATGTGTGTATATATATATATGTGTGTACATACTGTACTTATATATGTATTTACTATACATACATACAAGACTGTAAGTTGTCCATCCAACTACAAAACAAACCAGTCTTCTACCCTCCACCTCAATAAGAGTTTATATACAAGTTAACTCCTATGAAGTTTTCCCTGACTCCTTGTTTTTGTGCTGTTTTCTCTCACAATTCTCATAATATTTGTACCTGTGTGATCCACAAAATTTCTATTTTGCATTAGCATTGTATACACATGTCTTTCCTCTTTAAGATGAAAAATAAGGGGGAAGACCCTGTTTTATCTTTGTATCGCCATCAATGCCTGCCTAGCATGGTGCTTTTTGCATATACATCACAGACATAGGCAAATGCCTGATGCCACACCTTGGGCAGAATGCCAGTGGCTTTGCTCTAGGGCTGGACTGGTAGGGAAGGTGGGTGTTCATGTCCTCCTTTTTGTGGTCCTGAAATCATTATTCTCACATTTCATGCTCCAAAAATAATACCTTCCCCTATGAGGGCTAAAAGGAAAGGTGGCTCCTGTGAGAGGGTAAGAAAACAGGTCCATTGACCAAGGGAGGTCAGGGGAGGGAAGAAAGCAGGAAAACAAGCATGTATTAAGCACTGTGCACTGTGCACAAAATGCAGGGACACATGTAAAGACATATAAACTGATGCGAAGCAGAAACAGGAAAACATTATGCACAATGACTACAACAATATAAATAAGAAGAACAAAAACACTGAAACTGAATGCAAATGTTGTATAATGATAAATGATCAAATTTGGCCACAGGTTCCTCCCTGCCAACCCTTCTCTGCTGTGGAGGGAGTCTATGGATATAGAACACAATGTAGAGTGTTGGATTTTATGTATGTACCTGTTTTGCCTATTTTTAAAAAATTCTTTGCCATATAGCAGCTGGGTTGATCAAGGGATTCTTGATCAATTAAATTTCCCCAGCTTACATAATGAAAGTACTGAATGAACAGGTAACAAAGACAATGAAATGTTTTGGATTTGGTTGTACTGAAACCCTGTAAAGGGTGAAATCTTGAGCAGTTCACACTCAGAGCTGCTTATTCATAGATTTTAAAGGGTTAGAGATACAGAGTCAATTCACAGTTTGTAAAGGAAGTATATTAAGAAACCAAAACTTTATACTTCATTACTCCTTTAGGAGACAGAAATTTCCTATCAACCTGATCACCTTGAACACCTTTAATTGTCTTTAAAAAGCAAATGAGCAGCTCTGCAGACTTACTCACTAAAGGAATTAGTTGTCCCTGATAGCTGTGAAATTTGTTTATATTTTCCTTTATGCCTCTTGGGAGGAGAAAGGGTCTGATGGAGTAAGGGAGAAAGAGGAACCTGTGTAGGAAAGATTTCTCCTCTCCTCCCCACTCTTATCAGTTATGGCATCTTTCAGTAGGGACTAATAGGAAATGCTGCTCTTAAAAGAGATTCAAATCCAGGAGGTACACCTATGGAATATGGTGGGAAGCCCAGAAAAACAAATGGAGCAATGTCTCCAGCAAAGATACTGTGCCCAGCAGGAAGCAGTGAGGACATGCCAAGAAGACATTTGTAGTCCTAGTATACTAAGGGTTCTGAGTCACCCTGGCCACCTGGATTCCCTCTGTGTACCTGTCTAATGCATGAACTCACTTTTACCACAGACACTGTATATTTGTGGAAAAGTACACTCTGGGTTTATGGAAGGAATGTTTTGTAGCCACTATTTTTACTATGCTATTTCAATAAACACCTTGCTTTAAGCTAATTTCATTGTCTGACTATTAAAGGTAAGCCCACTGGTGGGGGCTTGTGAATTATAGTTTTAGGCGTGTAGACTCAGAGAGTACCTTGAAACCTAAAGCAGTGATTCCCCAGGGGAATCTGAGTACCAAAGAAAGTCGGACAGAACTATATTTATATAGTTGGACTTCAGAGAAAAGAAAGAAATATGGAAAAATGAAGGGGATATAAGAACAAAAGATATCAATAAAAAAGAAAGAAAGTATTAGCTTAAACCATCTAATTAATACTCAGACTACGTATGCAATACTGTGTTCTATTAGTTGCACAACATTTTAGAGGACTAACAAACTATATTGTATACAAAGGAGAGTAACTAGTGTCTACGGAAACCACGCTACAGATACAATGAAAGAAGAAACTGTGGTGTTTAAATAAGGGAAGACTTAGAAGATACATGGCAAGTATCTTCAAACATTTAAAAACCTACAGAGGGCAATGAGTTCTTGATGCTGTACAGTAAGGCAAATATTTAGCTCAATGTAAGAAAGAACTTTTATTCTAATATTTTGAGTGATGCAATAATGAAACTCTTATGAAGGGACGAACTAGTCTAGTCAACACTGAAAATGTTCAGGGAGAAGATGGAAGACCCTGTCAGAGTTGTAGAAATGATTTCTGAATTAAGGGGAAAAGTTAGACGAGATGATTGCAAGGTTCAGTTCCAAACAGATGATTCTCTGGCTACATCTTGTCAAGAGTGAAACTAATAATGATAACTCCCATATGAATTGTCTATGGAGTAGATTTTTATCTACGTTGCTTGTTAACTTGAATTATTCTTCACAGAACTAGGAGTTTCAATGTCTCTAAAGGGCCATATGTACCTTTTTAATCCATGGAGAGAAAAAAAATGCCCCCAAATGTCCACTCGTTCATGTAAATCAGAACTGTTTGTCTGATGTCACAGAAAGAGCAATGGGCTGAGAATCAGGATTCTTCTTAGCTGATTACATACGCCTGAGCAAGTTTTGCTGGGCCTATTTCTTCATCTGTCAAGTGAAAGAACTAAACTACATAATCTCTAATTCCTGCTTCCAGTTCTAACATTGGAAAGGTCTATGACTTCCAGGTTTCCTCTACTTTAAATTCTCTGGTTAATGGGGTATTTAATAATATGAGACTACATAAATGTTGCTAAAATGGCACCCAAAAATGAGGCAGAAAGAGTTTTTGAGGAAAAAAAACAGCTAGCAAATAAATTTTCAACATTAGAACTGCTTTTAATTTGAACAGGCAAAGGAATTTTTGCCTGAATAAGAAAATAGTTCATTAAAATTCGTTTCATGGTGGGGTGGGTGATCTAAAAACCAGTAATAAATCTAATGATCATCTTTTAGAGCTATTCTCAAAAAATATATAAAAAGATCCTCCATAAACAATATGCTGGGAGTAACTAAAATGTCTATTTCCTTTTAAATTCAAGAGATATGAAAATGTTATTTCTTTTCCTGTTTAAAAATATTGATTTTGGTAGAAACACTGTAGTCAATAGTAAAATGAATTATATACAGAATATATATATTCTATATACAGAAATATACATGCACATAGATATAGTAGCTATTAAAGTATATACCTCTTAATAACACCTAATGCATTTTTAATCATTGAACAAACATTCTCTGGGCAATGTTCATCTTTTATGATTCGCTTAGAAAACTATTTTTCTGTTTCTAGAGGGTGTCCTGCAAAAGCAAACGCAGTTTCTTCTGTTCTTCCTTCTTGGGAGATGCCCATTTCTTCTTCAGGTACTGAATTTCAATCGTCCCAGATGTTTTGGCCAGTGCCAGACCAAGGAATCTGTTTGTCTTTTCTGGATCACCCATGACTGTTGCGGTTATGAGCCTAAAATGAGAAAGCATTTATTTGTAGCCAGATCAGTCATCACACAACACCCTTTGTTTGCTTTCTTTTCCATTTTTCATACCTTTCTAACCTCTAAACCAGGAGAAAAATGGAACATTTAAAAAACCCCAACAACCCTGGATTAATGTTGGAGCAGATAAAAATGAATGCCCTCTAACCAATAAAGGGCATAATCAGTTGCTAAATCAAGCATTTATGAAGCACCTGCTATGTGCTAGGCATTGTGCTAGGTGCTGGGGCTACAAAGCAGGTAAAAATGAAATGGTCCCTGGCCCACAACAAGCTTACACTCTATTGGTGGAAATAATACATACATATAAAAACATACAAAATAAATACAAGATAATCTGGGGAGGAATCAGGAAAGGAATCCCATACCAAGTGCAGTCAGAGCTGAATTTTACAGGAAACAAGGAATACTAAGAGGTTCAGGTGAGGAAGGAGAACATTCTAGGCCTGGGGCCAGCCAGTACAAAGGAAAAAAGAGAGGAAATGGGATGCTCTGTGGGAGAAACAATTAGAGAGGAGTTTGACAGTATGTAAGGCTGGAAAGGTATTCTGTGGTGTGGTAAGATGTGTGCCTTTGGGAAATCACTCTGGCAGTAGAGTAGAAGATGGACTACAAGGGGGAATAATGGCCAATTCGGAAGGGAGCAGGGTCAGGAGTAGCATATTCCGCTGCCAGCTTGGAAAGAATCATAGGCTAGGTCCAGAGAGTCTCCCTGGATTTCCAGGCTTCTGAGAAATGGGTGCTATATTCCATTATGGAACCATCTCAGGAACTGGAAGCTATTAATTCCTCCACTCAATAATTTAGTCAAGTGTTTACTGAAGTGATTCTATTGAGGAACTACAAAGAACTCCAATCCTAGATCTCTCACTGCCTGATAAGACATCTCCATCTGGCCGTTCTATTAATACTTCAAATGTAACATGTCCAAAACAGCAGTTCAGCTTCACCAACAGCCACCACCAAACATTCATCTCCTCCACACGTCTATATTTTCACGGCCCTTTCAGATTCACAGCACAGAAGTAGAATACTGAAGCTGGAATAAAAAAAACTAGGTCCAAATACCCACTGTTACTTGTAACCTTGGGCGAATCATTCATCCTCTTTGGGCCTTGGTCTCCTCATCTGTAAAAGGAAGCTCAAAATCTATGCTGCTTTGAGCTTTTGACTCTCCTCCTCTTGTCCCCAGACATGTATTACCCAATCACAGATGACAGATCTAGTTGATCCCATTTACACAATCACTATTCTGGTTCAGGGGTCACGATTTTCCCCCTTGGTTACTGTAATGGCTTCCTAACTAATCTCCCTATTTCCAGACTCTCCTCCATCCAACTGCCAAAATTATCATCCCGACATTAAATAAGGTCTGACAAAATCATGCCCCTCCTCAAATACACTTAGGGGCTCCCTGCTGTCTCCAAGATATAATCCCTTTAACCTGGCGTTTCATGCTCCCCATAATCTATCCAACCTTATCATACATTGCTCCCCTTCAGTCTCCTTTGCTGGATCTTGACTACCCATGGACGTCCCAAAGGGCCCTGTACTGGGTCTTCTTCTCCCTTTACATTACTCTGCTTGGTGATCTCATCAGTTCCCTTGGATCCAATGATCACGTTATGATGATGATTTCCAAACCTACTTATCGAGCTCCAACCTCTCCACTCAAATTTCCTACTGCTTCTTGTATAGTCTGGAACTGCATGTCTTCTAGACCTCATAAACTCAACATGTTCACAAACAAACTCATCTTTTCCCCCAAATACTTCCCCTTTCCAACTTCCCTCTTACTTTTGAAGGTACCACCATCCTCCCAGTCCCCTCAGCCTTTCGATCTGTCACCCTCAATTTCTGTCTCTCTCTCTCTCACCTCGCTCCCCATATCCAATCTATTGCTAAAGCTTGTAGACTTTGCCTTTGTAACGTCCCAATTAAGTCCCATTTGTCCTCTGATCAGGCCAGAATCCTCGTGCGGGCTGTCATCTCCTCATGCCTGGATTACTACAATAGGCTGCTGGCCAATCTGCCTTCCACAAGCCTCTCCCCACCCCAGGTCATCCCACACTTAGCTGTCAAGGTGTTTTTCCTAAAGCATAGGTCCAATCATGTCACCTCTCTATGAATAAACTCCAGTGGCATCCTACCACTTCTAGGTTCAAATACAAAATCCTCTGGTTGACATTCAATGTTCTTCATAACCTCATCTCCCCACTCCATTACAACTTACAGTCTTAACACTTTACAACCCTCTCCGCCATGTGTTCTTCAATCCAGGGATGCCAGGCACTTCCACTGGCTGTCCCTCATGTAGGGAATGCTCCCCTTCCTCATATCTGCTTCATGGCTTCCCTGGTCTTCCTTAAATACCAGCAAAAACCTCACCTGCTACAGGAAGCCTTTGCTAAACCCTCTTCATTCTAACCTGCTCCCTCTGATGATTACTTCCCATTTGTCTTGTATATGACTTATCTCTACATAGCTGTTTGCGTGTTATCTCCCCCAAGAGACTGGAAACTCCTTAAGGACAGGGGCTCTCCTTTTCCCCCTCTGGCATCCCCAACACTTAGCACAGTGCCTGGGGCTTAATAAATATATTTATTGACTGAAGCTGCTGGGTGGCACAGCAGATAGAGCACTGGGCCTAGAATCCAGAAGGCCTGAGTTCAAATTCAACCTAAGACACTTACTAGCGGTTTAATCTTGGTAAAGTCACTGTTTACCTCAATATCCTTAACTGTAAAATGGGGGGAATAACAATAAGTAATAATACCTACCTCATAGGGCTGTTGTAAGGATCAAATGAGATGATGTCTGTAAGGTGCTTACCACTACACAAATGTTAACTATGATTTTAGCAGATGTTACTGTTGTTGACTGACACTCTACATTCCTACCACACTGGGTCACTCTCTGTTCCCCTTCCGTCTCCTGCCTCCATTCACAAGGATGCCCTGATCGCCTCTACTGCTTCTTCACTGCACAGGACCATAGACTTGGAGCTGAAGGGGCCTCCTCGGCCCAAGAAGGGAGGCATCTCAGGTAGTAAAGGGCAGAGCCAGGAATCAAACCAACATTAATCTGATTCCAAATTCAGTACAGACCTCCTTCCACTATATCTCACACATAAACTTGAAAAATCTACCTCAAATAAAAATAAGTGATAAGATTTAAAACTAGATAATGCAGCTTCAGACACAGTACACCGCTATAAAATTTTTATAGATGTTTCATTACTCATTAAGCAAGGATAAAAATAGTTTTACAGATGAACTCCATAAACTACAGTTTTTGCTTTATGTAAATTTGCATTATACAAATTGTATTACTTCATATCAAAAGGCAGGCTTGCATATTAAAAAGAAATATAATATTTAAAGGAATAGATCCACCAACCTAGACAAAGTATTTCCTGGCACAGGAGTTACTAGTTGGAAAACCTGAAAGTTGCACAAGAAGATATAAGATCTGTGGACAGCTCTAAAACCCCTCCTCCTTCCTTCTAGCATTGTTAGAGAAAGGTGATCCTTCTGACCTAACCTATGTGGGTATGGAGAGAATACAGCAATTCCCTTTATTCTTCTAGGTCTGTAAACCAAGGGTAAGTGATTTACTTGCCCAAGACTGGCCTAAGCTGTGAATTACTCTGTTGCCATCTCCTTGGCGAGGCTCTCGCAGTTGCTAAAGCCTTCTCCCTTCTTAACTCAGCACATAAAATCTTGGAGATGTGTATATTGTATATCCCCATATACAGCGTCAGGGGAGGGGAGTGTTTGAGCATGTGTTTTGGTGCCTTGAAAACAGGAGATGCTAATAAATGCTTGCTGAACTGAAGAAGCAGGATAGACTTAGTCCCTGTCCAGAAAGAATTATAATTTAGATTCAAACCATCCTCAAGGACTGAAGGATGAAGTCATGACGGAACAGAGAACAAATCTGCTGTTGCCCTCTCCCTCAGACAGTGAGTTCGATGACTAGATGTATGATCCTTCTGGGCCTCAGTTTCCTTCTCTGCAAAATGAGGTTAGACTCAATGAACTCTAAGATCCCTTACAGCTCCACATCTATGATCCTATGATGTTGTGGACACAAATACAGCGCAAACCAAACACTATAGGTTTTCAGGAAGAATACTTGTTGCTGTTTGTCCTTCATTCTCAAAGAGGACCAGGACATCAGGGAGGTGATGCCATGACACGCAAGTGATCTAGATTTAAGTGAGGGCAGGGTTGTACAAAGCCACCAACCTGACTTTCTCCTCTCTGGGTATCTGGGTCCAGAGGCCAGAAATGGATCAGAACAACTGGATGTCCCCCTTGGTCTCTTCAAGCTAAAGTCTTTAACAGGTCTGTTTGACTGAGGCAGTGACCATTCAGTGATTAAGGCTTAATTTTTTTTAAATGAGGCAAAGAATGGACTCCTTTTTTTTTTTTGAGGGCAGTTGGGGTTAAGTGACTTTCCCAAGGTCACACGGCTAGTTTTTTGTGTTAAGTGTCTGAGGCCGGATTTGAACTCAGGTACTCCTGACTCCAGGGCCAGTGCTCTATTCACTCCGTCACCTAGCCGCCCAAAGAATGGACTCTTTACAAAAAAACAAAAAGATCTGTGTAGGGAAGACCCTCAGGGTTTCTGCTTAAAACAGAAATAATTGTTATTTATATCCATTCTGGGTCAGTAAGGCTTGGATGGTCTTTAAGAGAGATAAAACAGTTTCAGAGATTAAAATTTACATTTCCTTTAGGCAGAGCACCGGCAGATAAGGTTATAATACCCTATAAGGAGAGAGAAGAAAGAAAAGAAAAGGAAGGAAGTCGTGTTGCCTAGCTCCAAGTTTGGTCCCTAGTGGGCAGCTCCCACTCACAGAGATTGCTGTTTGTCCTTCGTTCTCAAAGAACACTTAGATACAGCTTGAAGGATATCAGTGAGCTGAAATGGTGAGGTGGAATTCATGAGAAATAGTACTAGAGAAGGTAGAAAGGAAGTAAAGGACAAGACAAGTGTGAATCGGGTTGAACAATCCAGCTTGGCCAATGCTGCCTGACTCTATCTTATTTCCCACAGTGGCTATTCCCAATCTTTTCTTCTTTTCTCAAGTCCCCTTTACCACCTCTTTAAACACCTTCTTTACTAAGAAAATGGAGTCTATTCAATCTGAGCAAGCCCTTCTTTGTCATTCCTCAAATCTCCCCTCCTTCACGCCAGTCTCTATGGAAAAGGAGACACCCTGTGTGTTGGATCCCCTCCCTTCTAGGAGATTCTGTCTTCAACCATTTTCCCTTTCTCACATTTCCAGTCTTTACTGACTCTTTTCCTGGTGCCTATAAACATGCCCAGATCTTCCCCATATTTAATATCCAACCATGCCACCCTGTCTCAAGCTACTTCCTGTACTTGCAGGTTTCTCCCCATTCAGACAATCATGCCACTACCTACTTCGGCGCCTCATCATCTCTTGCAGGAATATTAGAATAGCCTCCTAATTGGTTTCTCTACTTCTCCTCTGTCCCTTCTCCAATTCATCGCCTATACAGCAGTTACATTAGTATGCCTAAGACAGGTCTGCCCATGCCACTACTCTACTAAACATTTTTAATGCTTCCTAGGATAAAATACAAGCTCCACAGCCTTCCATTTAAAGCTCTCTATAATCTGGCTCCAGCTTGAGTTTCCAGACATTTCATATTTTTTCTTCACCTAATTTGTGTTCTAGCCCAAATCTGCCTTTCCTTTTATTCAATATTCCATCTCCTACTTCCAGACGTTTTCCCATTTCTTATACCCCATCTCCTCCGCCTTTGAGGATTTGGAGCTTCTCTTAGGGCTCACCTCAGTCCCGCCCTCCTCTGCGAAGCTCTTCCTGACACCCCTCATTGTTCTTGTTCATTCCATACTTGAGTTATCTTGTATTCCTTATGTGTGTACATTTTGTGTCCCCACTCCAGCCACACAAGTGATTCTCTCATTGTCTCCTCAGATGCTTTATATTATTTGCTTTTACCTTGAATTCTTTTATCCATTTTATAAAGGAACTTATTCTAAGGAAAGCTATTCAGAGACTACAAGAATACTTATATAACATGGTCATATCTTTCAAGTGGAATACCCAGAGAAGTTTGGTGTGTCCCTACCTCTAAACCCCATACCTACTAAATAATTAAGAAACAACGTATGCTTATAAATTCCTCAAAAGCTGAAATTTAATTGATGTTCTTAAAATGATGTCATTCTCAGATGCACTTCAATTATTGGGCATTACATAAAAACCTAATAGCCAAACAACCTGAATTTAAACAAATATGAACAATAATTAATTTCCAAAAAAAAAAAAAAA
>CM053597.1:65715120-65760916 GCA_028646575.1 Pseudocheirus occidentalis
GAAGAAAGTTGTAGGGTGTGATATATAAATGTAGGCAGTCTTTCTGAATCCATAACATTCTGATGTGGCCTAATTGTCTCATATCAACTGAAAAAGTGAAGTAAAAAAAAAATCAAAGGATCACAGATTGATCACCAAAGATCTTATGCAAAGAAATGGGTCTGACAATCCCGACTTACTTATCTGGGGAGATGAGTTGTTTGGCTACAGGTCCCAGATCATTTTCTAATAGGTCCCAAATGTAAATGTTGGATATGTCATCCTGGACCAAAAACACAGCAGGCCTTGTCTGTGTCCACTTTAAAGCCATGATTGCCTGGCCATTGGTGCTGTTATTCCACTGACAAACTGGATATTCAGAATTTAGCTGATGTAATCTAATGCTTCCATCTGAACAGCCAGCCTGTAAACACAGAAAAGAAGAAGGTAAATAGGCTAACCAAAAATAAACAACCCATAAAAATGACACTGTTGAGATATGATAAACTGCACAGTTAAAATAGATGATGATTGTTAATAAAAGTTGAAATATCAGCTACTAACATATAACTAGGGTTGCTTTTGGATATAAATTTTACAGTATCACACCTCTGGTTCTACCCATTAGCTACTTATACCACCTAAGTGAAAATCTCCACAGAAGCAAAATGCACCAACTTATCAACCCTCACATGTCCAAAATGAAAGCCTAAACTGAGGAGTTATAACTCCTTTTGGCCAATATAAAATGAATTAAACGTCCCTTGAAAAAATGTGTAATTGATTTCACTCATTATATTTTCAAAAAGTCATTTCCCAAGGGAGAATATACACAACAACTAAAACCCAATCTATACATATATCTAACATTCAGAAAACAAGAGGCAAAAATCTGGAGAAGCTAATTTATTGAGTATTGACAAAATTTAGAAATTCAACAACTGTTTTATCATTATAACGTCAGATAACTTAAGCAGATAGGTAATCTCATTTATCACTTAACAACTAAGGTTGAATGAAAACTGTTTTGACACCACTATAGTTCTCATATTATCTCCAAAAAAACCTCATTCTTTTTTTTTAGTGTATTTTAGAATGAGTTGCATTTTTTTTTAACTTATGACCTTTGCCGAATATGGCTTGCCACATGCACTGACAGGTAATGATGAATAAAATAAGGTAACTTCTTCAAGCAAAAGAAAAAAAAAACTGGCTCTGATTTTTTTCCTACTAAGCCTAGGTTGTTCTACCCTAGTAATAGTAACAATAACAATAATGAATTCTGAATTTAATCAAAAAAGAAAACAATATTATTATTAATAACATATTTTGATTAAACAGGAACAAGAGTATTAGAAAATCATCATTATAATTACCTTTTCGATTATTCTCCCTGGACACATAATATTTGTAATTATCTAATTACAGATTTTGAGAGGCACACATAAAGAGGTGCTGAACAAGGAAGGCTTTACTTAATGAGATACTTATTCATTTTATCTCCAAGGGCAAAAACCATTACTTATATACCTATGCAGTATTTGAAGTGATTACACA
Organism: Pseudocheirus occidentalis; assembly: GCA_028646575.1. Taxonomy (NCBI): domain Eukaryota; kingdom Metazoa; phylum Chordata; class Mammalia; order Diprotodontia; family Pseudocheiridae; genus Pseudocheirus; species Pseudocheirus occidentalis. The sequence continues at coordinate 65,716,657 of CM053597.1, forward strand.
TTCATGTTACAATTGAGAAAGATACTAGTCACCCAATCTGTATATCCCTTAGTACATGCTTCTTGTACACAAGTAGCAAAATTGGGGGAAGGGATTAAAATTGGCAAGGAAATACAGAAAAGCATGAGCCACTATTCATTTCAATTCAATAAGTTATTTTAAACTACAAATGTAATTAAGACATTACAAGTAGTGCAAAGCTAAAGAAAGTGGAGACAATCAAAAGGCAATTTTACTGTTTTGCAAGTGATAATCAAGGGAAAATTTCACAGAATGTCACCTTGTACATATAGTGTACTTCAAAACTATAAGGATCTGTGATTTCATCTGCCAATGTCAACTTCTATCACTCTAAGTCTTGGAAGGTGGTTTTTATGAACCAAAAAGAATTACATGTCTAGGAGTCAGCCTTCTGACAAGAGCATCTTTTGGCTGGTACATACATGACTTACAATCACCCAGTACACACTTCATACCCGTGGCAGCTTGCTAAAGCCTGACAAAGCTGACTTTGGTCTACCACAGCCTTCTAGAACTCAGGGCTTTCTCTTTCCCACAATGAAGTCCTGACATAGGATCTTCAGCTTATTAACTTAGAAGTTACTAATTTTTAAAAAAATCCCACTATACTCTCTAAAACTCTAAGTTATTAACATCCTGTGTATTTAAAGAACAGGCATAATGTTTGCATGTGCAATATTTTTACAAGTAAATCTTTGCAAGTATCATGCTGTCCAAACAGAATATGAAATCAAATATGAATAATAAATTTAAAAAAGAAACTTTCATACCAAAAACACTGGTTCTCCAAATGGTGAAAATTCAATCACAGTAACTTTCACTGGTCTTTCTTCACGTTGCTGGGGTTTGAACAGTTTTGGAGACACTTTCGAATCATGTCTTGCACCATGACTTATAACACCCTATTAATATGAAGAAATTGATGATAGATGTCTAAAGCAGACAGAAATGTTTAGATAAATGTATTCCAATCATTCAAACAAAAAGCATTCATTAGAACCTATTATTTCTAATAAATAATTTTAAAAAAAATAATTCCCAGTCTGACAACATTTGGATTATAACATGGAAGACAACACACATATATATATATAAATATATACAAGGCCCATATAATGCAGAGACAATGTAACTTTTAGGGGAAATAGGGAGGCACTTAAGAGCTGAGGGGAGAATAGGAAAGGCCTTCAGCAGAAAATGGAGTTTAAGGGGAGTCTTCAGGTACAAGAGGATTCTGAGAAGTACACAAAAGGTGAAGTGCCTTCCAAGCATGGGGGACAGTCAATACAGAGGAGATAGATAGGGTGTCCTACATGAGAAAGAGCTAGGCTAAAGGAGAGTAATGTATGAGACGAAAGATAAGATGGGGTCAGGATTTGAAGAGCTTTAAATACCAGAGAGAGGAGGTTTTTATTTATCCTAGTAGTAAAAAGAGAGTCCACTGAAGTATATGTGGTCACTATAATCAGAACTGCACTTTTGGAAAATCACTCTGGCAGCTGTAGAGGGCAGACTGGAATGGTTAGAGACTTGGGTCAGCTAAGAGGTGGTCTGGTCTGTTCTGGGAATGGTGAGCACATTAAGTTTATTAGGAAAAGTCATTTGCTGACTCACACTGAAAATATGGATTTTTAAAGACATTTTGGGAAAATCCCAGGGAAATGAAAGGAATCAGTTATAGAAAGAAATTTTAAATATTACTTACCATATCTGTACCAATAATGAAACGATTAGGATCTGAAGGCAAAAACTTAACAATCAGTGTCTGCATAGGCCTCAAACTTGTGTTAATTTTAGGGGGAAAGCTAAGAAAATACAACAGAAAAACAATGTGAATATAGTTTGTCTTTTAAAATCTCAAGAAGAGGGGTGGCTAGATGGTGCAGTACATAGAGCACCGGCCCTGGAGTCAGGAAGACCTGAGTTCAAATCCAGCCTCAGACACTTAACTCTTATTAGCCATGTGACCTTGGACAAGTCACTTAACCCCAACTGCCCTGCCCCTCCCCCTCCAAAAAAGCAAAAAAAAAAAAAAGACAGATGAAAAACAAAAGGGAAAAGGAATTATATGGACAGAAATATTTTTTTTTAATCTGAAGGATATGTAAATAGCATTAATACAACATTAAATATTTGGCATAGGCATTTATTTCATAGTTAGATTAGAGAAAACTGCTTATTTTCCATTATGGAAATTTACCTACCTATTTGCTGTCTGATATAATACTGGGGAAAGAGTTAAAAGATTTCAGATCCAAATTTTTTTCCCTCTCTCTCCTCCCCCCTCTTTGAGAACACAAGCAATTTGATATATAACATACATGTTCAGTAACGTAAAATATATTTCCTTATTAGTCATGTTGCAAAGAAAACAGACCCCACCCCCCCAAAAAAAAACTCAAGAGAAATGAAGTTTAAAAAATTATGCTTTGATCTGCATTCAGACTACCAGTTCCTTCTCTCTGGACAAACCAAGACCAGATGGATTCACAAGTGCAGTCCACCATATATTTAAAGAAAAATTAATTCCAATACTATATAAAATTCTTGTGATGTAATAATGACTTTTTTTAAATTTTTTTTTTTTTGCTTTTTTTAGAGGGCAGTTGGGGTTAAGTGACTTGCCCAAGGTCACACGGCTAGTTTTTTGTGTTAAGTGTCTGAGGCCGGATTTGAACTCAGGTTCGGATTTGAACTCAGGTACTCCTGACTCCAGGGCCAGTGCTCTATTCACTGCGCCACCTAGCCGCCCCGGATAATGACTTTTTACATATCAATTAACCTGTTCCTACCTCAATTTTTCTACCCGTAAAATGGAAAAATTTCATCTGCCTTCAGTATGAATGTCAGGAGAATAAAACAAATGATACTTAAAAGTGGTTGGTAGTACCCTAACAGCCCACTGTATTCAAATGCTTCCCAAACAGGTCAGCCTTGGTCTTGCATGCTAATGGACACAGATATTAGAAGACAGCCCTAAGTTTATTACATAACAAGAGGCAGAGATGTTTGAAGGGAAGACTGGTATATAACTATGGTTTTTTTCTCTAATGAGAAAAACTGAAAGGGCATTGGACATAAGTAAAAAAAATATGCAGTGAAATATGAATAGCATTCTAGATCAGGAACAATTAGCTAAATATTTCTCTGCAGTATTCATCCAAACTCATCTGACTCAAACTGGAATAATAAATTCAAAGATTTATTCTTTGGTGATAATTTACAAATCCAAATACAATGCATGTTATTATTATTATTTTTTTTTTTTTGCTTTTTGGAGGGCAGTTGGGGTTAAGTGACTTGCCCAAGGTCACACGGCTAGTTTTTGTGTGTGTGTGTGTGTTAAGTGTCTGAGGCCGAATTTGAACTCAGGTACTCCTGACTCCAGGGCCAGTGCTCTATTCACTGCGCCACCTAGCCGCCCCATGTTATTTTCTTTAAAAAAAAAAAACAAAAAAAAAAAACAACTTAGAAATAGTAGAAGTAAGCCCAGTATACTAAGGCTATTTCCTTTTTGTCTTTATATTCCCAGTATCTAACACACTGCCTGGCATATAGTGAGTACACAATAAATGGTTGATAAATGAATGAATCAATGAGCAAGCTCTAAACCTCAATCTTAAAGGGCTTGAATCTAGATTCTACTTTGTCACTAACTAGCTGAATGATCTCAAGTAAGTCCCTTCACATCTCTAAGCCTCAGTTTCCTCATCTGTAAAGTCAAGGAGGTTGGAATAGATATGAAAGAAAACTTGTTCTGGAGTCAGAAGACATGGGTCTAAACCCTCCCTTTGAAATTTACTACAGTGTAGCCTTGGGCAGATCACTAAATGTCCCTGGTACCAAGAGCTAGAAGCACAACCAATTTATATGCTTTAATCTCAACTGGTCTTTGTATTCATCAAGGAAATCATCCTACTACTCTCTAAGCAATTCACTAGCCCACTCTCCCCAGCAGCTGTTCCCAACCTTCTCATTTCTCTTTTTGAAATTTTTTTTTCCAATTATATGTAAAAACAATTTTAAAAATTTATTTTTATAAATTTTTGAGTTTCAAATTTTCTCCCTCCCTCTCCTCCCCCCTCTTTGAGAACACAAGCAATTTGATATAGATCATACATGTTCAGTCATGTAAAATATATTACCTTATAAGCCATACTGTAAAAGAAAGCATAGACCCTCCCCCCCCAAAAAAAAACTCAAGAGAAATGAAGTTTTAAAAAAGTATGTTTTGATCTGCACTCAGACTCTACCAGTTACTTCTCTGGACAAACCAAGACCAGATGGATTCACAAGTGCAGTCTACCATATATTTAAAAAACAATTAATTCTAATACCATATAAAATGCTTCAAAAAGACCCAGCCAAACAAGGGAGTCTCTGAAATTCCTTCTATGTCACATAGTTTTGATATCTAAGCCAGGGAGAGTAAAAAATAAAGAAAACTGAAGATCAATTTCTCTAATGGATACTGATTTGAAAAATTTTAAATAAAATATTAGCAAAGAGACTATATTATAACAAAGATCAACACTGTGACCAGGCTGGGATTTATACTAGAGATTTAGGGCTGGTTCGATATTAGGAACACTAAGAACATAACTGACCATATTAATAACAAAACCAACAAAAATCAAATAATTATTTCAATAGATACTAGAAAAGTTTTTGATAAAATGTAACACCTATTCCTGTTAAAAACAGTAGAAGGTATAGGAATAAATAGAGCTTTTCTAAAAATAATAAATAGCACCTATTTAAAACCAAAAGCAAGAATTCTCCGTAAAGGGAATAAGCTAGAAGGCTTTCTAGTAAGATAAGCATGTCCATTATCACCAATAATATTGATGCCTTCAAAACAACAGGATTTTGATAACTACAGAACTAATTTCAGGGGCAAAAATCATCAGCACAATAAAGATATAAAATTAATTCCTATTTTCGCACTACTAAGTAATACTGTTAGAATATATAATAATCATGAAATCGATTCCACAAACAAGATAACGTTGTGATGAAATTTGCTCAAATTGTCAGCTGAATATAGCAAGAAGGATTTATACATATAGAAGGAATTTTTATTTCTGGATTAGTTCCCAGACTAATACAAGTTTCACATAAATATTACATTCTGCTTCCAGAAACTGAATTGTTTAAGGCCGATCTAACTTTAGTACCACATTATCTAAATAGAAGTGGTACAGCATGGTGGAGGCTGGATATCAAGCCAGGAAGACTTGGATTCAAATCTCTCTTCTGACACAGAATCACCATATAGGAAAATCAAGTAGTCTCTCTAATCCTTGGGCAATTTCTAAAACTCATCTGCTAAATTATGGACAGGTTGCAATCTTCATTGGTGCAGGGAGTTCCCTCCCTAACAAAATTACAGATCCTTGATACACTGACATGGCATATTTTAGAGAAATTTAAAATACAAATCAAATAACCATAACTGACAGAAGTTAAAGCATCTCTATCCTAAGGCATGGATTTTGAACCTGCAATCTGTGAACTTTGGCTTTTTTAAAATATTTTATTTTATATTTTATTTATAATTTAATTTTTTTAAATGACCATACTTTATCTTCAATTCCACAAATAAACAACAAACTTTTCCAATAATGAAAACTATTCCAGCTCTGAGCTCTTCTTTTATGGGACCGAGCATTTTGGATACCAGTCACTTCTGATGAGATTTCTAATGGTCAGAAACCAAGGCACAGTAGCCTCAGAGAAGTCTCGTAGTTGACAGCCTCAAAAGGGCACAGCATATTTCACTTTCCCTGTAAGGTGATGTTGTTGTGAGAAAAATCAGCACTTTACTGTATTCCTTTGATGCTTAAAGTATTTTACTAAAAATAACTTGTACTGGGTTGACATCATTTTCATACACAATCCATTTCAGGAGTAAGAAAAGATTCTAACTCCAATACATGCAGGTTTAAATCTATTTTTATTGAGAAGATGAAGTATTTGAGGATGAAAAGTGTAGCACTACTCCTGATCCTAAAAGAAAGAACAAGTTCCAGGGGGCATTACTGTTTGAACCATACAACAACAAACCAGGAAGAGATAAGGAAATCAATGTCAATACTCTCCCTTTTGGTCCTTCATCTTCTAAGCACTTAAAATATTTCCTTTTTAATGATACTAGACATTTAATTTTATTAGAAATGCAATCCAAGTATGAATAAATAAAATTTAAGCTTTTAGACTTTCTGTCCCAGGTTCCTTTAAATAGAAAAAGTGCTAAGTGTTTCTTCCGAATATTCAGTCCTTCTTGTCCAAATGTGACTGTTAACTTGGTCTTCCAGAATCTTTCTAGAACTAAAGATCAAACCTCTGGGCAATAGTCTCATTATTGATACTGCCAGTAGTCTCCAAATGGTGAAGGTGGCAACTGGGTTGGAGGCAACTTGGAAGGTTCTTCAACAAACTGGGGTCCATTTGGAAATTGTGAAGAGAATCTTGTTAACAGGATACCAGCTCCTTCTATCAAAGCAAGTAGAATGCCACCCATTGTAGTTGAACCAATCATGGCCACTGGTCCATTTCTTGCTGCCAATATGGCTCCAGTTAAGGCACCACTTGTGATGGAATTCCATGGATCTTCTTTTCCTCTGACTTTTACCATATGCTGCAATCAGTCATGGAAAAGAGACCTCCCCAAACTGCAAAGCTACCTTCCAATTGTGGTGCTCCAGTTTTGATGGCTGTCAAACTGCCTTGAAGCCTGTGGCTTACCCCCACAGGAGAATTGCGAAAACCTTTAATTGCTTGGAAGATACCACCTCCTATGGCACTCACAGTGAAAGCACCACCACAGTCATCCACAATTTGCCAAGGACAGGGCTCATGAGTATACTCCTCCATCATAGAACAATTTAATTAATTTAATTTAATAATTTAATTTATTTTATATTTTAATGTCTTTCAATATAATTGGTCTCTTGCAATCCTATGCATTTTATATATATACATTACTCTGAAAAGGGTTGAATAGGCTTCATCAAATTGCCAAAAAGATTCATGACGCAAAAAAGGTTAAGGACCGCTGACTTAAGGAACAAAATCATCAGTCCTTCAGACACTTCCCTAAGCACATATGCTTCTTACCCATCAAACATTTCATTGTACAAAGAGCACAACAGTTGCCAAAGCTCATCATGTATTCACTTTGAAATGCAAAATCTAATTTCTATCTTGATTTTACGGGTGAGTAATGAGCCTAATAAGATAAAAAGGTTATTTTTAGTATATTAAACATAATGACTTACCTGTTATTCAACTGAATTGTAGAGCTGTGTACCAGCTTTATCTTTCCTCCTGGTATTAAACCTAAAAATAGGCAGATCAAAAACAAGTTATTCTATTTGTACTAAGGAACTTTAAAAAATAAAATCCCTTGTTATTATTTAAATGTCTTATGTTAGGAAATGATTGCAAAGTATGATTCAGTATAATTAAAATGCATGTATAGAGCCATACTTATAAGCAGGCTAAATAACAATTATTAAATGTATAACTAATAAACATGTGGATTTAATGTGTACTTTGGTCTAGCATATCTGCTGAGATTAAATATATATGTCTTTATGTATGTATGATTTTGCTGATATGCAACATAAAAGACGAGCAATGTAATATCTAAAATTTGATTTTCTATTAATATACTTCAGTAAAACATTTTCTTGGGCAATATAGGAGCCTAGCTATGGTTTGAAAATGGAATACTAGTTTGTAGTTTCTTGATCTATTCCAGCAGTTCTCAACCTGTGGGTCATGTTCAATTTAAATACATTCTGCATATCAAATATTTACATTACGATTCATAACAGCGGCAAAATTACAGTTATGAAGTAGCAATGAAAATAATTTTATGGCTGGGGGTCACCACAACATGAGGAACTGTATTAACAGGTCGTGGTATTAGGAAGGTTGAGAACCACTGATCTATTCCCTAACACTTTGCACAAAGGTTCTTAATAAATAATTGTGGAAGAAAATGGGATATTAACTTGGAAATATTAACCAAGAAATTTTCCCCCTTTACTAAAAGCAAGCTGTTTTTAGCTCATTAGAAATTACCTTTTACCAACATTTTACATGAAGAACTAGCCTGTAACAGCAATCAATTGAGCCAAATTGATTGCTGTTACATAGCCTAGTTCTCATTAAGGGAGAGGTGGAACATGCCCTTTATAGAATACTATGCTCTTACCACAAATCATATTCAAAATACTTCAAATAGTTTATCAGCAGTTTCACAACCTACAACATCTAAAAGCTACTTTCACAGTAATTCAAACCACATCTCTGCCCTAAACTTGAGAATTTATCAAGCATCAAAATTCCTTGTGCTTTAATAAAGTTATTCTGCATCTTGTTACACTGCTTTAAATTAAATTAATGGTGAAATATTCCTGAAGTACACTTGAATGAATATATAGCTATTTTCAGAAATTAAGTAAATATACAAATATCACATTCATTATTAAAAGTAAAGTTTAAAAGATAAAGAAAAGCAGACAGAAACTACTTACTATTTCACAGAACTTCAGCCTATTGCTGAAAATGTTTTCTCTACAACATACTCCACACAAATGGTCATCTAGCCTTTCCTTGGAGACCTCCAATGAGGGAAGGCCTTTTACCTCCTGAGGGCAGTCCATTCCATTTTTGGAGAGCTATAATTGTCAGGAAATGTTTCCTCACATCAGATCTAAACTTGTCCCTTTGAAATTTCCATATTCATTGCTCCTGGTTCTGTAGTCTGAGACCAAACAGAACAGCCCTAATGCATCTTTGCCAGGTGCCAGGTTATCAAATACTTGACGATAATGATTATGTAACTCCTCCTGCCCACCCCAAGTCTTCTCTTCTTTGGATCAAACATCTCCAGTTCTTCTAGTTGATCCTTATATAGCATGAAAATGGGGGCCTTCTTCGGCCTGGTTGCCCTTCCTGGGATGCCCTTTGGCTTACCTATTTACATTCTATAATGTGATGCCCATAACTAAATACAATATTCAGATGTGGTCTGACAAATGAAAACACATCACCAGTTAAAGCCCTAGACAAAAGGACCAACCAAATCCCAAGGATAGCCTCCTTACCCTTTTAAAGAGAAACCAACCTGGCCTATGTAAAGTTTATATTGCTGTTATCACAACCTCAAAGGTCCTTTCCATAGTTACATCTCTGATAAAAATGTTAAACTGCATACAACTAAGCATCAACCACTAAAGTACTCAACTGGAGAAGCTCAATCAATTAATTTGTGGCTACTCCTTGGGTCTGGCCATTCCATCAACTGTGAATTCATCTTACATATCCTCTAGCCCACATCTCTCCATCATTTCCACAAGAATAGTACAGCATTCTCTTGGTTTAAAGACTTTCATCAAAAATAAAATAAAAAAGCATCAGTGTAGCATGTCCCCCTCTTCATGAAGCCATTCTCCTGCTCTGTGATATCACCACTTCCTTTTTGAGGTGTTTATTAACTATTTCTTTAAGAATATTTCTAGAATTTTTCCAGGAATCAGTCAACTCACTGTCTATTTTATAGTGTGAAGACTTTATTCTCTTCACATTTTGAAAACTGCCAATGTGCCCAGCTCCAATCCTGTAGCACCTTTCACAATCTCGCTGATCTTTCAAAGATTAATGATGAGAGTATGGCAATAATAACAATGAATGTTTTCAAGTAACCTAGGATGAGGTTCATTTGGGCCCGTTGACCTGACTATGATCATCAAGGAAATCTCTCTTACTATGTCCTTATCTATCTTGGGTATCAAGTTCCTGCTCATTACAATTGTTCTCTCCGTTCCAGTCCAAGGATCATCATCCATGACAGAGAAAACAGAAGCAAAATAAGGTAAATCTGTCTCCTCTCTACCAACAATGATTCCTGATCTGTCTACCTAAGCAATGGCCTGATGCTTCCTTTCTTTTTCCTCTTTTCCCCAATTTGGTCAACAATAACGCCTTCCCCCCAAAAAAACCCACCTCTTTTTGCTGCCATTAGCTTTCTATGAAAGCTCAATCTAAGCTTTTGCATTACTGATACTATTCACTTCTGAACTTGTCTTTAGTGGATAGCAGTAATGAAAACAACATGTCTCTCTGGTATCTTTCTGCCTCCAGATCAAGACTCTAATCTTTATCAGCAGAATTAATCCTTTCACATCACAGGGGATAGGGGCACACTGCCCTCTGTGATCTGGAAAATCTGTATAAAATTTTTTGGCCTTCCTTTTATACCAGAGAAGTCTGAATTATAATAGCATTAAGAGATAAGATATGTTGATATTATACAATACTATACATATATTCTATGAATTTCTGAGTTTCTGAACTTTTTCTGCTGCCTTTTCTGTATTGTACATGGCTTCCACAAAACTTCCAAAAAAATTCCCATTTAATTTCTCATACCAACTTATGATATACTGAAACCATGGTGGGCAAAATCAAGATGTGGAAGGGATAACCATACTTTCTGAATACCTTCTGGCTATTATCTGGCAGATCTAAATCATCACTATTAAACTACAGTTTCTTATTGATAATTAGATGTTTACATGAAGAAAATAAGATTAAATGAAGAAATCAAGTCCAAGATTTGTGAAATTTTTTATTATAAATAGTATCCTTTGTTGAAAATACACCTGAATGTTCCATTATTCCAGATCTGTGTTGGAACCACAGGCCATCAAGTAAAGAATGAGCTAAGAAATGGAGACCAGACTGTATTAGTCAAAATTACTTTGAGACAGTAATTATGAGACAAAATTTATGAGGCAAAAATTTTACAAAAACTCTTTGTATTTGATCTAATATATTTAATGGCCTTAAGTTTTTGTTTAGGGAAACTAAAAACAGGAAACATCATGAAAATTTGTTTGAAAATAAAGTTCTAAATAAAAACAAAGTTCTAAAACTCCTACAAGCATAGGATTCTTTTTCATCTTCAATTAAGGAAAAAACATAGTTTCTTGGTCTAACAGAAGTGTTGGAAAGTATAAATCTCTGTTACCTTAGGAAAATAATACTAAATAATGCTTTCAGAACAATAGGGATAAGTAGGATGTGTTACTGCTCTGTTAACTAAAAAGTACATTCATAATAATGACTAGCATTTTATAAAGTGCTTTGAAATTTCAATAACTCTTTACATATATTAAATATAATTTGACTCTCACAACAACCCTGTGAGTTAGGCATTATATTAGCCCCATTTTATATATGAAGAAACTGAAAAAGTTTAAGTGACTTGCCTAGGGTCACATATCTAATGAAATGACTGATGTGGGATTTTGAACTCAGGTCTTCCTGATTCCAAGGCTAGCACTCTACCACTGGGCAACCTACTGCTTCATTCCTTGGTCACATTACCTTAACAAAAGTGTTACTCAAATAACATACTTACAGTAACTTGATGTAATACAGTAAAATACTTTAAAACTTTTTAATTACCTAGCACTAATGTATTACAATGGCACGTTCCCCTAGAACACACTGTTTCAAAGTAACTCAAAACCTCATTCCTCTTGTAGGATTTTTTTAAGCATTCACGACCATAATTATTCCTTTTATATTTTGTAGTTACCTAGATCACTTTGGGAACCTGCAAAATCCGCTTTTGGTAATTCAACCACCACCTAAAATTGGAAAATTAGTAATCAGTAATAATTATAAAACAATCAAAGCAAAACTTGACTACACCAGGCTGCTTTGGCTAACATTCAACAGTGATAAAAACACTGAAAAAAACTAAATTTATTAAACTCAATATAATATTCTTAACTTGAGTTAATATGTGTAAAGTGCCTTACAAATCTAAAATCATTACATAAATGCCAGCTACTACAATAATAATAATAATTAATAATGATAATAATAATTATTATTATTGTTACTCATTCTATTTTATTGTTCTCTTCATTCCCTCTGTCTGTCAGCTCATTTATTTCCATGGCTTCAAATATCACTTCTACACAGATGATCCTTAATTCCTGATTTCCAAAGAACTTGCAACTTTAGAATGGTTATTTCCTATCTGAGATGCCAGAGAAACCTCCAACTTTCCTCCGTGTTCATCAGTCATATTTTCCCATTTCTGTTATTGGTCTCATATTATTCATAATCACCAACGTTCAAAATTTCAGAGCTCAGAGACTGAGACTGTATTGGTGTCATTTATCACTGATTCACATGACCCCTGATCAATTATTCTACTTCTTACAATTTCAGAAACTTTAATGTTTTAATGTAGAAAATACTAAGCAGCAGCAGTAGTAGTAGCAGCAGCAGCAGTAACAGTAGCAGGAGGAGGAAGGGAAGGAGAAGGAGGGAGTGAATAGTATTTGCCAAGAAAATGCCTAGAGAATATTTCATGAAATGTATTATGCAAAAGGAAAAACCTAACAAGACAAGACCTAATATAACAAGAGTTATGCTTTTAAGTTGTGGGCTTTAAACACACACACACACACACATGTGGGTGCACACACATATACACACAAACAGAATATAATTGCTCATTTCAATTATCTAAAATGCATCTTCATTATTTTTAAATTTGAAGGCAAATATTAATTTTTTTCATGTAGTTAACTCACCCATATATTAAGAATTCCATTTTCATCCAGTGAAGCAATGTGGAATGACAAACCGGATATTTCTAATTAAAACCCAAAAAAGGAACATGAATACAAGTTATTTGTAACTAAAAATGTATTTAATGTTTATTTGAGAATTACAAATCACATACCTTCTTGATTAGAGAAAGGAGAAAGCACAAAGTTCTGTTTTCTGTAGACAGATGTTGAAACTGGTTCTATTGATTGAACAGGACTTCTGTGATTTACCATAGTAAGAACACCATCTATTGTTTTAAAAAGAAAACAAAAGCATTGAATTTTTTGAACCTTCACAATTGCATTCACATTAAAGGATAGATATGGAAAATAATTTATTCCTAAAATCTGTAAAAAGGTCAAATTTTACATCATAAAAACTTTACAAGGGTTACATTTGATGCTCTGACTTCACTTTCCTCATTTCCCTGTCTTGATAGGTTTTGACCAATTCAACTTTAAACTGTCTGCTACTTCAGTATCCCTCCCATTGTCATATTAACACTCATGTAAAATCTCCAACCTTGGATTATTCCCATCTCTCACCATATCTACTCCTGCTCACATGCTGCTAAACCATCCTGATTTAAGTCCTACAACCATGTTTATTGGATCCATTGCAAATAAAATTTATCTAATCTCAACTTGACCTTCACTGCACTATGGGAACCTTTTTATTCTTTTCTAACCAATTCTCTTTATTAACAATGGCTTTTCCAAATCTCTTCTCAGGTTTCCTACTCTGATTTATCCTTATGACCCACCTCCCTAACTCTCAAATCTAATGGCTTTTTTTCAGTTCTTAACTTTCTTGTCTTCTCCATACTGTTTGATAATATGGGCCACTTTTTCCTTTTGGAAACTCTCTTTTGTGAGTTTCCATAACACTGTTTCTTTATTCTCTTCTCACCTCTCTGGTTGTTCTTTCTCCGACTCTTCTGCTGGGTCATCCACTATATTCCACTCACAAATGTGAGCATACCACAATGCTCTATCTTGGGTTAACTCTCCACTCTCTCAGGGTTCTTATCAACTCCCACTGGTTCAATTATTTTCTCTAAGCAGATGATTCTCAGATCTATTTATACAACCCTGGCCTCTTAACTCCAGATTCATTTCACCAAAGTCAATTAGACATTTTCAAGTAGAAGTCCCATGGGCACTTCAAACAACATATTAAAAACAGAAATCTTTATCTTGCCCTTCAAATCCACACATGTTCTTAACTTCCATATTTTCCTCTACTAGCTCAAATCTGCTTTTTAAAAATATTTTATTTATTTTTAACATTCTTTTCTTTTTAAAATGCTTTCCAAATTATCTTCCTCTCTTCCAACCCTGCCCACTGAGAAGGTAAGCAAAATGATATGTTATACATGTGAAATTATGTAAAACATTTCCATATTAGCCATGTTACAAAAAAAAGAGAATTATACTTCAATTTGCACTCAGAGTTCATCAGTTCTTTCTCTAGATGTGGATAGTATTTTTTCATCATGTAACTCAAGTCTTCTTGCCTGGATTACTACAATAGAAGCCTAATTGCTTTACCAGATCAAGTCTCTCCCTATTCCAATCCATTCTCCACAAATAATCACATTCTTAAAGGGTAGACCTGAATATGTCATCCTGCTATTTGAAAAACACAAGGTGCTGCCTTTTGGCAAATATAAAATACAGACTCCTTTCTCTGGAAATTAAGGCCTTTCACAACTGACTTCAGCTTACCTTCCTGTTTTATTACATGTTATTCCTCTTTAACAACCCAATCAAACTTGGCTACTTGGTGTTCCTCATACATGACATTCCACCTGTTTTCTTAATGCCTAAATGTATTGCCTCTTCACTACTACTTCTTCAAATCTCCAGTGTTCTTCCAACTTTAGCTCAAGTACCCCTTCCTACATTAGGTCTTTTTTCCTGAAAATACTTTTGTTTATTTTTTTACATGTGAGTCATTTACTTATATACATAGAAGTTGTTTCCCCAATAAAATATAAGCTTCTTGAAGCCAGAGACTATTGTTTTTGTCTTTTTGTCCCCAGCATCTTCCATGGTGTAATGGTAATGGAATTTGAAAATCCCCTTGTATTGGTAAGCTAACAGGTACTTAGCACTTGATTTTGGGTTAAATGTTAAAACCCAGAGCTTATGAATCCCACAGTGGGATGAACTTGTTGACATGACAAGATGGGGCTGAACAGGGAGGAGCTGGTGCCATGTATCGGGAAAAGCCAAAGCTGAGAGAGGCTAGAAGAATTTCTGGGAGCAACATCGTGTAGGAAGAGAGAAGAGAGGAAGAGAGAGAAGGAGAGAGGGAGAGAGTGGGAGGAAGGGAGGGGAACTGTTTTAAACAAGGGCATTGTTTAAAAGAGAACTTTAACCTTTGTACTTTGTAACTGAATTGAGGACTTACTAAACAATTGAGTTACTAAATGAATGCACTTTGCTTAAAACTATGTGACCATTTTAGTGTTAAGTTGTTGAGCTGTGACATGGTGAATGCTGTATTTTGGTTTTCTGTGAATGTTTTGCCTTAATTTGTTACTGAATAAATGGAAAGTTCACTATGCTTGTAATCAGAACCTTGAAAGCTGTTCATAGCAGCAGTCCCCTGGAAAGCTGCTCATGCCTGGCATCACACATGGTGAAGAATATCTAGCATTAATATAGCATTTTAAGGTTTGTAAAGCACTTTACATGTTTTCTAAGTTGAACTTCAAAATAACCCTATGAAGGTGCTAGGAACTGAGGTTGAAACAGGTTGAGTTGCCCAAGGTCTCACAGTTGGTAAGGGGTAGGTAGGTTGGTAGGATTTTAGACCCTGCTATCCTTGGTTCCAAGACCAGCATTCTAATCACTGAATCATCTAGCTGTAATGAATGCTTGCTTGCTTTAGTGATGCGTGTATACACTTCCCTAATATCAATTTCCTTTTAGCAAAATATTATTTCATTCAATTCCACAGGATTAATAATTTCCTATATTTTCTCTACACCAATATAATTACACCATTATTTTCACTTATGCTGCTCAAAACTGTATTGACCATAACAATTTAATGCTTAATGTTTGTAAACTTTTGGGGAATGTGAAGAATTTAGTAAAGTTATCAAGCACAAGGTCTCTTGAGACAATTTTTTTATTCAATTTGGAAAACATTTATTAAATGATTACTACTTACAAGGGATCTTCTATTTTAAGTGTTTTAAAGAACTGTTGTGGTGAATATGAAGTCAACAGAGATAAATAATGGGATTGTCATGCAAACCAATTTATATTACGTAGCATAAATTTGTAGTGGGCCTACCCTGCAGTGTTTTATTATTTCCTTCAAAAGCTTTTAGCTGCTCAGAAGCTGGGAAGAGGGAGAGTTTTACTCAGTGTTCAAATTTTTAAGGTTAAAAAGAACAAAAGGTCAAGGAGACAAGGAATTCAAATATTAAAGTTGCTGGCCATTGAGTCAAAGTAGAGTAGAAAAGGAAGTGAAGCCAAAATAACATTGAGAAAATGAGACAATATGGAAAATCAAGGAACTTTAAAGGTCATAATGAGGGCAAAAAACAAGAGTAGGAATAAGGAACTAGAAGAGGTAGGATGGGAGATTGTGATCTCTGAGGAGAATTTCAGAACTGATTATCCTGCACGTAGAGCAGTTTCAAAAAAGAGTGAAGTTCAAAGTTAATCACTCTAGTTGGCACCTGAAGCAGGGTAGAACTGTTGGTTACAGGAAATGAGTTGAAGGACCTCAACTAACCTCCTTTTAGAAGGATGATGAATAACAGTTATGAACATAGCAGCAGAGAGAGGGTGGAGGACAGGATGACTGTTCTAGACAAAAATGTTAAGCATACCAATACATTTGAATAGTGTAGACACAGTATAATCATAAAACTTGCAGTTTTAAGATAACTTTTCAAATTAGGCTGACATACAAGCTTATCAAAGCTTGAAGTGTGTCCAACATACTGTATATGGACTGGAGATTTACTATAAGAGAAACTGTTCTAGTTGTGATTTTGAAATAATTCAGGTCTCCCTTAAAACTCCTGTGAGATGAATTCGTTAGATAATGGATTAATTAATTAATCGACTGATTGATCAGAAGTCCTGGAAGTACTTAAGCAGAGCTTACTCTCATCCATAGCGCAGTTCTGTACCATAAATCTAGTGTGTAGTGATATAGCAAGCTTTTTTTATACATCTATCAGATTTATTAAGTATCTGAACACCTAACATTAATTTAAAGATGCATGTTTACCAAAAACAGGAAGAAAAAAAACTCACGAAGTACTATATTCCCAATGAAGTAAAGAACTATTATTTTTGTACTATATTTAAATGATTATGTTGTTTTAAATTATTATATTTTTTAAATAGCCACATTTTAAACATAACCAAGACTCATTTTATAATTTAAATCCCTGTACAGACTTGGCTACAACAGCAGTTGCACATAAACAATATTACTGCAACATTAAGACTCAGTCTACAACTCTGAATTATTAATGATGCTGAAAATCAAGCAGCAAGTAAACAGAGACATGATAATTTCAAGCTCCATTAGAAACAGTGAGAATAACCACTAAAACTCAGGAAGTAAAAATTGGCAAAAATAAATTTTAAAGATGGATAATTTTTGCCCCCAAATGAAAGCAACTCAGTAAGAATCATCTATGAAAATTAATTTGTTATCACTTAATGAGTTGAAAAGAGTGAGATACATTATTCATATCTAGACATCAATTCCACTGCATAAGACTATAAAAAATAATTTTTCCCTGGACAAAAAGAATAGAAATTTCAAAAGAGTTAGCAGAGGTCATTTTACAATGTAATTTTGAGCCCTTTTTTTTCCCAGTAAAGCTGAAGCCTAAGGAGGAAACCCCTCAGTGGCTGCTCTTCTGGGTGACAGGTATGTGAAATGTTCTTTCTACATAAAATCTGAAACTATAACAATCCAGCCTCTGATCTGTGGGTTGAATATTGGACAAAAAAGAAAATACAGGGGCTGCTAGGTGGCGCAGTGAATAGAGCACCGGCCCTGGAGTCAGGAGTACCTGAGTTCAAATCCGGCCTCAGACACTTAACACACACACACACACACACACACACACACACAAAAAAAAAAAAAAAACTAGCCGTGTGACCTTGGGCAAGTCACTTAACCCCAACTGCCTTCCAAAAAGCAAAAAAAAAAAAAAAAAATACAGTAAACGGTCACTTAAGAAGAATCGAAACAACTCTAAAGTAACAAATTGTTTTTCTGTACTGGGACAAAGAGACAAATTATACAAGCACAAGCTAAGAGTAGGAAAGTCAAATCTCCTGTGCCTTTGATATCCACAACACTTTCCCATCATAATAAATGTTCCCAATGATATTCTGGAGTCCTTTGACATGTCTTAAGTGCCTTGAAATGACTAATGTTGAGTTTATTCATTTTGTTTGTATGGAAGAAAGAACAGGTAAGCCAGTCATGCAGCAAGAGTGAAGGACAGCTCATGCGCTTCACTGGTACCAATCAACAAAAAATTTATTAAACACTTACTGTGTGCCAGGCATTGTGCCAAGCCCTAGAGATCCACACACAAAAGTGAAATAAGTCCCTGCCCCCTAGGAAATTAAATTCTTACAGCGGGGCGGCTAGGTGGCGCAGTGAATAGAGCACCGGCCCTGGAGTCAGGAGTACCTGAGTTCAAATCCAGCCTCAGACACTTAACACAAAAACTAGCCGTGTGACCTTGGGCAAGTCACTTAACCCCAACTGCCCTCCAAAAAGCAAAAAAAAAAAAAAAATTCTTACAGCGAAGACAACATGGAGATAGACAGACAGATACATGTGTGTATGTATATAAATATACACGTATGTATAGATGTGTGTGTGTGTATATATATATATACTCTAATACATATGTTATCAAGATCATATATTTGTATCATTTATGTTCATAGATGCTATATGTGTCTATATATATTTATTATACATAATATATACAAAACGAATACAAGGTGGTTTGGGAAGGGAGACTACCTTGTCCTCCTGAATGTTCTCTCCTCTCTTGATTTATCAATCACTCAGTTTCCTCTGCTGAATCATTATCCACATGTCACCAGGTTTCTGAAATATTCTCCCAAATCACACTTGTACTAACAGGGGAATCTCCAGAGTGAAGCTACTTCATCTCCCTTTAGAGTTCTAGGGGTTTCCCTGAGGAGGTGGGAACTTTTTTTAGTACTACAGCTAATACAGCACCAAAGGCATACTCTACTTAATGACCATCAGTTGAAATCAATACTCAGCTAGACTCAATTTGTTTCTAAAAAGACATTTTCACAACCTGATTTCAATATGCTTTTCCATAATTATTATAATTATATGCTCCCCTTCACAAACTCTTCAGTCCAGACAAACTGCCCTTTTGGGGGCACATCTCAGATGACATTCCATCTCTTTATCTTCATGCCTTCACCTATGCCTGAAAGGTACTCTGTTCTCATCTCCACCCGTTAGAATCCCAAGTTCCTTTCAAAGATGGTGTCAGTTACAACATGAGATACTTCTAAATTTTCCAGACTGCAACTGCCTCCTTCTGGAAACTATCTTGTATTTTGTATATACTGCCTATAGAGCTATATGTGTATGTATCATTTCCCCGAATAGCTCCTTAAGGGAAACAACTGTATTCATTTTTGTTTTAGCATCCTTTGGGCACTACAATAGCTAATAAATGCTTTGTTAATAAATGTTTTCTGAATGAGTGGTCAAGAGGAAGGCTCCCATCATGATAGGTGGACTCCTGAGAAGAATTTAATAGAAGATCTGAATATGTGAGATAAACTTCACTGGAATGATCATTTATTAATCACTTGCTATGTGCAAAGTACTGTCCTAGTCACTGGGAATATAAAGACTAAAACCAAAAACAGTCCTTACCCTGGGGTGCTTACATTCTTCTAGACTCTAGTAAGCAAGAGAGATATAATACACACACAAATAAATTCTATACATATGTGCATGTTCGTATACATACACATATATGTACATATTTATTCATTCATTTGTCTATTATAAATAAAGTAATTTGGAGGATTAAGAGACATCCTTTGTGGGCAATGGAAGCTGAGCTGAGCCTTAAAGGAAGAGAGATTCCAAGAGGCAGTGGTGAGGAAGAAGAATCCACACAACAGACTAACAATAGCCTAAGCAAAGATAGCTTGAAGGAATACTGGCTATGGGACAAAGTAAGAATGGCACTTTTGCTAGAAGAAAGCTAATGTTCACCTTTGCACCTCATCCAAGCATCCAGTTATTCAAACTAGGTCATGTCACCACCTGCCTGCCACCTCTTTCTCATTTCTCCTCACCTGGACCAGCTCTCTCCACACTATACCTTGGTCTCTGTATCCTAGACCACCAGATTTCTTTGGAAAGTTAATTCAGTGCCTGAAAATGGCTCCCAAGAATACAAGACTTGACTTCAGTTGAGAAACAAAAATAGTCTTTTCCTATCCTGGCATAATGGAGAAACCCTCCAGGTCCCCACTACCCTTGTGCAGGGTGGACTCATATGGCCAGGTTTTTACTAGAGGATTCCAGCTGTCTTGCCTCTCTTTCTGTGTCTCCTATCCTCTAGTACAGACTTTGTGAAAGGTCCTAGAAACTCTGCAAATTCTTGCAATGGTGTCAGAGAGGGAGATCCCCTGAAAGGAAGATCCCACTTGGACCTATCTGGGCTATTTGGACAATGTTCATGCCAAAAGTAAATGTAAAACAGCTAGCCTTGCAAATTAAAACATATTTCAAAGAGATTTATGTATTAGTTTTACAATCAGCTATTCTAGAAGTGATAAGTTATTAGATTTAGTTCTAATTAGTCTGATTCCTTATTGCTCAGCATTCTATTTTCCATGTAGGAATAAAGTGTACGTGACAGTTTTTAGAAAAATTAATCCATTCATCTTTGGAATACCTGCTCTAGGGCCCGCACCCTTTGAAAGATGAATAATTCAGTGCAACCCAGTCCACTTACCCTATGGCCCCAAATCATGCTTCACCTTTCACATTTCAACAAGACATCTACGTAGGCCACCTTGCTATCTGCATGCCACCTCACACCTACATAACTCTGCAATACCCTTAACGACCTGCCTTCCCCTGCTGCTTTCTACCTCTTTCTCTGTCACAGTAATCAAATCAATAGTGTTATTTCTTTTGGAAAGGGCATATCCATTGGTTGGCCTATATATCAACCCATCACCACTCTGAATTCTCATTAGAAAATTCCCTTTTCTGGCTAATACTGCTAATATTCCTCTATATGTGTTATCTTCCTCTATTAGGATGTAAAGTCCTTGAAAGCAAAGACTGTCTCCCTTATTGTATTGCTATGAGCTTGGCACATTCACAGTAAGCACTCAATAAAAATATTTTCATTCATTCATTCATTCATTCATTCATTCATTCAATGTGAAATCAGTCTGAAAAGAGATTCTGGAACTGGATTATTAGAGGCTTTAAAAGATAAACCAAGGAGTTTTCATTTATACTAAAAGCAGAAAGAAGTCACTGAAGTTGCTTTAGCAGAGGAATGACATGCTTAGATTTGTGCTTAAGGAATATCAACGTACAAACTGAGTGGAAAATTGATTGGGCAGGTAGGTTGATTAGAAGGTTACCTAAATAAATCAAGTAAAATGAAATGAGGGGACTGAGATAACATTACTGTGGAGTGCATGGAAAGAAGTGCAGAGATAGAAGAAACATGGAAAACGGGAACAACAAAAGTGAGCCCTACTAATTAGATATGGAAGAGAAAAAGAAGAATCAAAGAATACTTTGTGAACTTAGGTCACCAGAAGCATGACAATCCTCTCAACAGAAAAGAGAAATGGGTTTAAGGGGGAAATCAGTTCTACTTTGAGTATGTTAGTATATAAATTACTATCTTAAGTAAAATCAAGGATATAATATTGAGCCATACCATTCTAGTTACTAAAATTCCCAAATAGGAACCATAACACCACATTACCAAATGATATTCCTCAGGGGAAGAACAACAAAATTAAGAACTGATCCTCTTTATTTATGCTGTTTATTTATAAAAACCCAAACCTGTATCCAATGGTATTTTTGAGTCCTATTTTGGATGGGCTGGTTTTGTGATGCATGTGAGAAATCCACAAGAAGATGTCTAGTACACAGCTGATTCAAGTTTAAGGGAGAGATACTAGCTGGATATATGGGTTACCCTTGAGAAAACAATTTCAGTATGGTATTAACAGCATAAGTCAGACTGCAGTGGCTTGAAAAGTAAGTAGGAAATGAGGAGGCAGAAATAATGAGCAGAGATGCCATTTTCTAGGAATTTAAGGAGACAGCATGATCAAAAAGACTTGTATATGGGAAATTTGAGACACTAATGCACTGCTGGTGGAGTTGTGAACTGTTTTTACCATTCTAGAGAGCAATTTGGAACTATGCCCGTGGGACAACCAAACTGTACATGTTCTTTTATCCAGCAATATCACTACTAGGTCTGTAGCCCAGAAAGATAATAAAAAAGGAAAAAGGACCAACATGTGCAAAAATATTTATAGCAGCCCTTTTTTGGTGGCAAAAAATTGGAAATTGAGGGGATGTCCATCAATTGGGTAATGGCTGAACAAGCTGTGGCATATGAAATGCAATGCAATACTATCGTGCAATAAGAAATGATGAGCAGGCAGATTTCAGAAAAACTTAGAAAGACTTGTATGAACTGATGCAAAGTGAAATGAGCAGAACCAGGAAAACATTGTACACAGTATCAACAACATTGTGTGATGATAGACTATGAATGACTCAGGTCTTCTTAGCCACACAATGATCAAAGACAAGTAAAAAGACTCATAAAGGAAAGTGCTATCCACATGCAGATAAAGAACTGATGGCCTCTTGAGTGCAGATAAAAGAATAGCTTTTTTATTTACTTTATTTTTTCTTTTTTTCTTTTGATATGTTTCACAAGTGGAACTAATATGGAAATATTTGTGCATACTAGCACATGTTCAGACTCTATCAAACTGCCTACCATTTTCAGAAGTGGGGAGGGAATGGGGCAGCTAGGTGGCGCAGTGAATAGATCACCAGCCCTGGAGTTAAGAGGACCTAAGTTCAAATCCAGCCTCAGAAACTTAACACTTACTAGTCATGTGACCTTGGGCAAGTCACTTAACCCCAATTGTCCTGCCTTCCCCCCTCCAAAAAGCAAACAAAAACAAAAACAAAAAAACCAGAATAGGGGATGGAGAAAAAAAAATTTGGAACTCAAAATCTTGTAAAAATGCATGCTAAAAATCTTCTTGACATATAACGGGAAACATTACTCATGTTACATCTTTTTCAAAATTCCAAAGAGAACCTAATAAGCATTAACTAGTTATTTCCTGTCAAAACAGTGGATATAGCTATAAGAGAGTCCCTTTATCAATTAATAATCAGTCAAGGTGGTACTGGTTTCAGAAAAACTCCTCTTCATGAGTTCAGTCAGCCTCAGACACTTATCCTGGGCAAGTCACTTATCCCTGTTTGCCTTAATTCCTCATCTGCTTTAAAATAAGCTGGAAAAGGAGATGGCAAACCACTCCATTATCTTTGCCAAGAAAATGCCAAATGGGGTCTTAAAGAGTTGGAAATGACTGAACAACAATAAATATTTATTTTGCACCATCTATATCAGGCACCTGGCTAAGTACTAGATGAGATTTAAAGGGAAACAAAAAAGGGAGTGGGGGGAGATGAGGAAGGAGAGCATTCCAGGCATGGGGGTAGACAAAGAAAATGACCAGAGCCAAGGGATGAAATGTCTTGTTTGTGGAACAGCCAGGCCAGAGTCACTAGATCAAAGAGTATGTGGTGGGGTATAAGATGTAACAAAACTGGAGAAGTAGGATGGGGTTAGGTTATGAAGGGCTTTGAGTGTTAATCAGAGCATTCTGTATTTGTTCCAGGAGGCATGATAGAAACCCACTAGAGTTTATTAAATAAGATTATGACATAATCAGATCTGTGTTTTAGGAAAATCATACTGAAAACTGATTGAAGGATGGACTGAAGTAGTAAAAGTAATGGTCTGCTTATGTCAAGAATTCCAGACTAGATGTTATGTATTACTTAGAAGCAGCTAGTAGAGCAGTAGATAGAGCTTTGGGCCTGTATTTAGCAAGACCTGAGTTCAAATCCAGTCTCAGACACTTGCTAGCTATGTGCTAACCCTAGGCAAGTCACTTAACTTGTTTGCATCAGTTTTCTGAAGTGTAAAACAGGGATAATAACAGTACCTACCTCACAGGTCTCTTGTGAGAATCAAATGAGACAATATTTGTAAAAATGCTTAGCATAGTGCCTGGCGTGTGCTATAAAAGCGATATATTCCCCTCTCTTCTCCTTACTTTCTATATATCTACGATGTATAGAGTTAAAATTTAGAATTAGTAAATTTAGATGCAGCAGTTAATATTGACTGTGAACTTAAAGTTTTTGAGGAAAGAAAAGAGTGCTATAAAACATTTTATTTTGGATTGGGAAAAATCTTTTAACACAGGTACACAGTCATTATAAGAGAAAAGAAAAATTATCTAGTTGAAACTACAATTAGGCTCTTGGAGTTAAGAAATTTTCATTTTCAAAAATGTCACTGATTGTAAAGATGACACAGAGTAAAAGAAGACTGGGTATTTCAATTATCGTATCCACCTACATCCTTTTTCCATATTTTATCTCTCCCTAGTTCTCTAGTCTATTAGCTCCAATTTTACCTGTTGCTTGTGACTATAGACAAAAAAGCTTTCCATCTATTTAAACCAAAAGTGAGCTATTACAGTGACCACGCCAGGAAGTGTCTGAATTTTTTGTCATAGTGTAATATGACTGTGCCAAACATTACTGAGATGAGTGGTTCACTTCTTCAAGCCTAGGAATATGTGTTTTAAAAATATCTTACCAACAATCCTATTTGTCGTAATTCTATTTGACCTATCAATAATTCAAAATAATTTTTGATAAGTATAATTAGCTAGGTCTTCTGTTAATGCAAATTTTCTTTAATACAGTTAAATATTATATATAGTTAACAGTACTGAGTTACTTTTTTTGGACATTATAATCCCCAAATGGACACCATGACCACTTTATCAAAGGGAAAGATAAAAAAAATACAAAAAGTACATTCAGGGGAAAGACGACAAAACTTGGAGTTGATTCTCTTTGATTTAGATTATTTATATAATATCAAAATAACATTGGTTTTTTTTTAAAAACTTTTTAGTTTTTTGGTCAATGAATTTTGTTTAAAAAAACAATTTCAAATGGTGTGCCAGGCAAGTGATTAAATGATTCGTTAAGGATTATTTTTTTTTATTCTCCAATTGATAAATGGCCAAAGGATATGAACAGGCAGTTTTCAGGGGAAGAAATCAAAGTTATCTATATTCATGCAAAAAAAATGCTCTAAAATAAAATAACTCTGAGATACTACCTCATACCTCTTACACTGGCTAATATGACAGAAAAAGGAAAATAATAAATGTTGTAGGAGACGTGGGAAAATTAGGACATTAATGCATTACTGGTAGAGTTGTGAACTGATCTAGCCATTCCAGAAAGTAACTTGGAACTATGTCCAAAGGGCTATAAAACTGGGCATGCCCTTGATCCAGTAATACCTCTACTATATCTATATCTCAAAGAGATTTTTTGAAAGGGGCGGGGAGAAGACAGGGAAAGAACCTGTCTGTACAAAAATATTTATAGCATATCTTTTTGTAGTGGCAAAGAATAGGAAATTGAGGGGATGCCCACCAACTGGGGAATGGCTGAACAAGTTGTGGTATATGATTGTAATGGAATATCTGTGCTATAAGAAATGATGACAGACTGACTTCAGAAAAACCTGGAAAGACTTATATGAAATGATGGAAAGTGAACTGAAAAGAACCAGAAGAGCACTCTACACAGTAATAGAAGTGCTGTATTATGATCAACTGTGAATAGCTTAGCTATTCTCAATACAATGATTCAAGACAATGCCAAAGGACTCATGATGAAAAATGTTATCCACATCCATAAAAAGAATTGATGGAGTCTAAATGTAGATTGAAGCATGCTATCTTTCACTTTCTGTATTTTCTGTATTTTTTCCCCCTTTGGGTCTGTGTCTTCTTTTATAACATGACTAAAATGGTAATATGTTTTGCATGACTGAACATATATAATCTATGTCAATTTGCTTACCCTCTCAGGAAGAGGGGAGGCAATGGAGACAGAAAATTTGTGATTCAAATTTTTTAAATGAATGTAAAAAAATGTCTTCACATGTAACTGGGAGAAAAACAAATATTATTTTTAAAAAACAAATTTTTTTTTAACATTTCAAACTCCTAGGAAAAAACTGTCTACATTTCTTGTCTTTACTCCATATTAAATATTATATACCATAATTATATAACATAACATGTGTTATCTATAATATATACTATGTATCACTATATATAATATAATTATAAAATATTAAGTATATTTATCTATATTTATACAATTTCTTGAAAAGAAAACAGAGACACTAACCAGTAGAAAATGTCGCTGTCCTAAACGTCCAAACACAATCTTTTAATTTCACATAGTGATGCATCCTGGAGTCCTCTCGGAGATCCCACAAAACTACTGAGCCATGGATTGTTCCAGCAAATAGTAAAATTGCTTTAAAAGGGCTAAAACAGCAGCACACGACCTCAAGAAAGCCAAGAAAAGAAAGTCCAATAACTGAACTGTTCTAGAACAAAAATCACAAAGCAAATATAAACCTTGTTTTTCACTGAGCTGTAGAAACTTCTGCATTAGCCTCTTCCTACTCAATTGACTTGACTTCCTTTTCTCA
Source organism: Pseudocheirus occidentalis (assembly GCA_028646575.1). NCBI lineage: Eukaryota > Metazoa > Chordata > Mammalia > Diprotodontia > Pseudocheiridae > Pseudocheirus > Pseudocheirus occidentalis. Next base: position 65,743,241 of record CM053597.1, read on the forward strand.
CACACACTATTTTATTTATAGTAAGTACCTTTATTATAGAATATATTTTCAGTCCTTGACAACTAATTACTAAAGAAATTTTTCTTCTCCCCACCCTTAGGCAGGAGTTCTACATTAGGAGAAAAAGGACAGAAGGAGCAAAATAATTTTAAAATTTCCCTATTCTCAACCCAGATCTTGAGAAAGAGTATGCCCTTCAAAACCTGCCCCCCCAAACTTTTCTAGTCTTAAAACTTATATCTCCACCCCCCTTCCATACTCTACAAACTGGTGGCACTGGTCTCCTTCCTATTATTTGCAGAAGGCTCTTTATCTTCCAACTCTAGACCATTTTCAGTAGTTATCCATCATGCCTGGAATGCTCTCTATTCTCATTTCTGCCTCCTGGCTTCTCTGTTTTCCTTCAAGTTCCAGCTAAATTCTCACCTTCTACAGGAAATCTTTCCTGATCTGTTTAATTTCAATTCTTAATTCTCCCCCCTCTGTTGATTATCTCCAGTTTATCTTATATGTAGTTTGTTTATACATAGCTGTTTGTATATGGTCTCCCCTATCAGACTGTGAGCCCATAGAGAGCAGGGACTGACTTTTGCCTTTCTTAGTATTTTCATCAGCCACTACAGTGTCTGTCACATAGTAGGTGCTTGATAAATATTTCTTGACTGATTGATTCTTGAAAAGTATGTCTTAAACTGTACCCTGAGGATCTCCAAAGCAAATTTCTATACAGAAGTGGGCAAAAACATTCTTAAGATAATCATCTTCAAGGGAAAATCCACAGTCTTCTTACTTGCAAATAGTAGCAGAAACACTCGAGTTGTGTGTGTGTGTGTTTTTTTAATTTCCAAAAGGTCTAAAAATATTAACACTATACAGAGTAGCCATAGTCCAAATAAAATAAGAGAATACAACAGAAGGTTATAAGACCATAGTCAGTTGAAAAATGTTCTTCTCAAGCTCAAAGCTTAAACTTTCCAAATAATCTTCCTCAACCATAGGAACTCCTTTCAGACTTCTTCCAGTAATAGAATAAAGTGGGTTTTCCTGAGTCAAACCACTGAGTAGAGGGACCATTATTCTACTTCATTAATAAGCTGATGAAGCAGATAACCAGTGGGACACTAAAAACCATCTTTTATATCTCAGTGTTTAATAAAAAAAATTGCAGACTTTTTCCTCACACTCTCCTCTCCCTTTTTAAAATGTTCTCTAATCCTCTTTATTCACATGATTTTTTTCTTTGTAACTTTTTTTGTAATTCGTACAAATTACAAAGCCCTCCACCCCCATCCTTTTGATCAATAAGCACATAGTTCCCAGACTGAAAAGATCATCTCTTAACTGTACCTTTGATTCACAGATTAAAACTTTCTGAGGGCTGGAAGGTTGCCAAATATCCCACACACAGAGAATATATCTTTTATCCAATATATCAGAGAATGGCTTTTCAGGTAATTCGTGAACAGAAACTAAAGTCTGTCTCTGAATTTGAGACACATGTAAAGAGCATACTTTTCGATCTAGGGAAGAAATGAAGGGAAAATTTCATTCAAGTGAAAAGTAAGTTGCTGAAATAAAATTCCTATTAAATCAATGCTAACTTAAAATATCAAAATGGCGAAGAGTTCAATGTTTATGATATAATTATGGCTGTTTAAGTATGACTGAATAATGTTTTTTTCCATTATGTTCAATCCAAATCAATTCAATAAATATAACTAAGCCATTAACTATATGCAAGGTACTGTGGTAGTCACTGGGGATAAAAAGAGCAAATCAAAATAATCCTTAAGCACAAGGCACTTACTACATTCAAACAGGTTCAGTCATGACATAAAATTTTTGATAAGTAACTATCCATTGTTCAGTTGAACTATTGTTACAGTTGGCCTGAAATCTTGTTCAAAAAGAGAAACTGCAGTAGTTATAAATTGTTCCAGGTCAGGCAAGTTTCTGACACTGCCATTTCCCAAAAATACATAGATAAGCCACTGTGTGAGGCACTGTGCTTTCACAGAATCTTAGTGTATTAGAACTGGAAGAGATCTCAAGTGATATGAAAGTCATGTGGTATGACGTGGTACATGTGGTAAAAAGGAGTGCATGAGAAGTCAAATGTGGGCTCTAATTCTATGTCTGCTCTGAATTATCTCTACAGCAATGGGTACTTCATGTCACACCTTGGTCTGTAAAATAAGAAGATTGTTTCAGATTATCCCCAATCTAATAATTGTACATATTTCCCTCTGGAATTAAGGCTTTCTTAAGGCATTTCTTCTGTTTATGAACATCAATTTTCTATGATAACAAAAATAATATAATTCACATTTATATTTTGAACATGCCTAAAACTGCCTAATAAATGTTTTATCTAATCTAATAGAGCACTTTAAAGCTTGCAAAGCACTTTACATTTAAATATTATATTGTCATAAATAAGTTTTATATGTTTTGTGGTGGTAATTCAGTACACTGCTTGCAACTGTTGTAGGTCTAGGTTTCACAAATATATAGGAGACTACAGAGAACCAATAAAGACTTTCAGTTTAATCTGGAGCTTAATGTCATGCTGGTGACCAATTCTACCTCCAAAAGGACATTCTTGATTCAAAAAATCAGAAAATCTCAAGTGATATAAAAGAATTTAGAGGTAATCTACTCGTACTTCCTACTGAATTTCTGCATTAGGTGTCCTCTGTAACTTTACTAAGGGGTAGGTGTTACTCAGTCCTTGCTTGAAAATGACTGGCTTTGGGTAAATTGTTACCTTACCTCAGGGACAATTGTAATTGTTAAGAAAAATCTTCCTCATACTGAGCAAAAAACTACCTTTCATCAGTTATTAGTTCTACCTTCCGGAGTTATCTAGGGTAAATTGAATCCTTCTTTCCACATAACAGCTTTTCAAATTCTTGTAGCCAACTATCAAATGTCTCCCTCTGGCACCACTCAAGTCATTTGTTCTCCAAAGTCAATGTCCCAGGTTCCTAAACCATTCATCATTGACTGATCATATCACTTAAGGTTTTTAGATAAAGAACACATAATAAAGTCTTACTTTGTAGGAATGGTAGGTTAGTGTTCATCTGGGCACAACTTTCACTAATATTAAGGGCGTTTTCTTGAGACCTGAGATTCCAACTGGGTTCAGTCGCAGCACGTTCTTCCTCAAGTAATACAGCAATCACCTGTCCAACACAAAGAATTATGTTTTATATATGGAATTTTCAAATCTGTTGAATTTTCCTTGAAAATTATTTTGCTTGGGGCGGCTAGGTGGCGCAGTGAATAGAGCACCGGCCCTGGAGTCAGGAGGACCTGAGTTCAAATTTGGCCTCAGACACTTAACACAAAACTAGCCATGTGACCTTGGGCAAGTCACTTAACCCCAATTGTCCTACCTTACCCCCTCCAAAAAGCAAAAAAAAAATTATTTTTTCCACTCTGAAAATTTGTTGGTTAAAATCATATTTCAACAGTTAAATCAATCCAATTATTTAAAAAGCTATTTTTCAACTTTTCTGGAGTAGCTGAAACTGATTTAAAATGACAATTTCTATAGGCTATTTAAATCATTTTGTTACAGATGAATTTGCTGTAATTAACATAGCATTTGTTTTGTAGCAATCTAATGTACTTGACCTGTATTGTCATATATTATTACAGTGCTCAGTCTATGTGGCTTATCTTCCTATTTTACTATTAGCTCCATTAAGGGCAGGAACCATCTTATTCAGACTGAATATTGTCCCCAATGCCTAACGCAGGGCTCTGTGGGTAGTACATAATCACTATTTGTTTAATTTGATTGACTTGCTAAAAATACCATTTCTAGTCAGAAAAAGCTGGAGAGGAAATAGGGTCTTGTCTGCTCCAAAGTGAACTGGAAGGTGAAAAAAACTGTGTCATGAACCTTCTCTAATTCATAACTGAATATGACAAGTGCTATATTTTCACATCAATGTTTTAGGGATATTGAATCATATACACAGGTGTCATGTTAAGAGAAAAGTTGAGATGTGATGAGATATAATTAATCAGTGGTCATTCCACAATAGAACATTTGCCTCCATGGATCTCACATACACTGAGAAATGACTGTTCTCTCTGCAAATTTCCCAGAGCACTTAAGTTCTACCCCTCTTAAGCATTTTTCATGTATTATACTATAGTTTTAGAATATGTGTCTTATTCTCCTACTAGACTATAAGCTTCTATGATTTGCAACCATGTCTTATTTATTTATTTATTTTGCTTTTTTTTTTTTTTTGGAAGGGGGAAGGTAAGGCAATTGAGGTTAAGTGACTTGCCCAAGGTCATGTGGCTAGTGTTTTTGTGTTAAATGTCTGAGGCCAGATTTGAACTAAGGTCCTCCTGACTCCAGGGTCTATTCACTCTATTCACTGAGCCACCTAGCTGCCCGTATGTCTTATTTATTTAATCTTTTAGTTAAAGAACATACAACAAAGTCCTGCTCTGAAGAAATAGTGAGTTAGACTATGCGCTAAGCTCCATGTGGTTAGACACCATGTCTGACTTAATTTGTATCTTTACCATTCCCCAAAATGATGGTCTAAACACAGCAGACGTTTAGCAAACCTCAGTATCCTAGGAAACTCTCTAACACTATAAGTTGTAGAACAGTAGCTGGTCTACACTGTTAGAGGGAGTTTCTTCACTTGTTCTTTCAATCATGTCCAACTCTTTGTAACCCCATGGACCATAACACACCAGGTCCTTCTATCCTCCACTATCTCTCAGTCTGTCCAAGCTCATGTTCACTGCTTCCATGACACTATCTATCCATCATATCCTCTGCTGTCCCCTCCTCCTTCTGACTTCAATTTTTTCCAACATCCAATGAGTTTTGTCTTCTCTTTATGTGACCAAAGTATTTAAAGTTTCAGCTTCAGTATCTGTCCTTCCAATAAGTTGTCTGAATTTATTTCTTTGATTATTGACTTATTTGATCTCCTTGCTATACAAGGGACCCTCAAATGTCTTATCTAGCACCATAATTCAAAAGCATTGGTTCTGTGGCATTCAGCTTTCTTTATAATCCAACTCTCACAGCCATATATTACTACTGGAAAAACCATAGCTTTTAATATCTTGACCCTGATGAGCATAGGTAATGTTTCTGCTTTTTAGTATGCTGTTCAGAGTTCCATAGCTTTTCTTCCAAGGAGCAAGGGTCTTTTAATTTCATGGCTGCAGTTGCTGTCTACAGTTGCTGTCTGCAGTGATCTTTGAGCCCAAGAATATAAAATCTGGCACTGCTTCCTTTTCTTCTCCCTCTATTTGCCAGGAACCATCGGTCCTTCTGCCAGCAACCCTGAGGGTCTTCCCATCCCAGTTTGATTTTTTTAATTAAAGTGACCACCCCTGGACCAACTTCTTAAAGAGGCCTATTTGCTGAATGGGTACTGCCTCACCCAAAGTGAGAACCTGGAAAGACATTAGCTTAAAAGGGGCAAGGTCTCCCACTGCATCCTGAGCCATCTCCAGTCTTCCTGATTAATATCTGGTCACTGGACCCAGAGAAAGTAAGGCTGTTGACTTTGCATAGCCTCCCTCACTCAAATCTAAGTCAACTGCAAGTCATGTCATCATCTCCCCAATGTCATGGTCCTCTTTGAGAATGAAGGACAAACCACACACAATTTGCCAGGAAGTGATGGGACCAGTTGCTGTGATCTTAATATTTTCAATGAACCAGCTTTTACACCCTTCTCTTTCACCCTTATCAAGAGGCTTCTTATTTCCTCTTCATTTTCTGCCATCAGGACTGCGATGTCCATGTATAGAATTGCCCTTTTGGTTGTTGAAAAAGAGTGTTTGCTATGACCAGTGAGTTATCTTGACAAAACTCTCTTAGTTTCTGCCCTGCTTCATTCTATACTCCAAGGCCAAACTTGCCTGTTATTCCAATTATCTTTTGATTTCCTACTTTAGCATTCCCATCCTCTATGATGAATGTGACATCTTTTTTTGATAGTAGTTCTAGAAGACATTGTAGGTCTTCATAGAACTGATCAACTTTGGTCTCTTTGGCATGGCTGGAACACAGACTAATATTACCGTGATGCTGAATGGTTTGCCTTGGATTCAAATGCTCTCTAAAAATTATATCATAGGTAGAAAGAGTTAAAGTGGATGGGCAGAGTGGGACCAGATTATGAAGGCCTTGAAAGCTAAGCAGAGAACTAAGGTGATAGATAATGGGGCCTTTCTATAAATTATTATGTTAGGAAGTATTATAATTACAACAGTCTGCTTTACTGCTGTACCATAAGAATCCCTAGGCCTTTCTATCTGACCTACAGATGAAATTTCCCATATGTGTTACTTCTCCCATGGGCATGTTAACTCCTGGAAAGGAGGTTTCCTAAATCTAAGCCTGGCTATCCTAATTGTATCCTCAGTGCTCTGCATATAGTAAGAGCGTAGTCATCATTCTTCTTTCGTTCAATGTTTTAGGAATACAAAAATCTGGAAACAATATGCAGAATGGGCTGGAAAAGAAAAACCTCTGAATCAAAAAGTCTTGTTAGAAGACTGATTCAATAATTTAGTTGAAAGACAGAAAATGCCATCCACATCCAGAGAAAGAACTATGGAGTTGGAATGCAGAGTGAAGCAGACTATTTTTTTTGGTTTTTTGCTTTGTTTTGTTTTGTTTCTCATGGTTTCTCCTATTTGTTATAATTCTTCTATGCAACATGACTAATGTGAAAATGTATTTAATAGGAAAGTATGTGTAAAGCCTATATCAGATTGCATGCTTTCTTGGGGAGGGAAGGCAGAAAGAAGGGGGGAAACTTAAAAATCTTATTTTGGAAACCAAAAATGACTTAACTAATTAATTAAAAATTATAAACAAAATAATTTAGTTGAGAAATGGTAAATGAAAAGGAACGGGTGAATCTGAGATACATCTAGAAAAAATTATTTTATTTAGTGATGGAATGGACACAAGGAGGTAATGAACAAAGAGGGTAAGACCAAATACTCTATCTCCAACATGACCTATTATGTTTTTAACTTTGTCACCTACACCTTTCTCCTTCAATATTCTACTATAACCCACCGGACCTCTTTTGCTCACCTAAGTCTCAATTTCAATTCTCTTCCTCACCTCCCCAAGAAGCTAAACAGGACCTGGTATAATCAAAACACACATATCAAAACATGTAAAATCTTCAAAATGAATATACAGTAAAAACCTTTATAACAATGGTGCTAGATCATTGAAATAAGTGTGTTCTGTTAGTGGCTATTTTATTTTGTGTGGTTAGATTTAGTGCAAGATTTCGCCATAGTTTATCCAAATCCCTATAACTATAAGGAATGAAATAATAAAGCATTACTGTCCTATTTTTGTTTATTGCCATGTTCATTTGCTACAAATAATACAGTATGCTATATGTATACCTGCCTAACATTTTTGTCTCTATTAACTTCATAATATACCAAACAACCACAGATTATGTCTTTGCCATTTTACTTTTTTGTAAACATCAAACAAAAAAGATAAAGAGTAATTTGAAGAATGTCATGTACACATAAATACTTAATATATACTATTCAAATCATTATTTTTATTATGGTTTATCTTAGGCAACACATATAACTCAGGTATTTAACCTTTCCCCATACAGTATAAGCATTTGCAGAACATTGACTCTACCTGACAAGCAGCCCGGAGAAAATTAGCTAACCTTGGTGTGTCAATCTTTGTTACATATGTACCATCAGACATATCTCTGTTGTTTTTAGTACCTGAAAAAAGATATTAGGTTACACTAATTATTATTGCAATTATTATAATTACTATTGTTACTATACCACAAAATGATAAGAACAGAATGTATAAGAGGCAGATTACAATTTAAAAGATTTTAGTAACTAAACTCCCAGTTCGAAGGTTTATAAGATTTTGGACAGCTAGGTGGTACCGTGAATAGAGTGTTTGGCCTAGAGTCAAGAAGATTCATCTTCCCTAGCTCAAATCTGGCCTCAGACACTTATTAGCTGTGTGACTCTGGGCAAGTCATTTAACCTTGTTGGCCTCAGTTTCCTCATCTGTCAAATAAGCTAGAGAAGGAAATGACAAACCAGTACAGTATCTTTGCCAAGAAAACCCCAAATAGGGTCATGAAAGTCAGACACAACTGAAAATTACTGAACAAGAACAACAACAAAGTAACTAAAAAAACTGTCAGGAAATAGGTTATAAATCCACTAATAGCATCCTATGCACATTTCCCCTAAGTTTCTGCAGATGTATTTTTTTAACCAGATCTGTGATTTCATAGGTATAGGCAACTCCCATGAAGAAACTCCTCATCAGTACAGATCAGAAGTCCCACCTCTGAGATAACTGAATTGCTCAGGGTCACAAGGCCAAAGGATTTTAGGTCTTTGTGACTTTGAAACTGGTTATCTATCCACTACCCAATGGTGCCTCTCCAGATACACACCACATGCTAATTCTTGCATACATGCCTTTGGTCCTATGAGTATCATCATCATCATCATCATCATTATCATCTACTAAGGTCCTACTCTATTATCTCATTTAGAGATAAGGTAACCCTATGGTTGGCATGACAGACTATGCACCTGACGTCTGATGAGTAGTCTAGCTAAATTCAAAGAAGCTCATGACCAGAAGGTTTGTTTTGCCACAATAACTCGTTAAACCATATACCAACGCACGGGGGAGTTGTGATATACACCAGTAAATGTAGTACGAACAGATCATTATCCAATTACAGATCGTTGAAGTACTAAAGTAGAATAATAATAATACAGATGGCATTCATATAGCACTTCATGACTTACAAAGTCTATTATCTTATTTGATCATCATGTAATACTTGTGAGAGTTAATGCAGGTATGATTTACCCTTTGGTACAATAAAGGAATGAAGACAAAGAAAAGTGAAGTGACTTGTCCGTCATCACACAGCTCTAAGTGAAAGGATCAAGATTCAAACCCAGATCTCCTGGCTCCAAATTGGGAGCTATTTTGTATGACTGAAAATTTAATTTTTGTAAATTTAATTCTATTTTAAACATACTAAGGTAGCTAATTATTTAAAGGATGCCTATAGTGATTCCTTTTGTAAAATAAAGTTACTAATTCATCTATTTTACAAATTCATGTGTTTATTATTATTATTCATGTATAATATTAGCTTTCAGAAAGTAGGGCTCATCTTTTTAAAGGAGGACAGTGATAATTCCTTTCCTTCACAGGGATATGTTAAGGAATTAACAGTGAGTAAGCAATTTCAATGATAACTGCATAATAAGGATCAACACCCAGCATAATGCCAGGAACTCTATAAGCCTTTAATGGATATCAATTAATCTTATTTTAAAATAAGATCTGAAAATTAAATAATTGACACAAAGGAGTATAGCTGTACCCAATTTATGACTAGGCTATGTTCCAAAAGCTCATTTTTAAACTGACTTGTGGAAGGCAACATGACAGAGTGTGAAAGGCACTCAGCTATTTTAGTCCCATTTCTTTGACAAACTAGCCATATGACCTTGGATAGGTCAGAATTTCTCAAAGCCTCAAAATCTCCATCTACAAAATGGATATAATACCTGGTCTGCTATATTAAATGAGTATGCAATGATAAAATGAGATAATATATGACCAAGTTCTTTTAAAAGTCTGGGCTGGTCATGGAACCCACACTTGAATCTTCTTTGGGCCTGCATACTTGACAGTGCTTACCAATACAGAAGATGCTTCACAAATATTTGTGGTGGGGAAAGAGAGAACCTGGACTACACAGAAGCAATATTATAAATAATAAGTTCCAGGGCAGTTCACAAAAGTCTATGAAACTTATATTTATATTAATTCTTCAAGGATCTGTGATTTCATTGATCTGGATCCTTCAACCTCTCCTGTAGCCTAGCATCTATTCAATAGTTACTATCACCAAAAAAATGTTTGATGCTGCAACCAACCCGGTGATTGCCTCCCTACACTTAACTAGCCTGGTCCTCAGTAGACATATGATCCATTATCAAGCTCATACCTGAAGCCTTTGCAGATTGCTAGCAGCTGCCAAGAGTTGTTTTCTCAGCTGCTTTCTAGAACACGGGGTCACCTACCTAAATGCCATAAATAGGCATAAAAGAAAGATTTGAGTGGAAGATTCAACTCATACTGTACCTAAAATAGTACTTAACAGTTGCTCTGATCCCAGAGTGCTATTAAATCCTCTTAGCTAATTTAAATCCATCAGGAAGAAGGTGAGGAGTCCTTTTGACAGCTGGGACGTTTCCTGTGAAAGCCTTGGAAGGGGTACTGGGATGATTATAAACATACATGTAACATATACCTCATGGAAGGCTTATACTTGACTTCTATTCAAAAAGGTTGGCCAGGGAAATTATTATTTACTGATTTAAACAACAACCCAGTGCATGAAGTCTTCCTGCACAGGCAACGAACATCCCAAAATGTCTCAGTTGGAATATATTAATTTAAAAAATATTCTCCAGATAAAAAGTCAACCCTGCAAGTCTTTATTCACTTTAAGTACATCATATGTACCCAGTCTCCTTGAGAGATCATGCCTGCAATTGAGAGGATCACAGTCATAGGAAGGACTTATAGTTGAAAAGATTGTCTATTGTAAATTCATAGAAATACAATGTTAGAACATATTTTGTTTTGTTTATTGTGGAGGGGGAAGGCAGGGCAATTGGAGTTAAGTGACTTGCCCAAGGTCACACAGCTATTAAGTGTGTCAGGTGCCTGAGGCCAGATTTTAACTCAGATCCTCTTGACTCCAGGGCTGGTGCTCTATTCACTACACCATCTAGCTGCCCCTAGAACATATTTTGAATGGCCATGTATACATTACTTAACTATAGTCATGATATTTTATAAAATTAAAAATTTTCAAAGTTAAAATGAGTGCATTTAAATAAAAATGTGATTTATTCCTTTAAAACAATAAGGAACGTTTTTCCATACCAACAATATAAAAACTATCTGAAAGACATACATTAGAGGGGGGGAAAGGCACACTAAAAAAATAAATGTGAAGTAACTCAAGGCTTTTAAATAACTAAAAAATTACTTACCTCCTGATACAATGGTACTTTCACCAGGATGCTGGGTCCATACTTCATGGGTTTCTATTTCATCAGTCTGAATATCTCTTTCAACATTATCATCATTATATTGAACATATGCCTTAAGTACAAAGATATGCTACAATTATTACTTTAAAGATTATGGAAACTCCTTATAGTTGACATGATTAGTGTGGATTCTCCCTCCACCCATGCATATATGGCCCTCCACACCTCAGCAGAGAGCCTCTTTAATTACTGCTATACCAAAAAACATACATGTCTGGTTTCCAGTGTTGTGGTGATGAACCTTCCTAAACTTAACAAGGTCAGTCATCAAATAAAAGACATACAGACCAATATCAGAAGCCTTTACAACAAAGTAGGAACTGTCAGTGGTTCTGCTATACTATGGCTTGGTTTTCAAGGACCCAGGGTAAGATCATCATATGGCACAGTCTCAAGGCCCTTCACCGTCTTGGGTGCCCTTCCTCTGGACAATCAATTTTCTTCTAATTATAATTCTAGCTAATCAATTCCTTTTCCTAAAATGTAGCAACAGATCAGAATATGATACTCTATCAGTTATCTGGCCAGGAAGGGGCAAAACAGTATTACTGTATCCATAGTGCAGGACACTCTGCCTCTCTTAATGCAGCCTAACATTGTCTTGACTACCATAACATTCTGGTGACTCATAGTATGCCATCTATTAAAACTCCTAGATATTTGTTGGAAACATTGCTCCCTAAGGCATATGCTATCCATTCTGTACTTCTGAAGTTGATTTTTCAAAGACAACTGTAAGATCTCATTTTTATCTTCATCAGCTTTCATCCAATAATATTAGGGCAGAAAAAGGAATCGGGGTCTATAGGGTTGCTTTCATAACAAAATAAGGTATTCAATGATGACTTTGGTGAAAGGGAATGATTTCTGCTAATATAATACTATATTATAATATAGTATAATATAATATAGTATAAATATTATACTATAATATACTATATATAATATATACTATAATATATACTATATGTACTATAATATAGTATAATATAAAATATTGAAAAATTATATAATATAATATAATATAATATAATATAATATAATATAATATAATATAATATAATATATAACATAACATAACATAATACTATATCTGCTAATATAATACTTCCTATAGTGCTTAAGAAGCGGGTTGTTTTTATAAGCAGTGCAGAGAGAGATACAGATGTACATAACCTCACATGCATGTATATGTTATATACCTAGCCAAAGTACTACTAATCATGACAGGGAAAAAAATCCAGGAAAAGCTCCCATATGTTTTACACATCTGAAAATTTTGTTTTCCTCAATTATTAGTCACATTAAACAAAAATGTTTTATAGCTTTAAAATAAAAAACTTATTCTCAAGATTATCTAGAACTTGTGGGCATTATGGCTTTAGCAACTATTTTACCTAAAGCAAATTACATAATTTTTTGTCATTCTACAAAGTATGTCCCTTAACAAAGCTATCATTTTAAGAGTTTATAAAAACAAAATTCTAATTAAGGTTCAAGAAAAAAAGGAGTAAGAAGGCTGAATAATTTACTTTCTTGAGAACAAACACTGGGATAATAATTGTCAATATGTTACAGTTCAATATGCTTATTTCAATTCAGCTCTGTAAGCATGCATCGTTCTATTTTTGTGTCATCAGTGCCTTACACAGAGTAGACACTTAATAGTAAATAATCATTAAAGACAGTCACTCTTTGACCCGAATCCTACCCTGATGCTTCATGGTGGTGTGAAAATAATAACTGGCTCCTCAAGTGCTATAGTAGGGGACAGAAAGTCTGACAGGTCTTAACAAGCAAGGAAGGCCCCACTGTGGTCCCTGAAATGGACTGACACAAAGCATCTGTCACCCAAAGACTTAGCTGATTCAGGTATTTATAATCAGAAGGTCAACTACCAGACAGCAGTTCACAAAGAACCACCTACCAAGGCACGTGTGCGTGCATGTATGTGCATGTGCATATGTAACAATACATATCAGTGGAGGAAGTACCCAAATGGATGCAATCATAGCTCCTTTCAAGTTTAAGGACATGCTAGAGACTATGGCTGACACAAGAGAAAGAGAAGTCATAATTCTTGCCCTCAGAAAGCATAAAATCTAATTGAGACAAGAAATACACATAAGGTAGTCCATACAAGATAAAATAATAAAACACATCATGCTTTAAGATTTACAAAGAACTTTCCTCACAACAATCCTCTGAAGTAAAAGGCACACTCATTATTACCCTCATTTTACAGATGAAGAACCTTGGGCTCTGAGAGGTTCAGTTCTATAATCCCCAATTCTCAGTGGCTGATATGGGATTCAAACCCAGTTCTCTCCAGAGAGAACTGTAACATGGCTGCCTTGTAAACTAATGGTTCATTAGAAAGTGTTTGGTTTCTAATCAAGAGATTTTTGTGGAAAACATGTCAGTAGCTTTCTACTCAATCAAATATCATTGATACAGGCATTTAAATTCTTGTTAAACCTGTTTACTAACCTCAAGGTTGAATTTTGCATGCATGATGTTGAAAATATATATATATATATATATATATTTCTTTTTAATTTTCTAAAATTTACAATTCTTCAAGCTTTGAAAAACCATTCCCCACTCCTGCTTTTCTGGTCTATTATAAAAAGGTAAATTTATTTTCAATTCATATTTCATTTTAATTCTTCCTTTTAATTTCATAAGCCATAGCCTTTTACCAAAACATTCATAAAAGCACATATCATGGTAGCAAAGAAATGACAATACAGGGAATAATGTTTCCAAAACCCCAGCTTTATGGTACTAATTGAGTAATGGCTGAATAAAATGTGGCATAGGAAAATAGATAATACTATTTTATAGTTTATACTAAGGAATGACAAATATGAGAAATTAAGAGAAACACAAAAGATATGCATGAAATGATACAGGATGAAAAAAGCAGAACCATGAGTTTCATAGATATAAAGATTACGATAATATGCTCTTCTCATTCTGACCTCATAGATGCCTCCACATCCTTCAGGAAGTAATTAATTCAATCACCATTTATTTATTGCATACTGTACATACATATACATGCATGCATACATACATGGGACATGTGTGTGCATATACAGACATACATATATGTGTATACACATCTATATAGTCTGTATATACTCTTATAGGTATATGTTATCTCCTAAGAGCAAAGCTTGTTTCTCTTTTTTTTTGTCTCTGAATCCCCAGTGTCTACCTAGCACAGTGCCTGACAGTGCTTAATCAATGCTTGTTAACTGATAGTTTGGTTGATCCTTTGACTGAGAAGAACACTAAGAAGAAGAGGAATTCAAAGTAATTGTAAAAACCCATACATGTCCTAAAGAAGACATCACGAAACAAATTTTCCTCTTCTGAGTAAAAAAAAAAAAAGAAGAAAGTAGGGAGGCAGAATTTTTCAGACATTAATATTATATTTATTTGAAGACATATATTCTATTTATTACTATAATTATCAGACATGATTAATGTAGTAGTAGTTTCTGAAGAAATCTTCCTTCGTTACAATGAGGGAAAGGGGAAAATGGAAAAGACTCATCTAGAAATTACTATAAAATTCAGAAACATAAGGCATGAATAAAGCTTATTTTTGAAAAATTATGCACTCACCTGCTTAGTATTTCTTTTACCAAAGTTTCTTATGTACATATCATACTCATTTACTGGTGGCAGATCCAAGAGGGAAAAACTAAACGAAAAATCCAAGTCAATCAGTCGAAGTAACTTTGCGCTGCGTGTCCTTTAAAATGAATTAAGACAAGAGAACACAAAATTAAGAAGCACAGTATAAATATCCACGATTCTTTAATATTTTACCTTAATATTTCTACACTTTGGCTATTAACAAGACACAAAATTATTCTAATATCTCAAATGCTACCCCTCATCATTCTTATCACCTTTCTACTGAGTTTTCCATACTTGCTATTCCAAATCTTTCACCATACTTTTCAATCCCATCCATAACTCTCTCACTCCCAGGAGATAAGCTAACTCTTTACTGAAGACACAAGAACATCTGAGGAGAATTTTCTCAGTTTCTTTCATCTTCATCTAAAAAAATTCTCTGGGTCTTCTCGTTTCTTTCCTCCTGTCTCAGAAGAAGAATTGTTCCTTCCTTCCAAGACTAGACTTTCCATTTATGTTCTTTATCACATCTCTTCCAGTGTTGGACCTTGGCTCCATCAATAACCTATACCCTCTCTTTTATTTTCAATCTCCCTCCTTCCAGTTGTTCTTCATCCTTTGCCTAAAAATATAATCAGATCTCCCCTATCTTAAAAAAAGGAGGGAGCCTTTCCTTGATCCTAATACCCCTAGGTTACTGACTCAATTCTCACCTTCCTTTCACTAATGAACTTTTATAAGAGTCATCCATATTGCTTCATTGGCATCCAATGACTCCTTAACACCTTTTGACCTAACTTCTGCTCAATCCCTCTATTGTATCTGCTCTCCAAAGTCAATCAGCAAATAAAAGGCCTTTATTATCTACAGGCCTCAATCTCCTTTATTTCTCAGTAATATTTGACACTGTTAACCTCCTTCTTCTTGAAACTCTCTCCTCTTCTACATTATCCCAGTTATAATCCTATATAGAATTTTACAATAGAAGGGATCTTAAATATCATACAACTCAGCCCTTTCATGGTCTAATCAAATAAACTGAGTTCCAAAAATGTTTAAATAACCTTACCTAAATTCAACTAGAGGCATGACTGTAATTCCTTCACACTACCCCATGCAGAAAGATTGCTTTCGTTAAATGTGAACATTCCCCAAAGTTTAATATTCAGTCTTTCTTTCTCATTCTCTTGCTATACTTCCTCCTACTCCATGATTTCAACCTCTATGATGAGGATTCTTAAATGTATACTTACATATATCCCCAATCTCTCCCTACATAGCCAGGTCCCTGTTTTCAACTGCCTAGTGGACAGTCCTATTTATGTTTTCTGTGAAGCATTTAGCAGAGCCCTCACACACAACAGACATTTAATAAATGTTTGCTGACTGACTAAAAACAAAATCATTTTGCTGCTATCTACCTTAAACAACTCCCCCAAAGAAACCAGTTCCTCTCCAACTTCCTTATTTCTATTAATTGTACTGACCATTTTCCCAGTTACCCAAGCTCAAAATCTTTGAATCATCTCTGGGTCCTTAGATTCTCCTTTCTTTCATCTGCTAATTCTTCCTCAGAAATGTCTCTTCCTTTCCATTCCCATGACCGCCTAACACAGATCCTTACTTACCTTAACCTGGAACTACTTCAAGAGTCTCTTAGCCAGTCTGCCTACTTCCAGCCTTTCCCCCTCCAATCCATGCTGCATTCCTCTACCTATGGAGGACGTATCAGCAGCAACTAGTTTGGATATCTACTAGGTAATGTTTTGAGATCTCCTGAAAGATCTATTGGGTGGGACCTTGGAGTGATAACAAAGTTTCATTAATATATCAGAATATTCATTTTATTTTTTGCATTTAACTAGGCATTAAAATAGCTTAATAATTTCACTGTATAAACTACATTTCTATATTTTTTATATCTTACACGTACCCTCTAGTATATTTTCTTTTTTCTATAAGATGGAATTTTTAAACAAATTTTTAATATATACTATCACCAATAAAAGGAATAACAAGGGAGCAGAGTCAAGATGGCGGCGTAGAAGCAAAAGAACTCCATGAGCTCCCCCCATAACCACCTCAAATACCTATAAAATATGACTCTGAACAAACTTTAGAGGTCCAGAACCCACAAAATGACAGAGAAACAAAGCTCCTGCTGAAGGCAGCCAGACATGTGGACAGGAAGGGTTCATCACAGAACACTGGGCACCCAGCCCAGCCAGGCCTGAAACCTAAGCTTTATTCCCACAGTGGCCAGGACAAGCAACAGCTAAAGCATTCAGGAGAGAGGATAACCAGCAACTGTGGAAGTTTCCAGAATTAACAACCCATAAGAACCAAGGACAAAGTGAAAGGTCAGTGGAACTCGGCTAAATTTGGGGGAAAGGAGAGAGTCTGGCCATCTACCCCTAGGGCAAGCAGCAGCAGAAGTGGCGGTCTTGCACGCGCATCCATGTGGGTACTTTAGAGCTCCCGGCCTGCAGACTGCAGTGGGGCCAAGCAATCATTCAGAGGCTAAGAACTCTTGCCTTAACCTGCCTGGACTGGGACTGTGGTCTTGGGTGGTGGTCCTGAGGTGCGTGACCAGTGAGCCAAAGATAGTGGGGACTGCAGAGTCGACAGCCCCCTGATAGCTGTGGCAGCTGCAAAAACTCCAGTGATTTGGGACAGAGCTCTCTCCTCTGAAAGCAGATTTCTATGGAGCCCAAAGTCAAGGAACTGACTGGTAACATGAGCAGGCAAAGGAAGCAAAGCCAGAACAGCAATCCGACTTTAGATTCCTTTTTTGGGGACAAAAAGCATCAAAGCTTGGAATGGGAGGAAGACAACACA
>CM053597.1:65761416-65782921 GCA_028646575.1 Pseudocheirus occidentalis
CACATATATATAAAGAATACATATATAGAGATAGATACGCACACACATATATGTATATATATATATATATATATATATATGTGCGTGTGGGGAGGGTGTGGTTGTGTATGTATGTATACATACCCATATGTCTGTATAGGAGGGTATATATACATATGAATACATATGTGAGCATGTGCATATATGTATACATAGATAAAGGGCATGGCATCAATTGAAGAGGAAGGGATGATATTCTGAAAGATGAAATTGAGAGGTGGGAGAGGATTAGAAGGAGAGGAGACAGGGAGAGACAGAATGGGGTTAATCATCTCATATAGAAGAGGCAAGGGATAACTGTAACAATGGAGGGGAAGAAAGGGAATGGGTCCATAGAAGAAGTGAGGATGGGATAGGAAGGAGGGAAATATAGTCAGTCTTTCACAATATGTCCTCTGTGGAGATATTCTGTGTAACTACACATGCATGGTCTGTACTGAATTGCTTGTCTTTCCAGTGGAGGTTAGTGACAAGGGAGGAAGGGAAAGAATCTAGAATTTAAAGTTCTAAAATCAAATGTTAAAAATATATATGTGTGTGTGTATGTATACGTGTGTGTATATATATGCATGTGTATTACATATACACATACACATATATTATTATTATTATTATTATTATTATTTACATGCAACAGGGAAATAAGATATACAGGCACTAGGGTAGGGAGACCCATCTTGCCCTACAGGAAAATCAGAGGGGTGATGGGGGAGGATATGAGACAGCAGAGTGGGGGAGGAGTATACAGTTGGATCAATGGTTTGGGGTGGTGAGTAGGGGGAAGACAGGGAGAAAATTTGTAACTCAAAGTCTTGTAGAAATGAATGATGTAAACTAAAAATAAAAAAGTTAATAATTTTTTAAAAAGGAATAACAAGAAGAAAACTCAGAATTTCCTAATACTTGGCTCCTACATAGACACCCAAAAGTATTTCTGCTTCATAAAGAAAATACTTTCTTTGTATGTTTCCCAGTTCTCCTGAGAAGAGGAAGGGGTAGACACCCATTCCAATTTACTCTCATTTCATATATTTATATTTTATATTAGTTTTATTTATATTAGTTCCCTACATATATGAGCATATACACATATGTGCACATGTACATATACATATATACACACATATACATGCATACATAAATAGCCAGGATACAAGGGTCTGGAGCTTCTCATTCAGGTTTCTGAAACTAAATCATCATGGGCAACAAAGAGGCAGGAAAGCCATTCTCAAGTGAATCAAGGTTGCATCCCTGTTGTGGAACTTTTCAACACAATGAATGTTCTCCCCTACTGTGACTAAGTAAAAGTCCTTTTGTTAATGTAAGATGGATGAACAAATGTCTCATTCAATTCCCCATCTCACACCTGAGTTACACCTAGCCAAACATCTAGCGAAAGGTCGCCTACAGACATAACACTTAAAATGCAGCTAAACGGCTACAGAGCAGCTCTAATTCAGACACTGCAAATGTTTACATAGTGGTTTGTTTCCCAATTATTTAGATGATCAGGTTGAATGGAACATCTTGGTTAAAAAAAGACAAGCAGTTTTATTTTGCAAGAGTAACTATCGTAATGTGAGCCATACAATTATTATGTGCTCACATTTGTCAAATCACGTTTTCATGTTTGACTAAAGATTCTTTGGAAACGTGATTTTTAGGAATGGTACTAGAAACTCAGAGATTCAGATAATGAGAAAAAAACACTTATTTTAGGGGATCTTGATAACACAGTCCACTTTCTCATTTTGAACCCCTCACAAGAGTCAGGTGATTTTTCAGTTTATGTTCCTCTCAATATTCACCTTCAAAAGACACCCTTCTCCAACAGATCCTTTAAAAAACGCCATCCTCTAATTTAACACAGCATAATTTACATTTGGAAAAGAATAATTGCAGAATAGCAACAGCATGATCTTAGAGAAAATATAATACGAACTATATATCAGGTTATCAGTACTAAACAGTTACGTATTAAAAATAAGACAAAAATGAGTAACAGAATTTTGGTAAAAATTCATAATGGCATGAATTTATTCAAGTCACCCACCGTTGTTTAAGGGCATGATTCCGACAACTTTGTCGCTGTGAAGCTGCAGCAAAGTCCATAAATATTCCACAGAGAGAGCCTCTAGAAGGGGATTCTTTTTCTTCTGCATGAAAATAGAAATTGTTTGGTGAAGTTTTCTATTAAAAATGGAAATAGGTTTGGCATAGAATAGATTATTAGTACCTCTAACCATTACATTTAATAGGGCATTAGTTTAAGATTAAAAAAGTCATAGTAAAAGGTCTATGTCATAAGCATCTACAACTTTTATAGTTTTGATCTTTCATATGAGATAGCTCTGCAAGAAAAAGGGAAATACAAATTACAGATCAAATCACACATATTTTAAATAACTAGAATACAAAAAAGCAAAATAATGTGAAGAATACAATTCATACCGAAATGGCTAATATTTTTACAACTCTCATAATGCCTTAATAAATGATTAACTAGAGTCTAGGCACTCTGATATTTCAATGTTTAATACATGTTTATATTAAATAACTTGTGTAATCTATTAGGCTACTTTCACACTGACCTATTTTAAATAACAATGTTTTTCATAGTATATAATTGATTTTGAAAGCAGAGAAAAAAAATTCCTCTAGGAGAGCTTCTTAGCTTTTAAACATGAAATTCAAACTATTGATAGCATATGGCACCAAACTTAAATATAGTAAGTCAATACTGCAAAATAGAATCTTATGGTACTTAATTGTCTGCTATGAAACTATGGTACTTAAAGGAAAATACACAACAGTTCTCAGCAATTTAGAGGTATAATATGGAACTTTTACAACATAGGCATTGGAATCTGGTTGACAATCACATGGTGCTTTCTGGTTATTAAATTTGGATGTTTGCAGGCAACAAAGAGCACTCTGAACAAATAATCAGGGCCAGCAGAAGTCAATCAATGTTAGATAGCAGTTTCTCCAATAAAAGTATCCTTTGCTTAACAGAAATCCATTAACAGTATTCCAAAATTAAGGAATTAATTTACAAAGTCTCTCTATAGTATTGTATATTTCAATTTAATCACATCTGTGGGCTTCTTCCCATTCCTATTTTATTCCTGCTATTGCTGCTACAGAACACTATCTTGCTATTATACCATATGTGCTATGGCTAAATTCCTGGGGAACTAACTATGAGCAACACTTGAAGAGATTCAACAAAAGATGCTCTTGGCCATCAGAGAAGTCACTGAATGCAGCCTATTTATGTGCCAAGAACTGTTTGGTGTCAGTTGCTAGACAAACGTACAAATGATATTATAATGTATGTGAAGCACTTTGTAAAAACCTTAAACCATGACATAAATGTCAGTTATCATTATTATTATTATTATTAATATACAAATTGTGTATTAACCCATTTGACTTGTCAAACTGAAACACTTCTAAAGAAAATTTTTAAGTGAATCATGTTTTATACACACAGCTGACTCATAACGAGCAAACACCAAATCCAGAATCCAAAGCCTCAGCTGCTAAATAAGGCATTGGACATCTTTAAGCTTAATTTCATGTGTTTATCTTCTTTAAACAAAGATATGCTAACAAAATGTATGGGCACAACAAAGTAGAAATGTGGGGAAAGAGGCCAGTAAGTTCAAGAGATAGATAAAAAACAAACAACATTAAGATAGATACACACACACACACACACACACACACACACGTACATACATATACACATACACATATCTTTCAGTCAAGTTAAAATTTTAAGACAGTTCATACTTTGTGAATAACTGAGGCAAATTCATAAAACTTAAGACAATACTACTTTGTATACTCCTTTCATACTTCCTATATGACAGAAAAATCAATAAGGTGGGGTTCAAGCAGACAATTACAGCGCCAGAATTCCTGGTCCTCTGCTATCCTTCTACTCTCTATAATTTCATCCTACAACTTGCTTGGAGTATAATTCTAAAATTTTGAATTGCATGAGCTACACTTTTTCCTAATTTAAATCAACTTAAACATAGGATTCATTTAGAAATCTGTTTACACAAGATGGTGGCATAGAAAAAGGAAAACTCTTCAGCTCCCCCTCATAAATACCTCAAATACCTAGAAAATATGACTGTAAACAAATTTTAGAGCTCCAGAATCCACAAAAGTATAGCGAAACAAAACTCCCACAGAAGTCATCCTGACAGGCAGGATGGGAAGAGCTCATCGCAGTGGCTTCAGCCCCAGGGCTGCCAGGACAAGCCACGGCTGGAGCATCTAAGAGAGTGGATCACTGACAGCTGTGGCAGTTTCCAGAATTATCAACCCATAAGAACCAAAGATAAAGTGAAAGGTTTTATACACACATATCATGTGTGGAAATTGGCTAAATTTGGGCGAGAAAAGTGGGTCCAGCCATCTGCCCCTACAGCAAGAAAGCCCTGCAGGTGCCTCCACGTGGCTGCTTAAGAGCTCACAGCCTGCAATTGCAGGGGGGCCAAGTGATCGTTCCAAGGCTAAGTGTTCTTGCCTTAAGCTGGTTGTCCTGAGGTGTGTGACCAATGAGCCAAAGGTGGTGGGGGCTGTAGAGACGGCGGCCCCCTAATAGCTCTGGCACCTGCAAAAACCCCAGCAATTTGCGACAGAGCTCTCTCCTCTGAAAGCAGAGTTCTATGGGATTGAAGGGCCAGGAATATGATATTCTGGAGATCAAGGGAGCTAGGATTAAAACCAAGAATCACCTACCCAGCAAAACTGAGTATAATGTTTCAGGAGAAAATAGGGTCATTCAATGAGGTAGAGGACTTTCAAGCACTGTTGCTGAAAAAAAAACAGAACTGAATAGAAAATTTGACATTCAAATACAAGAAGCATGAGAAGGTAAACATGGAAAAGAAACCATAAGGAACTTAACAAAGTTGAACTATTTACATGCCAACATGGTAAAATGGTAACTGATATTGGGATGTGACTTCAGTATATGTATTGTAACCCAAATAGTTTAAAATGATAAAAAAAAAATCATTTGCATTTACTTGTATACCTGTTCTTGGTTCTCTTTCAAGTTCTGTCTGAAATTGTTTTTGAATTCTCTTTGAAGGTAATGTACCAATTCTTTCATTTTCTGCATTAATAGCTCTTTGGATTTCTTGTATCTCCATTTTTCTGGCTAGGGGAATTTCTTCATCCTTTTCTTTTATCTGTTCTTCAGCACCACCACCATTGTCATCCTCATCCTGATCCTGATCATCATCATTGTCATCATCATCATCATTATCACCATTACCATCACAATGATCAAAATCATCTTCATAGTCCTTTAAAAAATTAAGGATTTAATTGATTGTTTTAAGGTCAGTTAATATTTTAATTCAAATAACAGAATCACTAAGGAGGAACTTCATTGTGTTGGTGACCTTAGAATTAAATAATTTTTGTTAGAAATCCCTCACAAGTTATACTGTTTTAAATATCTGTGGGTATTTTAACATGAAAAAAAAGAAATAACTACTGTGGATTTGCTTTTAATAGGATTTCCCCATAATAACACTTTAATTTTTAAGTGACTTAGAAATCTAAATTTTGGACAAAAAAAAATCTATGAAGAGAGACAATATATACTTCAGTTTAGCACCATATTTTCATAAACCTTCCATGTTTTGTTACATTTTGAATTATGCTAGGAAAATTATAATACACACACACAGAAAGTATCCTGGCATCACAGAAATGAACTATCCAATGTTGCCAGATTCTAAAGTATCATAAAGAGAACATGCAAATGCACATAAATATTTTTGGACAGAGTACAACTAAAACCAAAATAAATTTTTACCACCTTTGGATTGTTTTATACAATTAGGTTTAGTTAAAAATATGGTAAGGTACTTATAGACAAAAATGTATCCAAATAGGTAAAATATAGAATACTAATGGTAATAATAGAAGTGAAATACAAGTAGGAAACTGCTACGATAAAATTATTGTTAAGAATCAAAGATTCAAGCTAAGAAAAAAATTCTAGTTTTTATAAATACTTCAAAATCATCTTCATAATTGGCATTGTAGTCATCAGCACCATCATTTTCTAAATGAATATCTTCCTTTTCAACATCCTAGAAAGATAAAAAGAAAATACAGAATAAACCAAAGGGTATTGAAAACTGTTTACCTCATTTGAACCTATTGAATGGATTAAATTAATTTTAGTATTTATTCACTTTAATGAATATTTTTAAATAATTTTATAAATCAAAATCTAGGTAAGAGGAAAAATACTAAAAACATTCATGAATTAATACTATTGTTCTATCAATATAAACAAGAAAAGTATAACATTTCAAAAATGTGCTTCTACTTTATACCATATTTTTTCCTGGCATCATAATTAATGTTAATGTTCCTCCATAGTTTTTTTGGTAGCTTCCAGATTCCTGGCAGGATCTCCCTGTGCTGCTCATGCATATTCTCCTCACAAGAAAATACCCCATTTTATATTATTAATTGGTACTCTGAAGGAAAAAAAGATTGGTAAATTGAGATAAATTTCAGTCCCCATCCTTGTCTTAATTTTTACAGATTCTGACTTACTGGAATCTGAATTAAGAGGTTCTCTGGGTCAAAGAGTTTATTCTTGTCCTGCTCTTAATGTAGCTGGGTTGGAAGAAATAAATATAGCATTGTGCTTTTATGTTCTTTGTGTCTCAATTTTACAGAAATAAGAATTCCATATGTAGACGTTTCTTCACTAAGATCAAGAAAAAAACCAGTAAAATCAAGTTATTATTGTTTGTCCTTCATTTTCAAAGAGGACCAAAGACATCATGAGTGATATCTTGACTTGTGCATGAATTGGATTTAAGTGAGGTAGAGCTGCACAAATTTATCAGCCTCACTCTCTCTTCCACAGGCATCGAAGTGTTTGGTTGCAAGACAAAAGTCAAGATGACTTATCAATGGCCCAGGATGTGATAGATGACTTTCCTATCTCTGACCAAGCTCTAAGCGCTCCACAGGAACTAACACAGACATTGTCACAGACATTGGAACAAATTATTCTTAACAGTACATTCCCCCAGGGGATATCTTCACATGCTTGCAGTACACATCCTCTTACTCACTGATGAGTTTAAGGCCTTGTAGCAGCAAGCACCCTAGCATACCCAGGATGGCTGCTAGCACAGGTTCTTTCATCTGCTTTACTAAATTAAAGCAACTTTAAGGGGGTCAACAATCTTTAATTAAACAACACACACACACACACACACACAAAACACACATATTCACTTAGTTCAGCGGGAAAAGTTAGCAACCTGAACTTATATCAGAAAATACAAACAGAAATCACAAGCAGACAAAAAAAATACAGATAGAGAAAATAACACAATTCAACAGACCAGCAGACAGGGCTTCTAGCTGTCTGACAATTACAATACATACATAGTTAGTTACTAGAGAGAGAAGCACCAATATTTGGATTTTCAAAGCTGGGGGCTCAATGGCTACCCAGAGTCTTATCTGGCCAAATCACACAGCTCCCATAAGTGAGCCCCAAAGCAAAACCTTATCTCAGAGTATATATACCCTTCTTCAGAGTCAGAGGACATCACAACTTTCATGAGCTACTGACTAATTACAAAGTAACAAAAGATGTGAGCATGTCTGAAAAATAAGCCTCTTTCCAATCAAGACCTTTCTATTAGTTTCCAGTTGAGGCTCATTATGGGGCAGGGAAGATCTTCAAATTCCCTTACCATTACAGGCCTGTAGTTTACCCTCAACCTGATTTAGCTCATCTGCCAAGATGGTTTTACTGAGGTGTAATTGCTGCACATGCTACAGCTTCTTGGAGCCACAAGTAAGAACTGGGTGACAGGTGAACACCAATGTATATGGGGTGTTCAGAAAAACTAACATGTGTCAGGCACTGTGATAAAAATTCTCAAAAGGAAAAATGCAAAATAGTCACATCTGTATGAAAAAATGCTTCAAATAACTAATAATAAGAAAAATCAGTAAGACAAGGACCATGCTACCAATCCTAAAAACTGAAGGGAAAGTCACCAGTTTTTTCTTATAGAGAAATGGCCATTAAAGTGAAACCAAAGGAAAAGGATGGAGATGTAGTCTATTTTCTCTTTGGTTTGGCTGACCTTTGTTGGGCCCCCAGAATGATTTTACATGAAACCAAGCTTATCTGACAGAGCATAGAACCTGAGAACCAGAAGAAACTTATTCCAGAACCTCACATATGCATAATGTGTTAAGTTCTGGGATCTAAATTTTTGGAAGAGTATTATAAGCTGAGTGCATGGAAGGTAACTGACAGTTCTCAAACCTGTTGGTGAGTTAGGGGATGTCTATTCCAAGCATGGGAAGATATCCTCTAGTGAAATGGTAGGAAGGGAACATTTTTCCAAAGGTCAAAAAGATGGCTGAAGTTGGCACTATGGATTTCTTAGAGCTTGGTCAGACACTGAAGACACAAAGGTCATCCAATGCATCCCAAGCCAACACCAGTTGTCTTGACTTTTGTCCTGCCACTGGATTTCAATGACTCTGGAGGAGAGAGGCTGATGACTTTGTGCAGCTCTGCCTTACTTAAATCTACCTGACTTGTAGAACAAGATATCATTCTCATGATGTCTTTGGTCCTCTTCAAGAATGAAGGATGAACAAAAGCAACAACCAGGTACATGAAAATAGCTTAACCTTTCCAAGTCTCAGTTTCTTCATGCGCCAGAGTATATGATACCAGTAATTCCTCTCCCCCAGCAATACTGTAAGAGTCAAGGGAGATTCTGTATGGAAGGCAAACATTAAAGAAATACAGAAAAGTTATTATTGTCATTATTATTTAAAGGATGTATTTTCTTCCTTACATCAGTTTCTTCACTTGATTGCCTTTGGGCAGATTTCCATACCGACATTCCTTCATCACTAGTGTGCTAAAAGATACATAAACAAAAATGGCAAATAAAGGAAAGACCTTAAAAAGCAGATTTTAATGTCATCTATTATACAGAATCTCAATTAAAAATATAACTAGGAGACTTCACATATTTCTAAAAGAAAGTATCTAGGGAAGTCACTACCCAAAACTATTTAAATACTGTTTGAAACTGAATAATAATATCCATAATTATAGAGAATGGATGAAAAGAATGCTCTAGAGTGAACCTGAAATGTCCTACAGGTGATCTCATGTTCAGAAAATCATGCTGATACATACTGATAAGGATAGCTCATGTTAAAGTTTTAGTTGTTTTGTATGCTGGAAATATACTTGTTACCATTCCTTTAGATACTGTTTGTCTTATGGATATTCATCATAAAAGCGACTGCAAAAACAAAGAGCCTTAGTGAATGTACAGTAACTAGACTTCTGTGTTCTTCAGATGCAGAAGGGAGCAACTTTATTGCTATATAAATGTGGAAATAAAAAAATTTGCATGTAAAAAAATTTTAGATGTGCTGATATTCATAGCCATGAACATGTGGTAAATATGAAAGACTCAGGTATTTATTTACAAGGTATACATTAATCATACCTACCAATTTTCAAGTCACAAAAGCACTATTAATTTGGCTTTCTGGCCTTCTTAACTAGATATCCTGAAAGAGTTAATGGATCCAGGAAGTAGTGTTCTCTACCATCCCAACTATAGGTTATCAGACAATCTGTTTGCTCATTTTGCTTAAATGTACTTCTTTGCCTTAAGAAGTTCTATAGTGCTTGTGTATAGCTTGAGGGTGAAGGAAGAAATGGTACTGACATGGGATAGTGACATATATTTTTGAAACAATAAAACACCTTAAAAGGCAAAGGCATGCATCCTACTTGAGGCATCCTACTTGAGAGTCACCATGTACATAGATTTTTAGCTCCTTTGAAACATTAGTAATATTTTACAGAAATTGACTCACTAACCTATTAAATGCTTTGTGACTTAAGACAAATCATAAACATCATGATTCTATTTGAAAATGAGAAAAAATAATTTTCATTAATTCACATTTGAAGAATTTTTAATGTTCTTGTGATGGAAAAAACACATTATATTGTCCTGCCCTTGAAAGTTTTAGACCAATTACTTCATTTACAATCAAACCATAAGGTGCATTAAAGTTACACTACAGAAAAAATATCTAAATAATTTGAATCCTAGAAACTAAAACATGAAGTCAAAAAAAAATTGGAGAATAAAGATCAGTGGCCAAAATTTGATAAAAAGAAACTAAACAACAAGGAAAATAAATACCTATAAACACTAGTGAATCTGTAAAAAACACATTCTACCAAATTGAAGTGCAAATATTTCCTTGGACAAGTTAAATCTACCAATCATTCACAATTTACTTAATTACTTTAATCAAATAAAGAGGTTGACTAAAACTTCCTGTAATAAAGTAGTAACAAGAGTTTTGATGAAACAAGAATGGGAAGAGAAGTAATTTTGGATAATGGGGCACTCAAAGGAAGGTAAATATAGAGGAATGACATAGTAAGAGGCATTAATGAGACAGCTAGATGACAGGACGAAGGTCAAAAGGAGGGAAAGGGGTTTAAAAAAAATGAGAAGGCACCAAAAATAAATTTTAAGGTTTTGCCTAGGAATGGTCTATCCACATACCAACTGAAATCATCTAGGCTAAGACAGAAGCTGAAATTGGCCACACTATTAAAAACCTTGAGTCAGCAGATCATAAATACCTAGAGATTCAACTGTCCAAGTTAAAGGTGATAATTTTTCAAGTAAAATAGAGAAAATTTGCAATGACCAATCAATTGGTCAGTAAACATTTATTAAGCACCTACCATTCTGTTTTCTTTTAAATGTACTATGCTTCAATAAGAGGGTAGATTTTTTTTTATCAATAAGCAATAATGTTATTTAATGCTATCTTTTAAATGATTAAGGTTTTGCCTAAGAATGATCTGTCTACATACTAAATTCAAATCATTTAGGGTATAACATAAGCTGAAAATGGCTCCACTAAAAGAAACATGACATTTATAACAGAAACACCTGAAACTGTGGGTCCAATTGTCTAAATTAAAGATGAAAATTTTTCCAGAAAAGTATTCTTCTCTCTAAATTTCAAGTATGAATTTCTCACTCTTTTCTTCATACCATACCATACCATACCATACCATTCACATAGCAAAAGATAAATTGGTTTAATTATTTGCACATGACCCTATGTCTTATTCAGTCATGACACTCTGTTAAGGCTACTTTATTTTATAACAAAATGTATGTGACCTATTAATTCCCAAAGCAAATTGTTTTACCTTTCTTCTTGTGTCTTTGTTGTCCTTTCCACCAGTCTTTCCTGAATTCTCTGCACGCCTAGAAACCAAACATTATAAAGTTTTAGATAATAAAACTCATCATATTTTTCACATGACAGAAAGCATAAGTATGTTTATAGGAAAAATATTAATAAGATTTATCCAGACTAAAAAAGGATAAGCCTATCATTTTAAGTATTTATTGTTGAGTCTGTACTCTATTTTGGGGAGGCTTTTTAGCAAATGCCTGAACTCTCTTATTATATATCCCATCCCAATTTAGACATAATGTGAGACTTGTATCTCTACAAATCAATATGAATTCCCCTTTAGAATTAGCTTTATTTCTTATTCTGTTGTGTACTTATAAATGGCTAATTACATGGCTGGCAAAAAAAAAAGGCTATCAACAATTTGACATTTAATGTTTGTGTTTAATTTTTTTTAATTAGAGCTTTATAAAAAGCAGATAATTCTGACAAAAGCTTTCTCATACCTTTTAATGCTCTTAAGCAAGAGTTCTTAACCTTTTTTATGATGGACCCCTTAGGCAGACTGATGAAACCTATGGATTCCTCCATAGAATGTATTTTTTTTTAATTCATAATTGAAGGAAATGCTAAATTTCAGCTAGAAGTGAAAATAAAGATGTAATTATTTTCTCATCTAAGTTCACAGATACCCTGAAATATATCCACAGACCTGTTGGCAGTCTGTGGACCACAAATCAAGAAATCCTGTTCTAAAGCAGGAATAAGCAACTTTTTGGAAGTCAGGGACCAAGTCGCTAACATCAATTCTTCACAAAGGGAAGGATATTGAGAATAATACTAGCAAGTGCCCTTGATTTAAAAATTATTCTCACTCCACCAATATTTAGGCTCATTTACTTATAAAAATCCTTTTTAATTATAAAAATTCTGTGAACAGTTAAACCCATAATTCATTCATTAGTTACTATAAATTAATTTTATAATAAAATCTCAAGAAATAGCAAAAATTGTGAGGGCATTTTTTGATATGGGGAGGAAAAAGGCTGGTGTCCTTTGATGGAGTAAATTGGGAAGGCAATATAAGAAAGGGGCATAAAAGCTCCAGGAATTGCACGAGCAAGAGAGAGAGTGGACCCAGGGAATTGGAATATATTTTTTAAAAGGCGGTATCAAGACAACAAAGATAAACTTCATGGAATCTGTAAATTTGCCTAGAACCTATATTCAACAAAAGAAATAAAGTACCTAAGTGCATTCTGGCCAAATTTTAATGGAAAGCCAAATGTCTTTACTCACAACATTCAAATGAAAAAACTCTTTGTAGTGATTATATTTGTTATATACCTATCTATAGGGAGCATAATTAATTATTTCATTCTTGTTAAAAAGGAAATAAATAGCTCATTTACAAGTGCTATAACTTTTTCAGGTTGTTGGAGTATACTAGATAGTAAATCAGTCACCCTTTCTAGCACATTAGTAATATTCTCAAATTGGTCATACTTCAGAAAAATGTACAGGGAGTACTTCATCATGGACTCCAATTAACAGAATTACAGAAAATAGAAAATAAAAATAGTATTTTCTATTTTCAATTACTCCCTAAAGGTTTCTTTTAGATACCAAAATCTCCCACTACATTTAAAATAAGATTTTAATTACAATAATCACATATATCTTTTCAGGAAGACAATTATTACACACAGTGATTCCCCTCAGGGAAGGGACTGAACTGTCTCCCTTTTGTATTTATATCCCCAGCACTTGGCACAGTCTTTGGCACATAGTCCAGGTATTTAATACATGCTTTTTCATTCATTCATTCACCTATAATTTACTCTAATTAAAATTAGAGCCAACATGTAGAGTTTGTAAGCAAACTCTAAAATAACTGTGAGATACGTATCTGGAATCAAATTATTCATCTTCCTTACTGGCTGCCAGATATATTTTCTCTTTTGAAATTTACTCCTCCACTTCTGTGTTCACTAGTCTGTGAAACAAAGTAATAATGAATTTCATTATTTTTCTTAACTATCATTAGGAAAACATCAACTATAAAACAGATATGCATTCAAATTTTAAAACAGTACCTATTAGGGAAGTGGAGAAAGATATACTGAGATATGGGGGTTATGTAAAAATAAATGTTATCAATAAAAATCAATGTTTTAAAAAACAACATATAATTCTGCTATAACAAATATATGAACGACAGTTCCAACTGGTCCCAAAATAATTTTATGATATAGTAGTCTCTGAAATAAATTAGTGCACTATGCCTGACAGATGAAGAAAGGAATGCTAACAATTATTATTTTTTCAGATAATTCTAAGAATTTATAGTAATTCCTTTTTTAAAAATATGACAAATTATAGGCATTAAAAATGTGACACATCTCCTTATTGCCAAATTGCTTATAATTACATAATTGTATACATTTCACTTTTAACTTTTCAAGATGATCCCCAAACTTCTATTACTGACATATTAATGCCCTTTACATAGAGGCATTTGGCAGATATTCCTTTTTCTATTCTGATGAATAATTACACTCACTTAGTCTGCATTATACAGCCAATATTTGTACATCAAGAGACTGAAACTCCATTGAAGGCAACTGTTCCAACTCTAAGACCCCCTTCTACTAAGCTACTCTGAGCACATCCTATAGAGAGGCAAGTTAGGAGGCATCCCTGATGAAAACAAGGACTATATATTGAGGTCATGTGAGCAATAAGATTGGATAGATATGGTGGGGCCAGATTTGGGAGTCAAGTAGATAAGTTTGGACTTCATATAATAACAGGTTTTTGAAGAGAAGAGTAAAGGATTAAAGTCTTGTTTAGGGAAGATTGGTTTGGAAGTGACAGGGGAAAAAATAGAAAGGAGGATAGATAGGAGTCAGACTAGCTACAAGGAAGTTATAACATTCCTCATTTGAGGTAATAAGGGGTCTAGAATGTTGAGATCAGATTCAGGAGAACCATTCAACTGTGAAAGAATTCACACAGACATTCTCTGTAGCCAATGAGAGCTTTATTATGTGAAAGCTACATGGGCCTCCTTAGCAAGAAAGCTAATTGAGAATGCAGTATTTGAGGAGTTATGCTTATATAGAGCTTTCAGAACGAAGATATAGTTTTAAAGGTTTTATGGATGGTAAAGATTAAAGACGGGACAAGAAAGAATTTTAATGTGCAGATTGAGGGAGAGACAAAAGAGATTCTTTATTGTCTACGATGGTGGGTTAAAGATTAAAGAATAGAGGGAACACAGGATAAGGGAGACAAAAGCAATTTTTTTGGTATGTGTTAAGGAGTTTTATGACATTTCAAGAAAAGTGGAAAAGGACTTTAGGACATGAGTCCCAACTCCCTCAGGCGGGGCTTCACAAAGTACTGGAAAAGCAACCCTTAATATTGTTTTAATTCTTAGGGTACCATTTACATCATGAATTAGAGCAGAATAAAAAAGAAGGTACTCACTAAACAAAGGAACTTCAAAGTCAAAGTGACAGGATAGGGTGACTAGATATGGAAAATAAAAGAAGGGAATGATTCTAAATGGCTCCAAGATTTCTACCCCAGGATACCTAGGAGCATCAGCATAAATCACTATACCTGAAACCATTTGAAGAGATAAGTTCTCTAAGACAGAAAGTATATGGACACAAGAAGGGAACAGGAGAAGGGGAGGGATATTAGGAAGGTAAAGAAAAAAGTGCCTAGAAGTAGAACTAGAGTAGGCTCTCTCACAGAAAGGGAAATTTTTAAAAAGGGACTCTTCAAGTGAAACAGGTAGGCAAGAGGATCAAATGAAGCAGTCAGGACTAAGGCTAAGAAAAGAAAGGCCCTTAGATTTGGTAATCGGAAGGGCTTAAGACCTTTCAAGAGAATAGTTAACAGAGTCTGGGAAAGAGCCAGATTCCAAGGCATTTAGGAGAGAGTGGAAAGTGAGGAACATGGTAGGGAAAAGTAGAACTGGACACTATGTGGAAATGGGGAGGAAACATTAGGGGCAAGGGAGGGTGGCAGTTCTGGGATCCTTAGAGGGCAGCCTGAAGGCACTGGGCACCTGTGAAGCAGAGGGAGTGGGGGTGGTACCAGGAAGAGGAGGATGATACTGGAAGGGAAGCAGAAAATCCCCCAAATCTCTATTGGAGACAGAGAGATAAAGGGCAGTCAATCATGACATTTATCAGTGAAAGGAAGAAAAAAAAATAGGAGCAGAGCTAATGTAGACAATAGTTTCAAGGGAAATATTTTCAGGATGACATTCTTAACATGATTCTCTATCCATTTATATACTATGATTTTAATTCATAAAGCTTAGTTTAATAATTCAGCTTCTAAAATTGGAATGATAATAAAGACTTGAGTAGGGAAAGCAGATGACTAAGTGCTAGTCCCTTAAATGCCAGTTCTCACTTGGGCTTCACCAGTCTTGCTCTGTAAGCCCAAATACTTGCTTTACTTTCCTGTTCTATAGGGTTGCAAAATGGGACTAAGAACTACTCTTTTCTATGAAATAATAAATGTGAAAACATCTTGAAATCATGTGAAGAGAAGCATAAACATAAATCTAAATTACTATAAGAGAGTAGAAACAAAAGAAAAAAGACTTGGTTTCTAATTCACTAAAGAGAGCCAGGTAATGAATAGATAAACTTGTTGATTTTATTTCTTTGAAATTCAATAATGAGTCCAGAATTATATTAAGTAACCACAGCATTTAAATCAATATATGTGCTTGTATGTGTGTGTGTATGTGTGTGTAACAATTTAGACTCTTTACAGTCAAGAGCAATTTTATATAAAGTGTTAATAAGGCTGCAACTTCTTGCTTTTTCAACATTATTTCCAGAGAAGTTTTGAGCACTTCAAAGCATTTTTCATGAATGCATTCTACATACAAATGACAGGTAATGACTTTGTCACTACATCAAGATTTTATTATCTTTCAACACTAATCAAACAATCCTAATTTCAGTTATGTTTGTCTCTACTATTTGGAACAATAAATTTCCACACTCACTTTCACTGGAATCAAACATGACTCTGTTACTCATACATTGGTATCCAATAAGATACAGAGGGTGGAAGACTAAACAATAAAATTCAATTTCTAAGTAAGATAAAGTTTTACCTTAGATTCCTTTTTCTTTCTATGTTCTTCTTTAGATATTTTTTCTTTTTTGTCTATGATATGTTTTGGTCTCTCTTCCTCAAAAGAAGTTCCATCTTTATGTCGTTTTTCTTTATGTTTTTCTTCCACATCCTTGTCATAGGCCATGTTGCTTTTTTCTTTTGACATTTTTTCCCTTTTTTCCCTAGTGCCGCTTTTTTCTTTGTGTTTCTTCTCTTGTTCTTGTTCCTTTTGTTTCTTATGCTTTCTTTCTCCGTCTTCTTTATGCAGATAATATCTGAGAGTAAACTCTTTATTTTCACCATACTGCAATATTTAAAAAAATATTAAGTTGGATAATTTCTGACTATAAAAAACATTAAGTCCTTAACTACACAGAAGACATACTTTACCTGTCATGAGAAGAAAAATGGATATATTTATATGCCTACAATTGCAACTATAAATCTCTGATTTATATATATTCTTTATATATGAATGGCTAGCCTTAGCTAATGGGCAGCTAGGTGTCAGAGTGGATAAAGTGCTGGGCCTGGAGTCAGTAAGACTTATCTGACTTGAGACACTTCCTAGCTGTAAGATCCTGGGCAAGTCAAGTCACCCTATTTGCCTCAGTTTCCTCATCTGTAAAATGAGCTGGAGAAGGAAATGGCAAACCACTCCAGTATTTTTGTCAGGAAAACCCAAAATAGGGTCACTAAGAGTCAGACACAATTAAAAAAAACAACTAAACCGAACTTTAGCTACATGGTCATGAGAACCTTCTTTCTTCATCAAATCTACAGACCTTAACATAGCCTAGAACCAAGTTACTGCTTCTCATCTTAATCTAATGCAGCACAGAAGAAAAGGCAAACTTTGTACCATGGTCATTCCATTGATCCCAGAACTATTATATGCTGAATGTATTAATGATAAACATCTAATGATAAACATCTTCAAATGTGTTCGTTGTGCTTATTACCAGCAAAAGGGAAGCAAAAAATGAGAAGGAATAGAAAGAAGTGGGGCAAAGCAAACCTGACTCACCATCACACTTCATCCTAAATCAGTGAAAGGATGAAAGTTGTGCAGGAAGTTCCATGGGAAGTGAGGGTAGGTTACTTCTGACCATGGGTGATCAGGGAAGGTTCTCTAGATTCTACGTAATCATTCTCTGGTTAGATTTCCTTATTTTTTTTCTAGTTTTCCAAAATTAGAAGTATTTCTTTCCTAAAATAGTCTCTTGTCATCCTGCCAACCAGGGTTTTGGGCTAAGGTCTCTGTGGTCCTTCTGATTTACAGTGAACATTTTCCCTCAGCTTTCAAGAATGTTATTTAAAACAGACCTAGGCTTTCTCTGGGATGTTTACTTTAAATTCTTCAATTTTTTTCTCATCATATTTTGTCACAATTATCTTAATTACTATGGGATCAACTATTGTTACATAGGTTTAAGTACAGGTACATCTGTTTCTAGCTGCCTTTGTTACTCAGGAAAAAATATAAATGCAAAGAAAAAAACAAACCAGTATATGTATTTTCTTGTAAAGCCTAAGATTACCTGTGCAAGCAAATAGTCTTTGGTGTTCTACTAAAATCCCCTCCATCTCACTGAAAGGAGGTATTTCAACAGTCTATGGTCTTTTTTATTTTTTTACAATTTTTTCAGTTCTTTCTCTTTACCTAAAGGAATAGTTAACTCTGTCACCCTGATACCTTGAACTCAAGAGGAGGGTGTGACATCATCAAAAGAACATGGAAATGGGAGTCAGCTTTCCCAACTGCATCATACTAACTGAATGACCTTGAGCACATCACTTAATCTCAGTTTATCTGAAAAATAGAAATAACAGAACATAAAAGATTCCCAGTCTAGGGTTCCCCCAAGTAGTCATTTCCTTTTCTCCACAGCTGTTATCCTCTGCCCTTCAGCAACATACAATTACCTGTGTTTTCATTGATTCATTCAACAAACATGTATGTAGTACTATAACATAACCTGCCTTCCATTGACTTTAGCTAATAAATTGATCAGGTAGTCAAAGGCTAAGTATGGGCTGAAATGTTACAACAAGTATGACAGGAGTTATCTTCTCCAAAATTTCTTCAAACTTTTCTCTTGAGTTAAAGACTTCCATCAGTTTCTGACAGGTCATAATGGACCTAAAAATGATATTTGCTGCTGAATGCCTGAAATTTAGCTCAGACAGTTCCCCAACTCTCTTCTTTTAATGGGTCTGTCAGTCATCAAGATCATACTTCCTTGCTAGCAACCTCATTGGGGTAAAAAGATAAAATGTAAAACAAAACAAAACAAAAAAACACCACAAAAAAATCATCAAACAAGGGCAAGCAAAATGCCTAAATTCCTCATTCATACTGTCTACCCTGATAATGTCCCTTTTTGTTACATTTCCCTGATCATTGTGAATCTAGGACCCAAATGTCACTAGGGCAAAGGAGAAAATCCTCTATATACTTGTTACTCATTGTGTTCCAGGTACTAACTGTACTAATGCATAGATAATCAAGAGTCTTGTCCTGACCTGTTTATATTTTATGTTTTGAAAAGCTCAAAAAAGAATCCTTTTTAGTCATAATTGTTATTAAAGTTCCCCCCATCTAAAAGCAATGTAGAATTGAATTCCTACTTTGTTTACCTTCTTTTCTCGGTACTTTCTTTCTTCATCTTTTCTTTCAGATTCATCTTTTTGTTCTCTGTCTTTATCTTTTCCTCTAATTCCTGTAAAAATGAAGGTTTCTTTTTTACACTCTAAACATAGAAATTCTAACACAAAAACAAATGGTTCTACTGGGCCTTTGTAGTTTTTCAGTATTTATTGCATATATTAAAAGATTACTCCTCTGTGGCTATGGTTAATTGAGTAAGGAAAGAATTGTGAATGCATGTAGGTCCTAACATTTCCTAATACTGGGATCAAGGACTATGGCTACAGCCAAATTGCTTACAGCATTTTTGAAAGGAAAAAGGAAGGAAGGAAGGAAGGAAGGAAGGAGGGAAGAAAGGAAGGAAGGAAGGAAGGAAGGAAGGAGGGAAGGAAGGAAGGAAGGAAGGAAGGAAGGAAGGAAGGAAGGAAGGAGGGAAGGAAGCTAGGAAGGAAGGAAGGAAGGAAGGAAGGAGGGAAGGAGGGAAGGAAGGAGGGAGAAGAAGAAAGAAGGAAAGAAGGAAGGAAAGAAGAAAGGAGAAAAACAAAATTATTTTGAAGGAAAAAAGATTATCCTTTATTCTAAGGGATTAATATTTATTATATTTTAAAAGTTATATCTTCCCTTAATGTTCTTATGAATTAAGAGTAAATTAAACATAAAAAGTTATTTGTTTAAGATAAGACTCAAAAAGTTCCACATGCAGAGTATATTACACAAGGAAAAAAAAGCAACATGGTGTTTTTGTCTATTTAATTGGTATTTCTTATTTCCTGAATAGATGGGTTTTTTTTCCCTTTTAAATTAAAATACAATGTGAAATTCACACTAGTTTGGTAAAAGAATAATGAAGATTAGGGGCCTGAGTTGATAAATGAAACAATAAATTTTTATATCTTACACTATTTTGCTCTTATTTAATAAAACATGGCTTGTATACTGGACTACCACGCTCTCTAAAAGCAATAATTAACAATATCATGAACTTAAAAAAAGTCACTTTTTAAAATGAAGCTGACAGTTTCTTAAGCAACATACTTTCCATCAGCACAATATAATTTTCACTTATTTATACGGGAAGTTAAACTAATCCAAGATGTAAGCAAAGAACCTAACAGATTGGCCAACGTTTTTACAGAAATTTTTTCTCATTCTAGATGGAAGTTTGGGCTCTAGAACCTGTGTAGCCAATGTGCTATGTGAGTAATTTTAAATGACACTTAAGAAGATAAAGTCAGGAAGAGAAGCTAGGCTAGAGCAAGTACACAAAAAAGAAATATGAGCTAGAACATACACAATTTTGAAAGCACTAAAGGATCAATTTCAGGACATATCTAAGAGAAGAAGACAGCAAACAAATGGAAAAATTCTGTATGGTACCATTACCCATCCACCCAAGAAAAGATGACTAAGTTCTACCCATATACGTATCAAGAGTAATTTTCATTATGCAACAGGAAGAGGCAGGCTTTCATGGACAATTTTCTATACCAAAACACATATTCACGAGCACACAAATTACTAAGGGGTATAGAAAATACAAGACTCTACTAAGATCTACTGCATGTGGATTACAAATGAGCAACTGAGTCGTAAGAAAAAATGCAGGCTTAAAGGTCCCTTTCCAAAAATATCAATCTATTTATCATGTTAAGGTAATGCAAGATTCCTTTATAGAAGTACAAGACATAAAACAGTGAGATACAGCTTGGCAAAAATGTCCCTATAGTCAGGGAAAACTCTTGGTCTCTCCCTCAATCCCCCACCCCCACTCCACATTTAGCCAGTGGCCAAGTCAATTCCATCTTTCCAACATCTCCCACATCCAAATCCTCCTCAGTATCTGCTTGGACTATTGTGTAAATTCTTTATTAAGTTTCCC
Organism: Pseudocheirus occidentalis; assembly: GCA_028646575.1. Lineage (NCBI taxonomy): Eukaryota > Metazoa > Chordata > Mammalia > Diprotodontia > Pseudocheiridae > Pseudocheirus > Pseudocheirus occidentalis. The sequence continues at coordinate 65,782,440 of CM053597.1, forward strand.
TGCCTCCAGTCTCTCCTCTCTTCAATCCGTCTACCATATAGCTGCCAAAATCATCTTCCTAAGACATGTATTGAGAACTCAGTTATGCATAAAATAAGGAGCTGGACTATATAGTATCTAAGTTCCTTTTTACCTCTAACTCTGTGGTCCTATGTCTTAAGCAGAGTCCAAAGAAGGATTTCCCTGTAGATCAGAAGTTCTTAATCTTTTCAGTGTCATGACCTCCTTGGTAATCTGGTAAAGCCTATTGACCATTTCTCAGAATAATGTTTTAAAAATATAAATGTATAAAGTTACAAAAGAAACCAAAAGTCGGTGAAAATACATATGTAATTTTTTCCTATCCAAGTTTATGGACCCCAGGTTAAAAACCTGTGGTATAGGGGATGTTCTCAAAGTAAGCTTGTTTGGGAATTATACTGGGCAGAATGAATCAAGCCCCCTTCCCCCAAATTCTCCTTAGTGAGACTCACGATTACTTA
>CM053597.1:65783421-65807616 GCA_028646575.1 Pseudocheirus occidentalis
GGGAAATATAAATGTATATAAATATGTATACATACATGTATTTCTACATAGGAGGGTATATATGCATATGAATATATATGTGAGTGTGTGTATGCATGTGTACAGGTATACATAGACAGAAGGCACAGGAACAATTGAATAGGAAGGGATGAGATTTAAAAGGCGAAATTGAGAGGTGAGAGAATATAATGAGAGGAGATGGGGAGAGACAGAATGGGGTTAATTATCTCATATAGAAGACGCAAGGGATAACTGTTAAAATGGAGGGAAAGAACAGGAAGGCAAAAGGGAATGGATTAACCTTACTCTCATTGAGTTTGGCTTATGGAGGGAATGACATACACTCTAAATTGGGTATCTTCACTATAGGAGAATGGGGGAAGGGAATGAAAGAGGGGATGATGGAAGGGAGGGCAAATTAAAGGGGAGGGTAGTTAGAAGCATACACTTTTGTCAAGGGACAGGGACAAAGTAGAGAATAGAACAAGTGTGGGGGTGAGACAGGATGGAGGGAAATATAACCAGTCTTTCACAGTATATCCACTAGAGAAATGTTTTGTGTAACTACACATGTACAATATTAAATTGCTTATCTTCCCAGTAAGGGTGGGTGATGACGGAGGAAGGGAAAGAATCTAGAATTTAAAGTTTTAAAATCAAATATTTAAAAAATATTATTATTATTATTTACATGGGAAAATGAGAAATAAGATATACAGGCACTGGAGTATGGAGATCCATCTTGCCCTACCGGAAAGTCGGAGGGAGAATGGTGGAGGATATAGGACAGAGCAGATTGGAGGAGGGGGTATACAGTGAGATGGCTATTTTGGGGTGGTAGGTAGGGGAAAGATGGGGAGAAATTTTGTAACTCAAAATCTTGTGGAAATGAATCATGTAAACTAAAGATAAACATAAACATTAATTTTTTTAATCCAATGATAAATTTTAAGTGGCATCTTCTACCCAAGAATTGTACAAAAATTCAATCAGAAGCCCATGAGCTGTAAGAAACCTTTCCAGTAAAGTAAGCTCCAGTCAGCACTATTAGAGACTGGACAAGGTACAGTTAGCAAGGCTCTGTGTTCATAAGCAGCAAAAGAAGAGATTTTCCCCTGATATAAGTCCCAGGGTGGGTGATCTGGGAAGCACTAGGTAGTGGGAAGGAGACAGCACAATATTACACTCTAACAGTACTTAGATCAGGACAGCCCAAACCCAGGGTTTCTGAGGTTCCTCATATTTTATCCTGAGATATTAGAGAAGGCTCTGAACCTCAGAGATATGAGGGAGTGAAAATCCCAAGAGGTGGTGGTCAGCAAAAGAACTCAGGGAACTTAGGGCAAGACCTGGGAGGGCCAACACATCCCATTCAAGAATGAAGCTGAGGGCAGAGACCAGACCTGGCTGAGAGCCCAAATCTAGGAACGAAAGGCTAGAGAGATGAGCAAATCAAAGTAAGATGCCACCCAACATAATATAAATTATATGTATGTGTGTATAGTATATGATATACATAATATATATGACAATCTAATTCCATAACAACTGTGAAACAGAAATTTGAGGAAAAAAGTATTTTCCCCAAGGACTACATAGATACCTAGAAAAAAATTAAGAGCTTAAAGAATTAAAAAGAAAGAAATAAAAAATTTAGGGGAGAATAAGGAGTCATTGGAAGGAACTGTGTGATGATATAGTACTAAAATTCTAAGAAGGGGAGAAAAAAATTTAGAACCTTAATGTATTCAAGGGGGTATTAAGGGAGTTAAATAAGAAAAATGGAGGTGCTGAACACAGGCTTTAAGAAGAAATAAGGAAAAGGGGAAAATAACAGAAGGAAAACACATATATAAAGGAGGATGAAGGGATGGAATTTGGCTACTTCATAACTGGGGTGCATCAGAAGAAGAGTACATAAAAGAAAGGGTTGGGGGATTAGTGAGCATCAGATTAACCTCAATTTTATCTAAAATAGACAAAGGAAAACTGAACACATGCATTTTAAACTGTGGGTTTATATACAAGTAAACAACACTGTAATGAGAAATAACTTTGAAAGATTTAAGAATTGTTATTAAAACAATGATCAACCATCTCTCCATAGGACTTACAATAAAATGTGTCATGGCAGACAGGGAATGGACACACAATGTGCACAAACATACATTTTTGGACATGGCCCCTCTGTAGATCTGTTTTGCTAGACAATGTTTACTTGTTGCACAGGTTGCCTCCATTCTTTACCTCTTGGTTAATGAGGAGTTGAGGGGAGGGAAAGGAAGAGAGAACTTAAGAATAGTGATGGCAAAAAAAAAGAGAGAGCTGTAACATTTTTTAAAAACACATAAGGAAGGTGAGAAGATAAATATGATAATTTCAAGAGCAATAATGCAGAATTTATAAAATATGTATATATATGTTTAAAAGCAACTGATATGAAATGGAGATTCTTGATTTCATATATTTTTGTGTGTTCTATGTGTATGAAAATGAATGAATAAAGCATTTATTAAGTACATACTGTATTCAAAACACTCTGCTAAGTATTGGGGAGAACAAACAGAAAAGAAAGATAGTCCCTGATCTCAAGAAGTTCATATTCTAGTAGGGGAATAACACATATGGAAGGTTTCATTAAAGTCAGATGGGAAAGTCCCTTAGTCCTTAGAGTTCAGCTGCAAAGCAAATGTCAATAACTTTTTTTTAAATGTCATTTTTTAGTGTCACTCTTCACAGGGATGTTAGACTCAGGATTCCTGGGCTAGGAGCATTAGGGTGAAAATATTATTTTCTTGGCATTTAAGTTCAAATTTTTAAAAATTTGTTGAATAGAATTTACCTGTGCTTTATAAAAAAAAAATCACTTTGGCACGGCAACGGTGCGGAAAATGGATTGGAAAAGGGAGATGCTCCAAGCAGGGAGACCCATTAAGCAGAGGCAGCTGGCGGAGCCTAGAGTCAGAAAGATCCGAATTTATGGACTGTAGGACTCTCAGCAAACCATTTAATTTCTGCTCGTTTCAGTTTTTCTCTACTCTAAAATGGGAAGTAATACTGCCTATCACACAGTTGTTTTGAGAATAAAATGAAATCATATGTGTCAAAAGCACTTAACACAGTGTCTGGAACACAGCAGGTGCTATGTAAATGCTTATTCTTTTCCCTTTCCTTCCCCATTAGCCCCTGTTAGGAGACAATTTGCAATAGTCCAAGTAAGAGTTAAAGAGGGCTGATATAAGGTGGTCTGTTATGAGTAGAGGCAAAGGAAATAATGTGAGAGAATTACGTAAGTAGAAATGACAAGATTTGGCATCTTATTAGATACATGAGGTGAGACAGAGTAAGGAATCGAGGGTGTCATGAAAGCTGGCAACTTGGGTGACTGAAAGGGTAGTGGTAGTAGTAGTGGTAGTAGTAGTAGTAGTAGTAGTAGTAGTAGTAGTAGTAGTAGAAAGGCAGTAGAAACAGAGAAGTTTGGCCAGAAAGATTAATAATGAGTTTAGCCTTGGACAAATTGAACATATGCAACTTGAGAAAATGAATATTTTTCATAAAGTCTTTATATCTTCACCATTTAGTGGTGTTATATCCATGGTAGCATGGAATTATGATTTTTATAATAATCAATATATGTGTAATGAATATAATAATAGATTAGATTTTTCAGAATTGCCTCTCTTGTGAGAGACTTAAAATGCAGCTTAAAATGATGAATCAATCTTTGACAAGGCTCACAATCACTGAGTGTATACCTGAAGTGAAGTGAATAAAAGAATATAGACCCTGTTTCTGTCACAGAACTCTGGTCCTATGACCTGCCAAATAATAACCCTCCCCCCCCCAAGACTTGAACTTGGACTTCAGGACACCTGTACCTTAGTATTGTGGGATTTGTGGGCTGTTAGTGTGAAAACATTCTGGCTCTGGAAACAGTTATTTGTAATTCACCTTACCCCCTCCTTTCCCACTTGTGCTTTATGTACATAATCTCTAGCTTCACTCCCGCCAGGTGGAATTCTGATCAGGACAATTCCCAATTTGCAAATCTGTTCCTCATAATGAAATTGATTAATTAAAGGGCTACCTGATTACTGGCACTTTGTTTCTGGGTTGCCATTTCATCATTCTCAGGTTAGAGACTGGTTTAGTAAAATTCTGTTAACAGTAGGTACTTAAATAGCAATTGAATAATTGTAATGGAAATATAATAGAATTGGGTCAGTCTTCTCCGTTCTCTGGGCCTCAGTTTCCTCATCTGTAAAGTGAGGGCTTTGAATGCAGTTTTTTCTCCCCTCTGGGTCTAAAGTCTCTGATCATGGAATTATTGAATCTTAGATTGGGACTGGACTTCAGAGGACATCTTGTTTAAAACCACACCTAAAAAGAAGTCCTCATTACTAAGAAGGTTGTCACCTCAGTGGTGATCTCTGCTTGGTCAGCCTCAGCTTGAAGACTCCTAGTGATTAAGAAGGAATTCAGTTCTTCCTTAGGCATCCCAGTCTGTTTTTAAGTATTACTAATTGTGAGGAAGTTTATTCTTATATCAAGTTTTGCGATTTCTACCCATGGTCCCAAATTCTACCTTTTGTAGCTAAACAGAAAAATTCAAATCTCTTTTTCATGATTGACTTCAAATACTTGAAAATGACTATGATGACTGCTTAAGTCTTCTTTTCCACTGGCTAAACAGCCTCAGTTCCTTTGACTGATTAAGGTGTGGTGCTATTTAGTTCCCTCAAGACTCTGGTTGTACTTCTCTGTACCTACATTATAAAAATCCTTCCTAAAATATGATGCCTAGAACCAGTCAAGTGTGGTCTGACCTGGGACTAATAGTTTTCTTGTTCTCAATACCTTTTTTTTTGGTGGGGGGGAGCAGTGCATAAGGACCTTCCAATGAGAAAATTCCTTCTACCAATTCATCATATTCTGCAATTTTGAGTCTTTGAGAGTTAACTCCCTGAGGTATTGAGAGGCTAAGTGATTTGTCCAGTGTCATACCTGCAGCCAGTATGTATTAGAGGCTAACCTGGAACACATCTTCCCCAGACTCCAAGACAAACTGTCTATCATTATGCTATTCTGGTTCTCTAAAATATAACCCCAGGACTAAATAATGCTCCATATGTGTTCTCATCTATCAGCCCTCTTGTTGTACCTCTGCCCTTTGGGCACTAGGCTTCTATTGATGCATCCTAAGATTATATTAACCATCTAGTAGGCCACACAATATTCACTCCTAGTGAGCTGGAAATACCTACTTGATTAATTGAGCCAGACATGAAAAGATCCACTCAGCTTCTTTTTAAGGTGGTAGTTCCCAGATCAGCCAGATTGTTAAGGTTGAAGTCAGCCTTCTTTGCAATTTTTATATCAGGTTCACACTCATCTCAGTCATTTATCACGTCCCTGAAAAGGACCCCTTCTGAAGAAAGCATGAAGAGGATATTAAGAATGAAAAGATGTGAGAGAAAATGAGGCTATGAAAACAAGTTTGTAGATGGTACATTAATGAAATAGCATATTATAAAGAAAACAAGACCTGCAAGTATGACAGATTCAAAGAAATGCAAGGAAAATCTCTATAAAATTATGTTAGGGTTTTTTTTTAAAGAGGCCAAACCAGGAGAATGAAGAATGCACTATAACCATATGAAAGGGAAAAGTGAGTGAGAATTAAAGACAAAAACCTACAGGGATTTGGAGGGAGCTTTTACAGTTATGCCTTCTACTGAATTTGTTAATTTAAATGAAAATAGTTGCTAAGGCAGTTTAATTGGTTGTATTGATATTTCCTGTTAAATTTTTTAATAAAACTTTTTTTTTTTAAAGAAAAACAGGGCTGGCCATTAGTGGAACTTCTTGTTGGGGTTCAAGCTAAACTTGTTTGCAAGGATGGTGTGATGATGTGAATGAATCAAAATTAGCATAGTAAGTGATAGGAGTATTCTCTCTCTCTCTCTCTCTCTCTCTCTCAGAAATGTTCATTGTGAGAAATGGAGCTAATAGCTGAAGAAGACTGTTAAAAGGAGAAAGTAGGTAGGGAAAATTGGGGTAGAGAATAGTGGCAATCTTTGAAGAAAAGCAGTCCTGTATAAGATAGGATTTGTGGGGCAGAGCCTTCACTAGAGAAGCCCTTATACTTGGCACTGTACACTTCTCTAGGCAACTGATACTCAGATTATGAATATAAATACACACCTCTTTTATTTTTTTGTTTATTTTTGCTTTTTGGAGAGGGGAGGGCAAGGCAATTGGGGTTAAGTGACTTGCCCAAGGTCATACAGCTAGTAAGTGTCAAGCATCTGAGGTCACATTTGAACTCAAATCCTCCTGACTCCAGGGCCAGTGCTACTGTGCTACTATTCACTGTGCCACCTAGCCTCCCCTACATCCAACTTTTAGACAAATGGTTATTCTTTCAAAGACTTATTTTTGTTTGTTTGTTTTCTTCCTTTTAATAAAACTTTATCCTGTTCTCAATATACTGGAGAGTAACATGAACATGATTTCAGAATTCCAGGATGGAAAGAGAGAAAAATCTCCAAAAGCATACCTGTGCTCTTCATGTCAGGTGGGAGCAGCTAAGAGAATAACTATATTTTGGAGGCTCATATTAGATGTACATTTAAGTATATATAAGTATATGTCTTCTTTATTTGTATTCTCTATGTTCTATAAAGTAATAGTTGAACGTTAGATGGTATCCTGACTCTTCCACATACCCCAAGACAAAGAACAAACACTTTCAAAACTAGAGCAGTGAGCTACTACCCTGGAGCAGCTCTATATAATGCAGCATCCTTATGACCTCCTACAGAGAGGGTAATAAAATAGGAGAGGGTCACAAATTTTATAGGGAGGGGTAGACTTACTTTTACTCAGGTGTTACTGACTGATTTCTTGTTTTTGAGGTCACAGGCAACAGAATGTTTGGGATTGGCCAGCAAGGTTCTTAATGGATCATGGAAGTTTCCATTATAGAAGATTCTAGAGTTTCCATTAAAAGGCAATGGTGTGGTTGGGGAAGGGAAGATATTGGCAAAGAGGCAAGGAGGGGTGTAAGAGCAAAAATGGTGTGTGTTAAAAAAAAAAAAAGATTGTTCCCCCCTCTAATCCCCATACAGGAGAGGTTTCCTGAACAGGTGTCAAAATTGTAGCTTCTGTTAAACTCTTATTCTTTCCTTATAAAAATATAATGGAGGGAATGGGGGTGGGGAGGGGAGAGGGTGGCAGAGCCAAGATGGCACAGAAAAAGCAGGGACTTGCTTCCACTCCCTTCCAAATACCTGTAAAAAATGACTCTAACCAAATTTTAGAGTAGCAGAACCTACAAAATGACAGAATGAAACAAATTTCTAGTCAAAGACAACTTGGAAGGTCAACAGGAGAGATCTGTTGCACCTAGCTGGGTGAGGAGTACAGACTAGTGCAAATAACGCTGGCATGGACCGGTCCCCAGCAAACCTGAAGCAGGCCTCGAGGGACTGAATCACTGGAAGCTGTAACGGTTTCCAGACTTATAAACCCACAAATGCCAAAGAAAACATAGAAGGTCAGTAGGAAAAGTTTGTTGGACATAGGTGAGTGAGAGGAGCACAGTCAGGCCCCAGTCTCCGGGAAGCAGTGGAGGTGGAGGCAACAGGAGCTGCTTCCAGAGCTCTCAGCCCATGGAACCTGGAGCAGAGGGAGACTGAAGGGATCTCTTTGCTAGTGCTGAGGCAGGATTCTCTTGCTTTGCCCTGCTTGGATCTTGGTTGAAGTCCTCAGTGGCAGTCCTGAAGTGAGAAGGAAAGCTGGCATGGTAGAGCTTGTGGTGGCAGTGAAGAGGGAATCATCCTCAAAGTTCAAGGCAGAAAAGAGTGCTAGTAGTCACTCACAGACCATACTACAGGCCAAATAAGGAGTAAACACCTTAACTTTGATCATACCACCTTGGAAAAACTGAAAATTTACAGGTTCCTAGAAATATCTCTGAAAACCAGCTGCCCCAAACCTCTGAAGCTTGGGACGGTACACCCTCCACACTGGGAGCAGAGTACTACCTTAACAAAGAATTTAAAAGTCAAGTAATTGGCTGGAAAATGAGCAAATAGTGAAAAAAACCTCAGTGTACAGAATATTACTTTGGTGACAAAGAAGATTAAAACATAGAACCAGAGGAAGACAATAAAGTCAAAGCTCCTACATCCAAAGCCTCCAAGAAAAATACGAATTGGTCTCAAGCCATGGAAAAGCTCAGAAAGGATTTTAAAAATGAAGGGAAGTAGAGGAAAATTGGGAAGAAAAATGAGAGTGATACAAGAAAATAATGAAAAAACGAGTCAATGGCTTGCTAAAGGAGACTCAAAAATATACTAAAGAAAATAAAAACACAATACCATTTTACAGCTTTTTATGTCCTTTCTACTTTATTTTGTATTTTAAAATACAGCACAAAACTCCGCCCCCCCCCATTCTCCCAGCATTCAGTATACTTGTATGTTTAACTTTGGACAGCTAACTATCCCAGTAGACAGAGCGCCAAGCATGGAGTCAGGAAGACTCATCTTCCTGAGTTCATATCTCAGACACTAGCTGTGTGACCCTGGGCAAATAACTTAACCCTGTTTGCCTCAGTTTCCTCATCTGTGAAATGAGCTGAAGAAGGAAATGGCAAACCACTACAGTATCTTTGCCAAGAAAACCCCAAAGACTTTGACAGGACTGAAACGAACAACATGTTTAACCATAAATTTTACCTTGTAAACTCACTATTTATACATGCTTAAAGTAAAGGAGCAATAGGAATCAAGAACTTGACTTTTTATGGCTCTCACATTAGAAATTCAGAAGACCTAGTTCTCAGAGAGAATCAAGTTAACTGGCTATCACTATGACAGGTATCTGTTTCAGTCAATGTAAGAGTATCTTAGGCAAAGGTAGAAATCTTTCTAGTAACAGCAGGACACAGATGGTTTGGGGGTAAAGTAACAGTAAATGTTTAGGAAATCAGATTACTTCAGCAGAGCTAAAGGAACTGGGGAGTGAAAGAAGTATACTTTGTGTATCCTTCCTTCACATATATAATAGGCAAAAAGCTACAAGGATAATGGACATTAGGAAGATAATGCTCCCAGTGCTGATTTGTTTAAAACAGTCACTTGTCTTTGGTTTGCTTTGTATCCAGAGAGTAGAGGTAAAATACTTTATTACACATGGTACATACCAACTTGTAGGCTTGATTTTCACAATTCAAGGAATTTAGCATCTCTCACATACTAAGTACTAAAGGTCAGAATAAGATTCTTTAAAAATTTTTTTAAATCCCTATGTTCAAGGAATTTGCAATTTAGGCACTGAAGAAAAAGAAAGATATTTCAGGAGATAGAAATGGGTTAATCTATCCTAGACATGAGGTATAACTTTTGGAAAGGCATACAAGTGGGAAAGGTTAGGTTGAGCACATGGAAAATTTCAGTTTGACTAGACTGTATGTAGCCATAAACAATGATAAAGAAGGGAGGATTTGAATTAGAGAGTTCAGCTATGGAATGATAGTTAGAAGTAAGACCATGGTAAATAGGAGTACCAAAAATAAATAAATAAATAAACAAACCCTATAAATGCAAATATATTAGAGATGGAAAATCAATAGAACCTGAGAACTTGGAAGTAGAAGATAAGGTAAAATGAAGTAAAGAATGATTTTTAAAACCTAGTAGGCTGTTTTATCTTTTATGTTTATTTCTGTGGGAAATTCTTAACTAGAAAGAGGACAGAAGTGGTCATAAAAGACAAAACAATTTTTTTTACATAAAACTTAAAATCACTTGCATGAACAAAATCAAGACAGCTAGAATAAAAAGAGAAGCACTGGGGATAGATCTTTGTAGCATATATTTCAGATTAAGGTCTTAAATCCTAGACATAGAGGAAATTGAAACAAATACATAACAAAAGCCATTTCCCCCCTCCCCCATAGTAAAAGAATATGAATAGGCAGTTTCTTTTGAATTTTCTTTTTTAAAAACGTTTATAACATTCAGTTCCACAAGCTTTTGAGTTCCAAATTTTTCCTCCCCTCTTTTTCTCCCCTCTCCTCTCCCCAAAAGGTGGCATGCAGTCTGATATAGCTTCTACATATACCTTCACATTAAACATGAGTCAAGTTGTAAAGAAGAATTATAACCAATGGAATAAATAAGAGAAAGAAGAAACAAAACAAAAAAGTAAGAGAGTGAGCAGTTTGCTTCAGTCTGCATTCAGACTCTGCAATTCTTTATCTGGATGTGGATAGCCTTTTCCATCATAAGTCCTTTGGAGTTGACCTTGCATTGCTGAGATAAGCTCATTCTATCAAAGTCAATCATCACGGATACAATGTGTCTGTAATTGTGTACAATGTTCTCCTGGTTCTGCTTCCCTCACTCAACATCAGTTTACATAAGTCTCTCCAGGTTATTATGAAGTCTATCTGCTCCTCATTTCTTTTTTCCTTTTTTTCTTTTTTTGGAGGGGGAAGGCAGGACAATTAGGGTTAAGCTCGTCATTTCTTATAGCACAACAGTATTCCATTACATTCATATACCACAATTTGTTTAGCCATTCCCCAATTGATTTCCTCTCTATTTCCAATTCTTTGCTACCACAGAAAGAGCTGCTATAAATACTTTTGTACATATATGTCTTTTCTCCACTTGTATGATCTTTTGGGGATATAGTCCTAGAAGTGGTATTGCTGGTGCAAAGGGTATGTACATTTTTATAGCCCTTTGGGCATAGTTCCAAATTGTTCTCCAGAATGGTTGGATCAGTTCACAACTCCACCAATAATGCATTAGTGTTCCAAAAGGCAGTTTTCAAAAGAAGATTTGTAAGCTGTCACAGTATTATGAAAAATACTCCATCTCTCAAATAATAAATACAAATTAAAACACTTGCAATGCTTCATCTCATACTCATCAGATTAGCAAAGATAAAACAGTAAATTATGGAGGGGCTATGGAAAGATACACACCTTTCACTGTTGGTTGAGCTATGACGTAGTTCAATTCTCCTATAAAGTAATTCTAAATTATGATTAAAAATTAAAATACATATACAATGATAACAGGTATATGCACTAAGAATGTAAAAGATTTCCTTTTAAAAGGTCCTATAGATTAAAAAATAATACCACTTTTAGCAATAACAAAGCTAGAAAGAAATGGGTATTTATTAATTGGGGAATGGCAAATAGCTAAATGATATATGAGTGTACTGGTATGTTATTGCATAGTAGGAAGTAATGAATATGAAAAACTCAGAGCATCTTGGAGAAAACTGTAACTGTAAGTAGAACCTGGAGAATATCTTATAAGATAACCACAAAGGAAGGTAACATTCAAAAGCTTCAGAACTCTGATCAATGCAGGGACCTATCAGAATAAAAGAGGACTGTGACTAAAGCATGGCTCTTGCTTCTCAGCAGAGACATGTTAGACTCTGGGTGTGCCACGGGGCATATGTTTTTAGTCAAAGTCAATATGCTGATTTCCTTTGCTTGACTGTACTTATTTCATACTAGAAGGATTCTGTCTAGGGATGGGGGTGGCATGGAGGGAGTCATTGGTAAGTAATGGTGAAGTTTAGAAAAATAGCATCAAAAACATTTTTAAAAGAAAGATAAATTTTAAAAGGACTTTTAAAAAAGAGACTAATTCCAAAATTTTGAGCATATGTGCCAGAACAATGGTAGTTTCAATCAACAAAAATCAGGAAGTTAGGAGGGGGAGTTTCTGGAGAAAAAGTTTAATTTTGAACATATAGAGTTAGACAAATATCCATCAGGCAGTTGGAAAAGAATAATGATAATAATAATGAGTATTTATACAGAATTTTGAGGTTTCTATATTTCTCACGTTATCTCATTTGAGCCCCAAATGTACTCCATGAAGTAGATGCTATAATTATTCTCATTTTACAAATGAAAAAGATGATGAGAGACTCGTTCCAGTTTACAAAACCAGCAAGCATCTGAAGCCAAGTTTTGAACTAGGATCTTCCTGGATCCAAACCTAGCATGCTGTTGAAGTGCAGTCAAGGGATAGGAATTGGAGACACAGATTTAGGAGTCATTGGCATGAAGGTATAATTGTAATTAAAGGATGAGGACACAGAAAAAGAAGAGGCCCCAGAAAGAGCTTGGGGGGGGGAGGGGAGAATCACACTTAAGAGGTAAGAGAAGGAAGTGAAATCTTAGAGAAAATGGCAACCATGAGCAAGAGAGAGGAATAGAAGTAGGAAATAGCAGGGTCATGGAAACCATGAAAGGGAAGAGAGTAATGAGGAAGGAGGGATGTTCATCAGTGACAAATGTTATACAGAAAAATCAAAGAGGATGAGGCCTAGAAAAGTACACTGGATTCAGCAATCAGAAAGTCACTGGTGACCTTGACTGAATAGTTTCAGTATGTCTATATGGAAGTTAAATTAAAGGGGATTAAATACTGAATGACTTGGTAAAGAAGTAGAGCAGCTCATTATATTGTCAATGTAATTTTGCTTAAAAAGAAGATCTTTTCCATCCATTAATAGGCCCAAGAGATCTGCTTGAGTCACATGAGTCTGTGGTGGGAGGAGCTGAATGGGCAGAACAGGAAGGGGTGGAACAAGAGGAGGAGGAGGGGGAGCAGAGCCCAGAGGAAGTTGGTGAAAACAGAGCAGAGGGAGAGAGAGGATGCTGGCAGACAGACAACTAGGATTGTGAGTGTCTGTTTGTGGGAAGGCCCCAGCAGGGGGAAGGCTTTGGGATGGTGTTGTTCCCTATAGTGATAATGTATATTAACTTCTTTGTTGCTGTGATGTATTTGGTTTTTTGGTGTTGGGATTTGGCTTTCTGGTATTTGAATAAATGTTTTGCTTCCGTCCTCTATATAGGGAATCTTCTATATTTTGCAGTTCAGAACTACATTGGCAGATTCATAGTCACCCTAAGTGCTGTGAATATTACCTTGGTGATATACTTATGTATAGCTCATGTAAACTCTCCAGAAGTTTAGCAGTGATTTTTAAAAAAATAATATTTTATTTCCCTCGTTACATGTAAAAACAATTTTTAACAGTTGGGCTTTTTTAAAGTTTTGTGTTTCAAATTCTATCCTTTCCTCCCTCACCTCCCCCTCTCCGTTAGGTAATATGCAATCTGTTATACCTTATACATGTGGAATCATGTAAAATAGTCATTTTGTGGATGAAAACTCAAAAAGAAGGAAAGCAAGAAAGGAATAAAGAAAATAAAGTGCAAAATAGTATGCTTTGATCTGTATTCAGATGCCATTGGTTCTTTCTCTGGGGGCAGATAGCATTTTTCATCATGAACCTTTGGGACTGTCTTAGATCATTGTATTTCTGAGAATAGCTAAGTTGTTTACAGTTGTTAATTGTACAACACTGCTGTTACTATCTGCACTGTTCTCCTAGTTCTGCTCATTTTAGTCTGTATCAGTTCTTATAAGTCTTTTCAGGTTTCTCTAACATCATCCTGCTTGTCATTTCTTATACACTAATATTTCATTAAAATCATATACCACAACTTGTTTGGCCATCCCTAGTTGATGGGAATCCCCTCACTTTCCAATTCTTTGCCATCACAAAAAGAATTACTTTATTTTTGTACAAATAGGTTATTTCCCCTTTTATTTTAAAACTCTTTGGGATACAAATTTAGTAGTGGTATTGCTGGATCAGAGGGTATGCATGGTTTTGTAGCTTTGGGGGCATAGTTTCAATTTTTTAGTAGCGATTTAGAGGAGAAAAGATGATTGCTCAAGGAGATAGCAACATAAGGTAAAGGTAAGATGCTTTCAGGATGAGTAAACTTGAACATGCTTTAAGCAATATGATGAAAGAAGTAATGAAAGAAAGAAAGTCCTGTGTGCAGGACACGTTGTGGGTCCTGGGGGAAAAAACAAAGGTTAGATAAAACATGGCCCCTGAACTCAAGAGCCTAGGCCAGAAAAAAACCTGAAAATTAAGGGGATGCCCATCCATTGGGGAATGGCTAAACAAGTTGTGGTATATGGATGTAATGGAATACTTTTGTGCTATAAGAAATGGGGAGGAGATGGTCTTCATATTCACCTGAAAAGGCTTATATAAACTGATGCTAAGTGAGAAGAGCAGAACCAGGAAAAACTTGTACACAATCACAGACACAGTATGTGTGATGGCCAACTTTGATAAACTGGACTCTTCTCAGCAACACACAGGTATAAGACAACTCTACAAGTCTCACCATGGAAGGAGATATCTACATTCACCAGAGTTTAAATGGAGACTGAAACAATCTATGTGCTATTGTTCTTTTTCATGTTTGGTTTTCTTTCTTTTTTCCCATTGTTTACTCCATTGGTTATAATCGTTCTATACAGCCAGACTATTGTACAGTGTGAAAGTATTTGCAGATCCTATACTTGACGGCTCGTTGCCATGGGGGGTTGGGGGGGGGTAAGAAGGGAGGTGAGAAAAATTGAAATTCTAGGGATTGTGGAACTGAATCTTGGAAACTAAAAGTAAATGAACAAGTCAATGAAAATAAAATTTTTAAAAAAAGACAATGATCAAAGACAATTCCAAAGGAGTTAGGATAAAAAATATTATTTGCCTCTAGAGAGAAAACTGATAAACTCTGGGAGCAGATTAAAGCATATTTTGTCCCCCCTCCCCCACAAAAAAAAGTCTGGGCCAGAGGTGAGGAGCCTGCAGCCTTGAGGCCACATGTGGCTCTGTGGCTCTCTAGGTCCTCATCCAAACTTCACAGAACATATGCTCTTGGATTCAGTCAAAGAACCACACTCAAGGACCTAGAAGGCCACATATGGTCTCAAAGATGCAGGTTCCCCATTCCTGGTCTAGTCAAAACAGTTAATTAGTGTGATAAGGTATCAAAACTATTACATGAAAAATGTATTAGAGAGTTCCTCCAGTGCTATGAGAGGTGTGAAGAGTAAAGTTAATATTCATTGGCGTGAGTAAGGAAGGTTTCTTCAGGAAGGCAGCATTGAATTAGACCAGAAAAATAGGTGTAGCAGGTTTTTTTTTTTAAATGTGGTTTGGGAGGGGTGCAAAATATATCTGCTTTGGTTTGAGCACAGAATATATGTCAGGAAGTAACTTAGGTCTAGACAGCTGTGGCAGTGCTATTATGGACCTTTAAAACCAAGAAGAGGAATTTAGCCTTCTTATTTTATTTTGACCAGACCAGTAATTTCACTGGTGTAGGGCAGTGATGTCAGTGGATACATAAGGATCCCTGTGGGCTGCATATTGACTTGATTTTAAAATATGATATTTATTTTAATGTATTTTTTATTTATTTTGTTATCTATCCCCCAATTACACTTTAATCTGGTTCAGCTGTACTCAGAAGTATTGTGAACACTGGAGGCCAACGATGTTTGACATTGTCTGGTATAGGAACCTCAGTGAAAACGATCAGTTCAAGACAACCACATATATTCAGCTGCAAGTTACATTTTTAGAGTTGCTTGGGGGCCCTGATACTGAGAAACTGGGTGATTGGCTAAGGGTCACAGAGCCAACAAATATCGGAAGAAGGGCAGGTCTTCCTGACTCTGAGGCCAGCTCTCTCTCCACCAAGCAAGCTGTTTTTCACTTGGGTTCCATTTATCATCATTTCCCTGAGGCCATGGTCCTCTGAAAATGAAGGATAAACAAAAGGGGTATGTCCTGGTAACAAATAGGGACCCAGGGAAGGTTCCTGAGTAGAGAAGTCATGACTGATTTGGTGAGAAAGATTATTTTGTCATTGAAAGGAAGTTGAGAGAGGATGATGAAACTGAGGAGTTCTGAGGAACCGAAGAGGGGAACTGAGGGAATTCATGTCCCCGTCTTGGTAACATAGGAGACCATGTTATCTGATATGAGTGTGGCTCAGGGTGGCTTAGTAATCCAGAGAAAAAAGAAGAAAAGATTTAACTGTCACTGAAGGGGATGAGATAAGGAGCTGACAAGGGTGAAGCAGAAGTTTTATATACTTTGTCCAAATAATGAAAAGATGGGATTCATTGGAAAAGACCCTGAAGTTGGGAAAGATTGAAAGTAAAAGGAGAAAGGGATGGCAGAAGATGAGATAGTTAGAAATAGTTTCATAAAAGCAACAAACATGAGCTTGGACAGACTTTGGGAGGCAGTAGAGGATAGGGTTAGGGTCAGACGATAGAAGGGCCTGACATGCAATGGTCCATAGGGTCCTTAAGAACTGGACGTGACTGAACAACAAAAAAGACTTAAGGCAGTGGGTGCAGAATAAAGGAACAAGAAGAAAGGGAGGAGATGATGATGAGAAAGGAGATTTTCACTGAGTAAATTCTAGGAGGCGCAGGGATATGGTATCCACAGCATAAGGGGAGGGGCTAACTTCAGCAAGGATCACCTAGCACAGTGCCTTAAACATACCTGAGGTGAGAGAGAGATGTCTTTTCTTGAAACCAAAAGGAAAAAAATATAGTCTAATCCAAGAGGGCTTTGGGAACTCTGTACCAGATGTGTCAAAAATGTGGCATGCTGCCCACAACATTACCGAGTACTGCCAGAACCAGGTAAAAATGTAGTTCCTATCTGACTTTAATGTGTTGATGTATTAAAGAAACAAACACATAAACATAAGTGATTTTCCAAAGCAATAGGTGCCCCGTGAGGGAAAGGTCCCTTAATTGGCTTTCTGTTTGAGTCTGACACCATTACTTGTTAGCAATCCAGATAACAATCAATCTATGATTTAGTCAATTAGTCTTGGGGAGTTGCCTGACACAAATGACTTGTTCAGGGTCACCAGCTAATAAGTATCTGAGGCAGGATTTAAACCCAAACCTTCCTAATTCACTGCCCCTCTTTGCTTCCATGCTTCTTTACACTCTAGGAAACAGGGAAAAACAGCTCTTTACTTTTGACAAGTGTAATTATTGGCTTCAGTTTGAAAAACTGCTGATCTTGAACAAAAGCTGGTTATATACATTAAAGCACATCTTCATGGACAGAAGCCAAGTGGGAAGGAACCAAAAGTGTTTTCAGTCGAGTTTTTCTACTTTTTTTTCCCATAGAGACGAGTCTCTATATAATAAAATTTCAAGCTGAGATGAAGAATTAAGACAGAAAAATGAAAGCCATTTACCTTCTCTGTGTCTTAGTACAGTCAGGGGCATCATACTCTATACAGAAAGGTCTTTGGGCTGACAGACAATGACCTAAGCTCTAAGCTGGGTTGTTCCTTACTGAGTTTGTAAACTTAGGCCAGCTCTATAACATCACAGAGCCCGAGTCTCATCAGTATTAAAGATAAAAATATCTCTTCTAGATATTTTACAGGATCAAGTAACAGTAACAACAATAATAATTGTGTAGAATTTATATAACACTTTTAAGGTTTGCAAAATGCTTTAGAAATCTTATCCCATTCTCACAGCCCTGGGAGGTGGGTGCTATTATCCCCATCTTCAGATGGACAAACTGAGGCAGACAGCAGTTGAGTTGCATAGGGCCACACTGTTAGTGTCTGAGGCTAGATTTTAACTTAGGTTTTCCAGATTCCAAGTCCAGTATGTGTTTCATTCATTGTATCAACTACACGCTTCTAAAACTCATGCTTTCTGTAAAGTGCTTCATATAGCACTATTTTTATATAATCATAAAATATATATGCATAACTAATTCATATAAACACACATGGAAAGGCGGTAGTGTTTTTTTATCATTGGCATCTTATTCAGGTGTAGAAAAAAGAAATGCTAATAAATGACTAATTGTAGTCCTTTGTATATTGTATATGAACTCTTTTAAAAAGTTACAGGCTATACCTGCTATTTGTGGAATATTCAATTCAGTTGAAGAAATATTTTCACATGTCTACTGTATATAAAACATTGTGCTAGATGCTAGGGTTGAAGGGATGGGATTAAATCCAGGATTTCATTTGTATAGAGAACTGTAACTGTGGCATTCACCTATGGGCATCTGCTCTGCAATTTGCAGTCTTAAGAGACTTCCTTGGACAAGGAGAGATTAAATTGCTTGTCCCAAGTAAATGTGGCCAGTCTGTCTCAGAGGTAGGATCTGAACCCTGGACTTCTAGATTCCAAGATCTCTATCCACTATACTATTTTTAGGTACTAGGGGATAAAACTAGCAGTCTTAACCTGCAAAGAGTTTATATTTCACTGGGAAATATATCATACAAATAGGTATACCATAAGGTAAGAAATGATGAGGGCAAAACAATGATCTAGACAAAACATTTTCGGAATATTTGAGCAGGGGAGAGTATTTTCTGGGGTGAGGGTCAGGGAAGACTATATGGAAAATGTGGCCACTGAACTTCCTTGAAAGATTATAAAGCTTCTGAAAGGTGGAGCAGAGGTGGGTGGCTTGAATGAAACCACAGTTTTACTTAGGAAAAATGTTAAATAATCCAGTTTGGCTGGAGTATAAAGTTCATGATGGAGAGTTGTGTGATGAATATGTTGTTGGCTTTTCTGCCTCTTCTACCATACAGGCTTTTGTCCAAAAAAGGACACTCTATCTCTTCTTCCTTTATAGTAATGTGGAGACTTGAATTTACAGTATTTCTTCAATCTATATTGAAATGTCACATTACTTTGGGCTCCAGTACAACAGCTAGTACTCACATCTGCCTTAATAATGAAATCTGACATTTATAAAGTGTATTAGCATTTACAAAGCTTCTTATATGTTTACAGTTTGTGAGGAAGGTAGAAAGGACAAGGCAAGAATCATTATTCCCATTTTAAACGAACTGTTATGGCTGTTGTCTGGGCTTGGACCTTGTTAAACTTGGAAGGGTACAACAGGAAATTAGATCTTCCTGAGTTTAAATCCAGCATCATTTTGAGGTGCCAGTTGGGAGAGTTGGTTGAGACATGAAAGAATTCACTTAGACTTCTCCTTTAGTCAACAGGGGCTTTTATTTTATGTGGAAAAGCATTATGGGCCTCCTTAGAAAGAAAGCTAAATGAGACCCTGATATTTGGGGGAGTTATGCTTATATAGAGGTGTTCAGGATGATGATGTAATTTTTAGGGTTTCTCATGGGGGTTGGAGAATTAGGGACAGGATAAGTACAAACAAGGTAAGGAAGGTGTTTACTTGCAAGATAACATCGTCATAACAGGATGAGGAAGATGAATAACAGGGTAGGGAACACAGGATAAGGGGGACAAAAGCAATTATTTTGGTATAAGTTGTATGGTATTTCAAGATAAGGGGGAAAGGGCATTAAGACACTCTCAAGTTACAGGATGGGCTACAAAATTAGCCTCAAACCCCCTCAGTGGCCTGGGAAAGCAACCCTTAGGGCACCATTGGTATCCACATCAGTCACACACTTACTAGCTGGGTGACCCTGGGCAAGTCATTGAACTCTATTGGTCTTAGTTTCTCATCTGTAAAATGAGCTGGAGAAGGAAATGGCAAACCACTCCAGTATGTCTGCCAAGAAAACTCCAAATGGAGTGATGACTGAAAAGGACTGAATACAGGGAGAGAAATTTCTTCTGAATTAGCTACCCAGTTCTTGAATCAATTTATCAACAAACCTTTATGAAGCACCTACTATGTTCTAGTCACTATGCTCTCCTGGTAGATAAAAGTACAACTGATGAAACAATTCTTACCCTCAAGCAGTTTATATTCTAATAGATGCTATGGAAGTAAAGGGAAAAGTACAGATATGAGATCTCATAATCATTACCACAGAACTTAAGAGTTGCAAGGTGAACTTTTAATGACTACTTCAACCCATATACAAATTGGTGCCTCACTATAAAAATAGACAAGTGATTGTGAGAAATGTAATTATTGTAGGTATAATGTTTGTTGGAAAGCCAGGAAGGTTTTTTATTACATTTATTTTACATTTATTCTTTCTAAATAAATGGGTAGCTCCCTTAATGGAGTACCCCGAGTCAGACAAATGTGAGTCTTTTTATACTGCTTACATTAGAATTTCCTTCCTTGTTCTCCACTGGCAGGGTGCAACCCCCAGAACTGTCCA
Organism: Pseudocheirus occidentalis; assembly: GCA_028646575.1. Taxonomy (NCBI): domain Eukaryota; kingdom Metazoa; phylum Chordata; class Mammalia; order Diprotodontia; family Pseudocheiridae; genus Pseudocheirus; species Pseudocheirus occidentalis. Next base: position 65,803,475 of record CM053597.1, read on the forward strand.
CATCATCCTTCACTCAAACAGCTAGCCCAGCATGAACACAAGCGTCTAACTCCCTACCTGATCAGAAACCTGGCCCTGCTAGATCACAGCTCTGAGTGGAACCAGTCACCTCTGACCCACATTCTGCTATCAAAGAAAGGAGCACTTTTAATTATGTGGAAACAAAATTCCTCCCATAGTTTCCCACATGATCATATAGCTTGGAGATTTCCAAGGAAGACCTTTTATTTCTGAAAGTAGCCCTTCAAATATTTCAAGATAGCTATCATATCTTTTCTGAGTCTTTTCTCCAGCTAACCCTCCTCTGGACATTCTCCTGTATAAAACTATGCCACCTATTTCAGAGAATGCTAATTTGATACGCTTAGCTTTGGAACTTCTGTTCTGGATCTAAGCTGTTGTATTGGTTAGTGAGTTAGTGTGAACTCATCTAGGCCACTGTGTTTAGCCAGCCAGATGAGACTATACTTCCTATCCCATCTGTCTTTTGTTCTGACCAGAAATCCTGAGAGTCTTCCCCTCTCAGATGTTTTTTTGAGTGGGTAAACTGGGTCATCTTTTACCTCTCCTTATCTGTCCTTAAATCACTAAATGGATGTTACCTCATACAAAGTGAAACTTGGGAAAGACCTTAGCTTAAAAAGGCCAAGGCTTCCCACTGCAGGCCATCACCAGTCGTCCTGATTTATGTCTAGCCACTGGACTCAGATGACTCTGGAAGATACAGTAAGGCTGATGACCTTGCATGGCCCTGCATCACTTAAATCCAATTCATTTGCAAGTCAAGGCATCACCCTCCTGATGTCATTAGTCCTCTTTCAGATCAAAGGAAGAACAACAAACAACATCCATCCATATCATCTATCTTTGCAACTGGTCCTACTGCTGTAACTTGACACCCTTAAGGTATAAGGAACACATTGCTTTGAACATATTAATCAAATAAATACTATTATTGCTTGAGAAAGAGTGCATCTATGGATTGCCCTATGGATGAACGCATCATCCCTGTAGCTCTCCAGACCAAAACTCCCTTGCCTGGCTACCTCTTTTTTTTTTTTTTTTTTAACATCTTTCATGTATTAGAATGTAGAGTCCTTGAGGACAGGGAATATCTCACTTTTATACTTCCGTAGCCAGCATTTAGAAGAGCTTGCATGTAGTGATATATGTATATGTATACACACACAATCATTCATTGAGTACACTTTTCGAAAGTTCACAGAAATGAAAGACTTTTGAGGGACCATCCAGTCCAACCTTTCACTTCTAAGATAAGGAAATTAAGATGTTTAGGGCAGTCAAAGGACAAATTGTCCAATGCCACAAACACAATCAGCAAATAGAACCTGGATATGAACCCAGATTGCAAATTTATTACTCCTTTCACTGCACCAAATTATTTCTTTCCTTGTAATGTGTGATTTAGCTGATAAAAGATGAGATTGGATAATAGTAATAATTTGTTGTTGCTGGTCAGTCATGTGACCCCATTTGGTTTTCTTGGCAAAGCTACTGGAGTGGTTTGCTATTTCCTTCTCCAGCTCATTTTGCAGAAGAGGAAACTGAGGCCAACAGGGTTAAATGACTTGCCAAGGGTCACACAACTAGTAAGTGTTTGAGATCACATTTGAATTTAGGTCTTCCTGACTCTGGGCCCAACATTTTACCCACTGGGCTACCAAGGCACAGAGTAGTTAAGTGACTTGCCATGGGACACATTCATAAGTACCTAAAGATGAATTATAACTTAGATCTTCCCCACCCTAAGTCGAATGCACTATTTGCATGAGAGTAGGAAACCAGTCTTCTACCTTGGAATTACCTAAAACCTTATTTTTGATTAAATTTTCATAATACTCTCACCTAATAATAAAAAAATCTCTCCCACCAAACAAACAGGAAGAATGCACTGACATGACTAATAAAGAATTTGGTGACACGTAATCACTGATGTCTTAAAGTGGATTGAAAGAATTCAGGTCCTTGCTTAACATAAAACAGAAGGCAGTCCAAAAGTCTTAGTTCAGTTTTAAGCTATTAAAGCTTAACGACTCTTGAGTGCACTGAATTGAACAGTCTGAACATTTAACTGCTATTGCTTTTGGCTCTGACATGGGCAAGACAGGAATATTGATTGAATTTACTGTAAAAGGGAGCCTTGAAAGCTCCCCAGAGTGATCTCAACAATGCATTAGAGTTCCAAACTCTATCTGAAGTTATCAGTCATTTAAAAAAACCCAAACACAAAGCAATCCGCAAAACCCGCAAAAGACAACCACCCGGTCCCGCCCCAACCAGCGACGCACCAGAAAGTTTAACCTCAAACCCAAAGAAAACCTTAATTCAGCTCTCTAACAGACGACCATCTTTAAGCTCAATGTAACACACCGACTCCTTTCTTAAGCCCCAATGCATACTAACATTTCGTGGGCTACAGAAGAGTGGGAACAGGATCTGGGAGAGGACATGCGAGGGCAAAAAGCCAGCCAGCTCCCCCAGTCAAATTCTCGGCCGTAGGGGAGTCTAGGAACACTTGCACTGCTCTAGGGGTGTCCTGAGGGCAGGTTCGTTGACACCCCACCCGCGCCGTCTCTCTCTACTTTTCCCTTTCCTGTTTCCAGCCCAGCACCAAGGAGCCTTCTTCCCGCATCACCATACCGCACGCCTCCAGGGCAGAGGCGGCCCCCAGCTGGGCCAGGTTGGCAGCGCCGCGGGGCGCGAGCCGCAGGTAACCCACGCGTATCCCAGAGGCCGCCCTGGGGGGAGGGGGCCACCCCTCCCAGGAGACGGAGCGTGAGCTCGGACCTCCACCTCCGCCGCCCCTCCCTGCCCGCCGGCCAGCCCGCAACGGCGCGCTGACGTCACGCGCCTCCTGGAAGGCGGAAGCGCGAGCGCGGGCGCGGCTGCGGTGGCGGCGCGAGCTGCGGCAGGATCCGTTCCCTCCCAGTGAGAGGCGCTCGGGAAACCGAGAAGGATGCGTCCGGCCCCTGCCCCAGCGCCGGCGCCGGACTTGTAGCGCTGCCCTCTCCGCCTCGCCTGGCCTCGCCTCGCCTGGCCTCGCCTCGCCTGGGGCGGGGTGCTGGGGTGTCGGGGTGCGAGAGGGGGGCGGTCGTGGGCTTGATCCTCCCGCCACTGCTGCCACCTCCTCTGCCGCCGCCCTCAGTGGATCTTGGCGGCGCGCGATGAGCGGCTCTGGGGATCGGGCTCCGGGAGGAGATGCTTCCTCTCAGGCCGCGGGGGAACCCGGCGCCACCCCCGCCAAGGATCCGGGCGGGGAGACCCCGCCCGCGATGCTGAGCGTGGACGTGCCGGGGCTGTGCGCGCAGTTCGCCCGCAGCTTTGTGTTGCTGTTCCCGGTATACGTGCTGGGCTACCTGGGGCTGAGCTTCCTGTGGATCCTGCTGGGGCTGCTGCTGCTCTTCTGGTGCCGGAGGAACAAGGGCCACAAGACCTCCCGCTTCTACCGGGCGCTGGCCTTCCTGGAGAACGAGGAGCAGGCGGTGCGGCTCAGCATCTGCACCTCGGACCTGCCCGCTTGGGTGAGCCTCGTCCCCCCCTCCCCCAGCTTGCGACCCTCTCCCCACCCTCCCCGGACCCGCTTATGTAAGGCTTGTCCCCTCCCTCCCCCAGCCCACGAGCCGCTGCCCACCTAACAGCTGATCCACCGCTGTCATTGAGTCCCATCTCCTTATCTAACATTATCCCGGGGCACCCTCTCCAGAGAAAGTGTCGCGTTCTTTGAGCACAACTCTGGGTTTGGGCCCCCTTTATCTTGGAAGAAAGAGAGCATATAGGCAGAGGTGTTGGAGACCCAGATTTACTGCGTGCATTATTGTAGCCTGCCACATCCTGAAGTGTCGTGCCGGAAAATCCATGTTCTTCTTTTTACATGATCCTTAGCTTATCGGCCTCTGCGGGAAATGACTGCTGCTCTTTGCTGTTTTCCCAGAGAGATGAGTAGTTTGCTTGTTGGGTTCTGAGCCAGCCAGGATTCCCCTTTCTGTTTCATGTCAACAACCATTCTCACACAAGGCCTGGGGAATGATCATAGAACTGTAATACCTTAAGGGTCTCTCTCTCTCTCTCTCTCTCTCTCTCTCTCTCTCTCTCTCTCTCTCTCTCTCTCTCTCTCTCTCTCT